>JASVEL010013056.1:0-119245 GCA_032618575.1 Nicotiana noctiflora
GACCCCCGAACACGATCACGAATTAATTCCTTGAGCTTTTACTCAGACTTTAAAGCTACAAATCACTTAAATTCATGCCATAACATCCATATAGCTTGAAATCACACCTTCCCGACTATTTTCAGCATAATTTCTTGACTTGTACCAACTTTGGCCTTTTTCACCATCTTTTGACTCCAAAACTTGTTCTTTTAGTCTTTATTAGCTCATGTGTACCTATAACACACTAAAAACACTAATAAAAGCATTTTTTCATCATAAACAACATCAAAACAACAATAAAGTGTGATTATTTATGGCATAAATATAGTCAAATTCACCTATTATCAATACCCCACACTTAAACCTCTGCTCGTCCTCGAGAAACCTTAATCACACTTTAGGACAATTTTTGTTAATGCCTCCCCAAAAATATGTCACAAAAGCTATCTTTCATAATTAACCTAAGACATGCACAATCCTTACCCAACTGTAAACTCAAATGGCAACACATTATTGCTTACTCTAGTTATTATCACAGACTTGTAAATTTACCTTTTTCTTCCAGAGTAACATGCCCTCATACAATTTATTGAGAGAAGTTCCCACACATAAACAATTTAGAACATGGAACTTATATATATAGGAAATATTTCACTCACTCTCAACAAAGAACATTCATATGCATACAGACACACCATAGGCTTGCCTCTAGTGTAATACTCCACTAATCGAGTCATTTAATCACAGATCAAGAAGGCTTTAAGGGTTGTAATGTTGGCTAAGGGACGGGTAGGATACTTTTGGTTATAGTGGCTAACATCCCTAAGCACTTTCATTCTTTTTCACAACATCCCTTTTAGCTTTCTCCCTTATGTCTCCCCTAACCATTCATTCACTTTTATTTACTTTTAATCCCCCAATTTTCTTTTGTTGGTGTAACTGGTCTTTCTATTTTACATATATAGATTGATTTTTTTTCCAAAGCTTGTAGCATTTACAGTATTTTGCCAGTTCACCATTTTTTTTATCATTCATTCTTGATTTTCCCTTTTTTCAACTTCCCTTCACCCCACACTTAGACTTTTGCATACTCATTACAACACAAGTGCTTCTAGGAGGTAAAGTAGAAAAATATATGATTTCGATTTTTCATGAACATTCAAGGGTTATCAAAGAATAGGCTTTAAGCTCAAAGGGGTTAACTAGGATATTATGTACAGGTGAATTCATGTCTTGTTGATTTATGGGGTTACACAAAGAAATGCCTCTATAATCTCTACAACCAAACAACTTCTATTTCGCTTTGCAAACAGTCTAGGTACCATGTAAAACATATAATGTAAGTAAAATCTCACACACACTTAGCATGCAACTCCTTTAGAATCTGGTTCATCTACAGAGTCCTATCAATGTTCAAGCAATCTATATTGTGCAATTTAAGGCATATCCTAGAATCTATAGTCAAGCTTAGATAATACATTCTCAGGTTCATTTTAGTTTTGCTAATGTGCATACTTGGGGTTACATGTTAACCTTTGCCTTCTAGTCCTAAAAAAAGAAAAATCTACCTAACCCGGTTCAATAAAAATCCTTAGAAAAGAACCGTGGTCAAAAGAAAAACCAAGGGGGAGGTGATACACTACCTAGAAAAAGAAAAGAAAAGAAAGAAAAATTCCTACATGGACTACTTCCCTCAAAAGTATTTGTCCAAATAGTCCGTCATCAGAAAGAGCCTTCAACTAATATTTTTGGATTTTTCAGATTTTTTATTTTTTTTGTGTTTTTATTCCGACTTAGACCCTTAAGAAACCCGTCACCAAGTGTCCACCATCGGGCCAAGCCAGCTAATATAATTTACAGCTAAATCTACTATGTACAACAGACAATACAAGATAAGTCTCCCACCCCACACTTAAAATTATGCCATGTCCTCATGGCATAATAATCAATGTACATCACAGAAGGGTGAGAAAACTTACCTGGGACCTACCCCGTGTCTAGCAACTTTATCACTTTATTTTTCACCATAACATTCATGTTCAGGTTCAGCCTTCTTTTGCGTTTCATGTAGGGTTTGTGTCCCTCTTCTAGGAGAATCTTGTGCATGCAGTATGCGGGGCTGATCCCCTTTATGTCTGCCATGGTCCAACCAATGGCAGTTTTACATTCCTTGAGTACCTGTAATAGCTTTTGAGCCTGCACATCTAGCAAACCAGATGAGATAATAACAGGTAAAGTGGAGTTAGGGCCTAGAAATTCATACCTAAGATGAGCTGGTGGTGGCTTAAGCTCCAGCTTTGGTGGCTCTTCAATGGATGGTTTTGCTGGAGGGGTCTCTCTCTTTTCTAAGTGTAGAGGTTCAAACTCCAACTCTCTATCCCAAAATTCTTTACCTTCCAGAGTTAGCACCCACTCTACCAGGCTTTAACCATTTACCTCTTCTAAGTTCATCAGGCATGCCTGAAGTGGATCTTCAACAGTCAATTCTACATCATCTGTCTCCATTATCACATCTACCACATTAATGAGAGAGCAATTCGCGAACTCACTAGGGCGCCTCATGGATTTTTGCACATTGAATATGATCTCCTCATCATTCAACCTCATCTTGAGTTCCCTAGTCTCACAATCAATTAATACTCTCCCTGTGGCTAGGAATGGTCTTCCTAAGATTATAGGAATTTCCTCGTCCACCTTGTAGTCAAGAATAACAAAATAGGCGGGAAACACAAACTTCCCCACCTGGATGAGAACATCATCCAATATACCAAATGGACGCTTAACCGTCCTGTCGGCAAGCTGTAGTGACATGGAACTAGGCCTGGCTCTCCCGATGCCCAGACTCTTTTAAATCACCAAGGGCATAAGTTTTATACTTGCCCCCAAATGACACAATGCCTTCGCAAAGGCAAAGTTTCCTATAGTGCATGGAATGGTGAAGCTACCTGGGTCAAATAGCTTATCAGCAATGGGTCTAGAAACCAGTGCACTACAATTCTGAGTAAGAGTCACGGTGGCCAAGTCTTGGAAATCAAATTTCCACGACATCAAATATTTCATCATCTTAGCATATCCAGGCATTTCTTTCAAATCTTCAATTAAAGGAATGTTTTTACCTGGATTTGCTTGAGCATATCAAAGAACCTTTTTGTATTGCTCTTCTTTCTGGTGCTTGGACAACGTTTGTGGGATTGGTGCTGGAGGCCTCTTCTTCCCAATCACTTGGGACTTTTCTTTCTCTATCGCTTGCTCCTCAACCGGCTACTCTACCGGTTCAGCTACTTTCTTCGTTCCCTACTGCACATCCTTATTTTCAGTTACTTGCAGGACTGTAACTTCTGTCAACCCAGTGGACTCATCCAATTCAATGGGCATTGGAGTGAGTGTCTCAGCCTGTAAATTGCTTCTCTCTCTTTCCTGCTCAGCATCAAGATCTCTTCCACTTCTCAGATTAACAGCCATCAGCTGCTTTTGGATTTGTTGACAGAAGTTACAGTCCAGCCAGTTGCTGAAAATAAATAGATGCATCAAGGAACGGAGAAAGTAGCTGAACAGGTAGAGCAGTAGGTTGAAGAGAAAGTGATAGAAAAAGAAAAGTCCCAAGTTATTGGGAAGAAGAGCCCTCCACCACCATTCCCCCAAAGGTTGGACAAGCACCAAAAATAAGAGCAATACAAAAAGTTCTTTGAGATGATCAAGCAAATCCAGGTAAACATTCCTTTAATTGAAGCTTTGAAAGAAATACTTGGGTATGCTAAGATGATGAAAGACTTGATGTCATGGAATTTGATTTCCAAGACTTGGCCATCGTGACTCTTACTCAGACTTGTAGTGCAATAGTCTCTAGACCCATTGCTGAGAAGATATCTGATCCAGGTAGCTTCATTATTCCATGCACTATAGGAAATTATGCCTTTGCAAAGGCATTGTGTGATTTGGGGGCAAGCATTAATCTTATGCCCTTGGTGATTTATAAGAGGCTAGGCATTGGGATAGCCAGGCCTACCTCCATGTTATTACAACTTGCTGACAGGACGATTAAGCATCCATTTGGTATATTAGATGATGTGCTTATCTAGGTGGGGAAGTTCGTGTTTCCCCCTGATTTTGTGATTCTTGACTGCAAGGTGGACGAGGAAATTCCTATAATCTTAGGAAGACCATTCCAATCCACCGGGAGAGCCTGATTGATTGTGAGACTTGGTAACTCAAGATGAGGTTGAATGATGAGGAGATCATATTCAATGTGCAAAAATCCATGAGGCGCCCTAGTCAGTTCACGAATTTGCTCTCTTATTGATGTGGTTGATGTGATAGTGGAGACAGACGATGTAGAGTTGACCATTGAAGATCCACATCAAGCATGCCTAATGAACTTAGAAGAGGTAAATGGTGAAAGTCTAGCAGAATGGTTACTATCTCTTGAAGGCAAGGGGTTTTGGGAGAGAGAGCTTGAATTCGAGCCTCTACATTTAGAGAAAAGAGAGACCCCTCCTGCAAAGCCTTCCATAGAAGAGCCACCAAAGCTAGAGCTTAAACCACTACCATCTCATCTCAGGTATGAATTTCTAGGTCCTAACTCCATTTTACCTGTTATTATCTCATCTTGTTTGTTAGATGTGCAGGCTCAAAAGCTTATACAGGTACTAAAAGAATGCAAGACTGTCATTAGGTGGACCATGGCAAACATAAAGGGGATCAGCCCCGCATATTGCATGCATAAGATTCTCCTGGAAGAGGGACACAAACCTTCCAGGGAACATCAAAGAAGGCTAAACCCAAACATGAAGGAAGTGGTGAAGAAAGAGGTAATCAAGTGGCTAGACGCGAGAATCATTTTCCCAATCTCTAATAGTAGGTGGGTTATCCCAATCAAGTGGCATGACGGTGGTGAAAAACGACAATAATAAGTTGATCTCAACTAGAACCGTCACCGGGTGGAGAATATGCATGGACTACAGGAAGCTGAATCTAGCCACCCGCAAAGACCACTTCCCACTTCCCTTCATTGATCAGATGCTTGACAGGTTGGCAGGGAGGTCACACTTCTGCTTTCTGGATGGATACTCGGGGTACTATCAAATCTCCATAGCCCCCTAGGATAGAGAGAAGACCTCCTTCACATGCCCATATGGCATTTTTCCCTTTAGTAGGATGCCATTCGGACTATGCAATTCACTTGCCACATTCCAAAGGTACATGATGGCTATTTTCACTGATATGGTGGAAGACATTATGGAGGTGTTCCTAGAAGATTTCTCAATGGTAGGGAATTCATTCGATGAATGCCTTGTCAATCTGACAAGAGTGCTGAAACGGTGCAAGGAGATAAACTTAGTGCTAAACTGGGAGAAATGCCATTTTATGGTACAAGAAGGTATAGTACTGGGGCACCAGGTTTCAAGCAAAGGTATTGAGGTAGACCGAGCTAAAGTTGATGTCATTGCAAAGTTTCCTCCACCAACATCCGTCAAGGCCATTAGAAGTTTTCTTGGACATGCCGATTTTTACCGGAGGTTCATCAAAGACTTCTCCAAAATATCAAACCCTCTCTGTAAGTTACTTGAAAATGATCACCCTTTTGTTTTTTCTAATGAATGCAGGATTGCTTTTGAGGAACTAAAGAATAGGTTGGTCACAACACCCATCATCATTGCCCCCAACTGGGAGCAACCATTTGAGCTAATGTGCGATGCAAGTGATTACGCAGTGGGGGCAGTGCTTGGCCAAAGGAAAGGCAAGCTGATGCATCCAATCTACTATTCTAGTAGGACCTTGAGTGGAGCATAGCTAAACTACACAGTGACGAAAAAGAAGATGCTTGTAGTCGTGTTCGCTTTTGACAAATTCGGGTCCTTTCTCATAGGATCCAAGGTAATTGTATACACTGACCATGCAGCTTTAAGATACTTAATTGATAAAAATGACTCTAAGACGCGCCTAATTCATTGGGTGCTGCTTCTCCAAGAGTTCGACCTTGAAATACATGATATAAAGGGCACCAAAAATCAAGTCGCTGATCATTTGTCATGACTTGAAGGAGCTGAAATTATCAAAGAGAGCGGGAAAACTCCGGAAACCTTTCCAGATGAGCAGTTTCTCACCACCACTCTCCTTGAAGCGCCATGGTATGCAGATTATGCAAATTACCTGGCCAGTGGTATTGTTCCTCATTACCTATCATCGGTCCAGAGGAAAAGATTTTTTCGTGAAAGCTAGCTTTATTGTTGGGATGAACCCTATTTGTTTAGGATATGTCTCGATAACACGATCCGGAGATGCATCCCCGAGATAGAACAATCTTCTATTTTGCAGGCATATCATGCTTCAGCATATGGTGGTCACTTTAGAGGAGTGTGAATAGCCGCCAAGATACTTGAGGCCTGTTTCTATTGGCAAACGGTGTTTAAAGATGCGCACTTGTGGGTGAAGGGTTGCAACGAATGTCAACGCAACGGGAACATCTCCCAGCGTCATGAAATGCCAATGAACCCTATTCAGCAAGTGGAAGTGTTCGACGTCTGGGGAATAGACTTCATGGGGCCCTTCGTCAGCTCATACGGAAATAAGTACATACTTTTTGCGGTAGACTATGTGTCCAAATAGGTGGAAGCTGTAGCATTACCCTCCAATGATGCTATGGTGGTGGTGGGATTTCTGAAGAAGAACATTTTCACACGTTAGGGACTCCAAGGGCTATCAATAGTGATGGGGGCACACACTTTTGCAACCAGGTGTTTGAAAAATTATTGGCCTAATATGATGTGAAATACCGAGTTGCCACTCCATATCACCCGCAGACCATCGGGCAAGTTGAGATCTCCAACAGGGACATAAAGAGTGTATTAACAAAAATAGTGAACGCCACGAGGACCGACTGGTCCAGGAAGCTTGATGATGCATTATGGGCTTACATGACAGCATTCAAGACACCAATCGGCATGTCACCATACAAATTGGTGTTTGGTAAAGCTTGTAATCTACCTGTGGAACTAAAGCACAAGCATGGTGGGCACTGAAGCAATGAATCTCCGTTGGGTTGAAGCGGGGAAATCTAGAATGACCGGGTTGCATGAGTTGGAATAATTCCGGTATGTGGCCTTTGAGAGCACTAGATTGTATAAAGAACGAATGAATGGGATTCACGACCAAAATATCATAGAGCGTAACATCAAAACTGGGGACAAGGTACTGTTATACAATTCTAGATTATGTTTGTTCCCAGGCAAATTAAAATCAAGGTGGTCAGGCCCTTTTTCGGGTAATTGAGGCATTAGATTCGGGTGTTGTGGAAATTCAAACAATTCATGGTTCACGCACGTTCAAGGTAAATGGATAGCGGTTGAAACTTTATGTTGGCATGGATGACATCGAGGACAAGGTGAAACTACGGCTAGAGGAACCTCAAAGTTTTAGCGAGCCTTAAAATGCGCTAACATGAGTCGTGCCACGACGTTGAATCAAGCGCTACGTGGGAGGCAACCCATGAACTTGTTGTAAGTATACTCATTATAGTTAGTCTATATATATAAAAAAAATAAAAATTTCTGCCAGCGAACAGAAACATTTAGAGAAGGCCTTTGTTCGCGATTCATCCGCAGTCGCGGACGAACCGCGGAAAAAGGCCCTCTCTGAAGTTGACTGTTCGCGGTTCGTCCGTGACCGTGAATGAACCACGAAGGACCGCGGTCAGTTCCGCGGTCGGCAGAAAATAAAAAAAAATTAATTCAAATCTTTTCCCTCCCCTCTTTAATAACCCTAAACATAACAAACCCCCCCCCCTATTCGTCAAACCCCAGCCGCCACTCCCCCCCAATTCCCTCTCTCTCTCTATAAATTCTCTCCTCCTTCTCTTTACAATCTCTCTTCCATTCTTCTCCACACAATTCCTCTACTTTGATCTTATTCTTCTACTACACTCCATAGTAAGTCTTCTCCTTTTGTTTTTCTTTCTTTCTTCTTTTAGTTCTTTAATTTTTATTATTAGTTTGGTAGATTTAATTAGTTAATTGTAGCTTAACTTGTAAAATATGTATTATATATTGCTAGTATTAGTAGAATCCATACATATTACTTGGTTTGTGTAGTAGAATGTTATATGATTTTGTTTGGAATGTTATTGATGGGATTATGGTAGAGATTATGTTGTTGGGTCTCAAATTTAGTTGATAATGCTAATTTTGTTTTTTTGGAGACCCAATATGTTGGTTAATATAATTGATGTGTTGTTGGCCAAGGTGGGCATTTGTTGTTGTAGTATTTGGTTATTGAACTTTTAAGAGAGATATTGCCCAACTAGTGAGATGTTTGTTGTTGTATATGATTGGAGATGGTTTATGTTTAATTGGGCCATGTTAGATTGCCAAAATAAATAAGTGTGGGGTGCTTGAGGTAAGTTGGTGAAATTGTTAAATAAGTGGTTAAGTATAGGAGTTATGGGATGATAGCACTAAAGAGACGATTGTGGTAATCCACAGATGGTGAATTCTGAGTAGCCAACCAATGTTATAACATTATGCAATTTTTTTGTTGTTCTCTGTTGTGCAGGATCATGGCCCCTAAAAGATCAAGGCAGGGAGCTAGCTCGTCTAGGCAACAAACATATGATGAGTCGAGGTTCGCCAGCGAGGAAGCGGAAGCTGACTTCCACGCCAAGGCAGCTAAGGCTTGGCTCCAGGAAGTTGAAATTGACAGGTTAGCCCTTCGGTCTGAAAAGCCCGAGATATATGATGAACTTCGCCGCCGCGAAATGGAGTTCCTATTTAATGCACCGGCCCTCGTGAACAAGATGCTGGTTAGGGAGTTTTATGCCAATGCTCCATACTGGATGGCTAGTAGGGTATTTGTCCAAGGTAAGTTCGTCTACGCCCATGCACATGCTATTAGGCAGGCTCTTAGACTGCCAAATCATACTAGTGACGTGGACTACTACCACGATAGGCCTGGTGTCACCTGGGACATGCTAATTCAGGCCTTATGTGTTGATGGTATCCCTGTTTGGATACGAAACAAAACACTCCACTCTAACTGCTTCACACACACTGCTAAATGCTGGTTTTCAATCATATGTAACCGGCTCTTGCCCTTCAGCAACACCACTGACGTAAACTTTAATAGGGCACTTCTAACATGGTGTTTTACCACACAGCGGGACGTGGACATCGCCCGCTTGATTAGTGACGAGATGGTGATGAGGGGATCCCTCAAAGCCAAGGGTTTTTATTACCCATATCTCGTCACTACTTTGTGTCTCGGCCATCAGACTCCGGTCCTTTCCACAGATGGTGATCTCCCACCAAAAGCTCCATTCAGAGCTTCTCAAATCCGGGTGGGCCGAGACAATGACCCAATTGACTTGGATGCTGAGGTTGACCCTGTGCCGATTGCGCGGGCCAGGCATTCCACTGACTTAGCCGGACCTTCCAGGCACGCTCACCATGGAGCGAATATGTCTAGGTCTGAATCAACCAGACCTATGATTAGGTCTATGGAAGAGGAGGTTGCAGACTTACGCACCTCCATAGATGGCCTGCACACATGCTTAGACGCGATGTCACAGAGGCAAGCTCGGTCGGAAAGCAGATTCATGGCATGGTTCCGAGCACTTGGTCGAGCATGTCACGTCGACCCATCCACCGTCTCCGACTCCGAGTGAGTCACAAGTAAGTTTTCTCACCCCTCTTGAGCTATATTTTTATTATTATCTCATGAGGACATGAAATGATTTTAAGTGTGGGGTGGGTGACTTATCTTGTATATGTTGTACATAGTAGTTGTAGTTGAAAATAATAATAGCTGGCTTGGCCCGATGATGGACACTTGGCGACGGGTTTCTTAAGGGTCCAAGTCGGAATAAAAACACAATAAAAAATCATAAAATTTGAAAAATCCAAAAATATGAGTAGAGGACCCTTCCCGATGACGGACTATTTAGGACAAGTACTCTTGAGGGAAGTAGTCCACGTAGGAATTTTTCTTTCTATTATTTTCTTTTTCTATGTAGTGTATCATCTCCCACTTGGTTTTTTTTTACCACAGTTCTTTTCCAAGGGTTTTTATTAAACTAGGTTAGGTAGATTTTTCTTTTTTTAGGATTAGAGGGCAAAGGGTAACATGTAACCCCAAGTATGCACATTAGCAAAACTAAAATGAAACTGAGAATGTATTATCTAAGCTTGACTGTAGATTCTAAATATGCCTTAAATTGCACGATACAACTTGCTTAAACATTGATAAGACTTTGTAGATGAACCGGATTCTAAATGAGTTGCATGATATGTGTGTGTGAGATTTTACTTACATTATATGTTTTACATGATACCTAGAACTTGTCATGTGTGTTTGCAAAGCGAATTAGAAGTTGTTTGGTTGTAGAGAGGGTAGAGGCATTTCTTTGTGTAACCCCATAAATCAATAGACATGAATTCACCCGTACATAATATCCTACTTCACCCCTTTGATCTTAAAGCCTAATCTTTGATAACCCTTGAATGTTCAAGAAAAATCAAAATCTTATATTGTTCTACTTTACCTCATAGAAGCAATTGTATTGTAATGAATATGCAAAAGTCTAAGTGTGGGGTGAAGGGAAATTGAAAAAGGGAAAATCAAGAATGAATGGTAGAAAATAGTGAACTAGCCAAAATAATGTAAATGTGTTGCAAAGCAATGAATTTTTTTTTTTTGAGAAAAAGAGATATATCAATGTATATATGAAAATTAGAAAGGTCAGTTACACCAACAAAAGAAATGTGGGGATTCAAAGTAAATATAGGTGAAGGATTGTTTAGGGGAGACATAAGGAAGAAAACGAAAAGGGAAGTTGTGAAAAAGAGAAGAAAAGTGCTTAGGGAGGTTAGCCACTATACCCAAAAGTATCCTACCCGTCCCATAGACAACATTGCAACCCTTAAAGACCTCTTGGTCTATAATTGAATAACTCGATTAGTGGAGTATTACACTAGGGGCAAGCCTATGGTGTGTCTGCATACATATGAATGTTCTTTGTTGAGAGTGAGTGAATTTTTTTTCTATATCTATAAGTTCCATGTTCTAAATTGTTTATGTGTGGGAACTTCTCTCAATATATTTTGTGAGGGCGTGTAACTCAAGAGGAAATTGGTAAATTTGCAAGTTTTTGATAATAACTAGAGTAAGCAAAGATGTGCTGGCATTTGAGTTTACGGTTAGGTAAGGATTGTGCATATCTTAGGTAATAATGAAAGATAGCTTTTGTGACATATATTGGGGGAGACATAACTAAACTTGGCCTAAAATGTGATTAAGGTTACTCCAGGACGAGCAATGGTTTAAGTGTGGGGTATTGATAATAGGTGAATTTGACTATAATTATGCCCTAAATAATCACACTTTGTTGTTGAATTGATATTGTTTATGATGACAAAATGCTTTGATTAGTGTTTATTGTTGTGTTATAGGTACACATGAGCCATTGGATGCTAAAGGAGCTATTTTGGAGTCACAAGATGATAAAAAGGCAAAGTAAAGAGTTGAAGTGAAGTTAGCTTGAAAAATCGAAGAAGAAGTCCGACTTACTGTTCATCCGCGGTTCACTCGCGACCGCGGATGAACCGCGGAAAAAGAAGCTCGCGGAACTTTTTGAAGAATCAGAGAACTGTTCTGTTCGCGGTTCGTCCACGACCGCGGAAGAACCGCGGAAGGCGCCGCAAATACTATTCCTAGTTTTGTACAAATTCAGCTTTTAAGCCCTAAACCCTCTATATAAACCTCTAGTCAGCCCAAAAGAGGCAAACATTGTATTTTTGACTACTTTTGCAAGATTATTAGTAAGAGAGAACTCTCTCAACATATTCTTTTCTTTTATATAAATTATTTATTTATGAATTAAATTATTATTCTTGTTTCTTTGAGCATGAGTAACTAAATCCTTTTCTAAGGTTTTGATGGATCCTATTGGGTGATGAACTTCTCGTTTACGTGATGACAAATTGTTAGCTAGATTTCTATTTGTTCAATTTCGTTCTTGTTGTAGTTAATTGGTAGACGTCCCGATTAGCTGTGCCTTATTAGTGTGCATAACTTGGAAAATAGTACATATTTAGGTATATTGTTGAAAAAAACCACACCTAAGTTATTGGAGGAATGTATAACTTTAGGCTTAAAGACGGGATTAGGAATAACAAAGTCTTGGGTGCAATCTTAAGTGAACTATTCAAATTAAAGCTAGCTAGGGTAGCTCGGGAGAGTGCACTAGTAAATTATTGTAATTGCTCGGGTGAGGGTTACGGTACAAATAGCGTTCATGATTGATAGAATATATTGACAATTTGTATGAGCATAAACAGAAGGGATTCCATCAATAGGGGAAATCAATACATTAGTCTTTCTCCATATTATTTACCAAATATTCAATTCTTTCTTTTTAGTCTTTTAATTCTTGCAAAGTAGTTGCTCAAAAATCTCACAAAAATATATTCAAAATTTGGGAACTTGATTCGAAAGTGTTCTTGGTTTGTGAAAGTTGCACTTGGTAGGTTAATTCTTTGTGGGATCGACTCTGAACTTAATTGACCGGATTATATTGACTACGACCGTTGCTTGGACGTGAACCAATTATGCCCAGTTTGTCCTTTATTTTGTAGGTAATTACAGAAATACTAGGCACTAAAGTCATTTTAGCCATATAGGCTCTATTAAATCTTCAGGAATGCCATTATTGTTTCCTATTATACCCTTATTATTTATCTCATTTTACCCGACCTACTAAGGTCTTGCAGACTAGGGTTAAGATTTATTTAACTAGTAACCACTTTTTATAACTATTTTAAGACTTAGCTAATTTTAGAACCCAAAATCCTTTTCAAATTTAGCCAACATTTAGCATACCCAAAGCCCCTTATTTAACACATAGCCCCCTTATTAATACAAGGCAACTAATTAACCAACAGAGATAAGTTTTTAGAAACAACCACTTAATACAACTAAGAAATCAGTATAACTGCTTCACAACAAAGATAGCCACTTTAACGACCAAACTTTATTCTTTCAGAAATAGCCACATACTTTAGCTTTCAGAACTAACCACAAAATCTTTACAACCATGACCCAAGTCACAAAAGCATCCAAAGATTCAGAATGGACTCACAAATGAATCAGATTACAAATATAGCCAGTTCATGTTATTTCGCACATATAGCCTTAATCGCAAATAAACTTTCAATCAATTAGAACTTAGAGGGAATGTTTGATATTGGTTGAATCCCAATTAATCAAAGCTTAATTATAGACAAAGCATGATGAACAAACACATAAATAGGCCTATTTACGCGTGATTCATATGTAATAAACATTAAGAACCCTAAGAACGCTATAATAGATTTAGGCATGTGTAATAAAACAGAGGTAGATCTTAAGCATGCAGAAGAGATAGGCTCACAAGAATATCAAGAAATATATCAAGTAAACATTTTAGAATAAAACAGAAAAATAAAATAGAAACAGAGATCTTAGCTTTTTGGGGCTTTCTTTTCCCTTCTCTTCTCTTTCTTTCTTTTCTTTCTTTCTTTCTTTTCTTTCTTTCTTTCTTTCTTTCTTTTTTCTTTATCTCCAGATTTCCAAAGTTTTGAAGACTTTTTGTCTTCTGATTGTTGGCCTTCTCCGATTAGGCTTCTTTTTGAGTTTTGGTAGGCAAGGGGTGGTCTGGGGCTTGGTTTGGAGGTTTTTGAGATAAGGTTGTCTCTGGGTGCTCGCCGGAGTAGGGTTCCAGTGAGCCTTGGTGTTACATTTTAAGAGTTCCAGTGACATTCGAGATCAGCCACGTAGATGAGGTGAAAGATCGCCTCAGGGTGGTCTTATCGTGTTAATATCGAAGGTTGGTTCATAGATGTTGTGGTCGCTGGCTAGGGTTCCGACGACTGGAATTTCAAGAAGAAAGGGGATTCTTAGTTTAATGGGGTTTTTATGGCGGTTGTAGGGTTTGGTGAGTAGAGGTGAGGCATTTGGTGGCTGCCTGAGCCGGAGACGGTGGTGGTAACAGGCCTGTTCGGCCAGTCTCTTTGGGAGACCAAAGAGGATGAAGGGGATACAATAGAGGCGGCTAGGGTTAGTAATGTGTATATGTGTGTGAATGTAATGAATTGAATGAAAATGAGGATATTTATACTCCCCTTGTCTCATGTAATCCAGGCCTTCGGATCAACCAAGATCGACGGCCGGGATTTTTTTCTTTTAAAACGGCACCGTTTAGTTAGATGAGGTACAACTTCATGTTCTTTAGATGCTTAATTTTGAACGGCCAGGATTATTTCGACATACTGCGTCGTATAGCTTTTAATGAAACTCAATGCCATCCGTCTGATTATTCCTTTGGACGGCCCAGATTGGTTCCTTTTACGACGTCGTTTGATTTTTAATGACGCCTCCTTATCTGGTTCGTTAGATTGATTTCATCAACGTCTGAGGTTTATATGGCATGTATGCCGTCGTTTGGCTAAGATCCTGGGCAGACCAGGCTGGTCATTTGGGCCCAATATGCTTGGGCTTATCAATTGTATATATATTTCATTACATAGCCCAAGTTGTATTGTATTTTTGTATTTTTGTTTTGTATTTTAATTATTTCTTTGTATTTTCTTTTGTATTTCAATCTTCTCTTTATGTATTTATTTTCAATTGTTATATTTCTTTTATTTCCTATTTTTCCCTGATTTTTCTGGTACTTTATGATATTTTTTTGCCTATTTTTTTTGTTTTTTCGGTATTTTGTATTTTTTGTTGGTTTTTTCTAAATTTTCATATTTGTGTGATATTTTCTAATTGATTCCTTTTGTTGTTTTAATTTTAAATTTATTTTTAAAAACAAACACACAAATATTTCAATTAAATCACACAATTGCATTTTATATTTATATTGGAATTTATATGCTCAGGGCAAAAATCACGTGCTCACAGCAGTCCCTCTTTGCTCGGGAACACGAAGAGTTTCAGTGCAAAGACAAGTGAGCAGTAATGAGAGATTTTTTCCCACTGGCATATTCCGTAAGAAGCATTTTGAAAAAAAATTGACCGCACCCTGCTTCAGAGGTTGCCTACATATCCTGGGCTAAACAGGAATCAGGTGAGTGTAGTTCAGGAAGGTCTGGTAGTTTGAAACTACCAAGACTTGTTGTTGCTGTTGTTGTTGCTATAATCACTGACTAACTCCTTAACACACCAGGATAAAATAAAAATAAAGAAGCTATTCTAAGCTATGATCTTGTGAGTTACAAGAAAATTCTATCTATGACTTGTCTTTTTGCATTGTCTTGCTTTTCCATATAACATGTTGCTCTTTATTTGTATCCTTATTTTTTGTGAATTTTTGATTATTTCGTGCTTTTGATATACTGCATCCATCCATTGCGTGACTTCAAAATATGCTCTTTGCTTCCAGGTCGATACCTATTTAAAAACAAAATTAAGAAAACTTTTTCCTCTGCCCCAGCGTCAAGCTTTCCATGTGTTATGGTGTTACTCTTGTTAGAAAAATAATTAAAATGCTGAAAAAGTATTCTCTCGTTATATCATTGGCGGCTGAACAGAAATTAAAATGCTGAAAAGTATTCCCTCGTTATACAGGTGGGCGCTTGAACAGAAATTAAAATGCTGAAAAGTATTCCCTCGTTATACAGGTGGGCGGCTGAACAGAAATAAAAATGCTGAAAAGCATTCCCTCTTTATATAGGTGGCCGCCTGAACAGAAACTAAAATGCTGAAAAGGATTCCCTCGTTATACAGGTGGGCGCCTAAACAGAAATTAAAATGTTGAAAAGTATTCCCTCGTTATACAGGTGGGCGCCTGATGCATGAAACAAAAAATCCAAAAAAAAAAAATTATTCCCTCATTATCCAGGTGGGTGCCTGATTCATGAAATAAAAAATGCAAAAAAATATTCCCACATTATCTAGGTGGGTGCCTGATGCATGAAATGAAAAATGCAGAAAAATATTCCCTCATTATCCAGGTGGGCGCCTGATGCATGAAAATTAAAATGCGGAAAAATATTCCCTCGTTTGTCCAGGTGGGCGCCTGATGCATGAAATGAAAAATGCAGAAAAATATTCGCTCGTTATCCAGCTCAGCGCCTGATGCATGAAAATTAAAATGCTGAAAAGTATTCCCTCGTTATCCAGGTGGGCACCTGATGCATGAAATGAAAATGCGAAAAAATATTCCCTCATTATCCAGGTGGGCGCCTGATGCATGAAATGAAAAATACAAAAAAATATTCCCTCATTATCCAGGAGGGCACCTGAATATAAATTAAAATGTTGAAAAGTATTCCCTCGTTATACAGGTGGGCGCCTGAATAGAAATAAAAATGCTGAAAAGTATTCACTCGTTATACAGGTGCGCGCCTGAACAGAAATTAAAATGCTGAAAAATATTCCCTCGTTATACAGGTGGGCGCCTGAACAGATATTAAAATGCTGAAAAGTATTCCCTCGTTATACAGGTGGGCGCTGAACAGAAATAAAAGTGCTGAAAAGTATTCCCTCGTTATATAGGTGGGAGCCTGAACATAAATTATAATGCTTAAAAGTATTCCCTCGTTATACATGTGGGCGCCCTGAACAGAAATTAAAATGCTGAAAAGTATTCCCTCGTTATACATGTGGGCGCCTGAACAGAAATTAAAATGCTGAAAAGTATTCCCTTGCTATACAGGTGGGTGCTTGAATAGAAATTAAAATAATGAAAAGTATTCCCTCGTTATACAGGTCGGCGCCTAAACAGAAATTAAAATGCTGAAAAATATTCCCTCAGTTTGATAACTGGGGTGTGAATTTTGAAAAGACAATACATCCTTTGTTGTTTGGGTAGATTCCTGATTATTGAGTGAGTCCTCCTTTGTTGAGTTTCCCCTTTTATTGCTATTTATCATTTTGATGTTTTCTTCCACATTGGTCACATTCACTTTAAAGTGATTAGTGAGAATTTAAATCTTTTGTCCCTGTCTAAATCAATGAACAATCTAATTAGTTATAAAATGATGGTTAGCAACTGGCATTCTTGCTGGTCTTGCTTCCATTGTCCGCCTCTTCTTGTTTGATCTTGCTTTGGAATTCATTGCAATGTTTTCTCGATTTTCTCTTGCATTCCTCTTTTGGTTTTCTCACTTTTTGTTTCTTTTCTTTTCATTTTCCTTCGTCGTTGATCGCCATCCTCTTTTTTATTATCTCTTTTCCTTTGACCCAGTTTATTATGCCTTTTAACATGAGAAGCTAGTAGTTAGATTTTGACTGGCAACTGGTTTTGATCAATGAAATGCAAAAATATGAATTTGAGGGGGGTAAGGGTATTTTTTGAAGTAAAAACAGAACTTCTCTGGGTATGACGGCTGATTCCTTTGACCATTCCATGTATTTAAATGTCCGACCTAGTCTTTTCAATCGAATCGTTGCTATCTCATTTTCCTTAAACCCAAACCTTTCTTATTTTTTGCTGTTTTTCCTCTTTCATCAAAATGTTCTTCACTTTCGCCTTATGGTGCCCGTTAAGGCTTTCACCAATAAGACTCTCTCATTTATTTTTCTCTCACCTCACATTCGCCTTATGGCGCCCGTTAGGGTTTTCACCAATAAGACTTTCTGATTTATTCTTCCCTCACCTCACATTTGCCTTATGGTGCCCATTAGGGTTTTCACCGATAAGACTCTCTCATTTTTATTTTACGTTATTGTTTTTCCAAATCTACCAGTATTGTCCATGCCATGTTTCTCCTCATTCTTATTGTATCATCATTTTCTTGAAATTAATCAGAAGGTCTTTCTTTGAACTGCAATGTGGCTTTTGGATGGGTTTAGAAAGAAAGGTATAAAGGCTCAAAATTTATATGTGGGTTCAAAATATTTATAACTCTCGGAATTATAAACATAAATTCTGCCCCAATTTCAATATTTGGGGAATCTTGGATTTTGTTTTGTCATGACTGAACCTCACTGCGGCTGCCTACGTACCCTTTCGGGATCAAGTCAGACGTAGTTCAAATCATAAGATCATTCGTCTTTTGACTTTTTCCCGATTTTCTTTTGTATTATTTTTTTTCATCATTTTTCTTTCATTTTCTTCATTCTCATTTTATCATTCTCTTTTCTTTTCTTTTCAATATCTTGTTCATAATTAATTCTGAGATAGGGATATGATAGAATAATACAAACAGGCTCAACTGGGGTATCACTTGATAAAGTGTTTGGATAGCGAATAAAATGCCTTAATCATTTCAATTTCAAAATTATGACAAATACAATTGTACATATGAAAAAAAAGAATCATACATAATATATCTTGATGCATCTAAGTTGATAGTAGTCTCTACACATTTTCCTTTAACATCTGTTAAATATAAAGCTCCATTGGACAATACCCGGGATACCATAAACGACCCTTGCCAATTAGGTGCAAACTTTCCTTTTGCTTTAGCCCAGTGTGGCAAAATACACCTTAACACCAACTGTCCAACTTCGAATTTTTGTGGACGTACTTTCTTGTTGTATGCTCTGGCCATCCTCTGCTGATATAACTGTGTGTGGCATAACGCCGCTAGACTTTTCTCATCAATCAAGCTCAACTGTTCTCGCCGAGCTTTTACCCATTCATCATCATCAATTTTAGCCTCAGCTATGATCCAAAGGGAAGGTAGTTCAATTTCTGCAGGTATGACTGCCTCTATTCCATACACCAATGAGTATGGTGTTGGGCCAATTGAAGTACATACAGTTGTACGACAACCCATGAGAGCAAATGGTAATTTTTCATGCGACTGTCTTGACTCTTCCACCATTTTCTTGAGGATTTTCTTTATATTCTTATTTGCAGCCTCAACTGCTCCATTTGCTTTAGGCCTATAAGGTGTAGAGTTACGGTGTAGGATTTTGAACTTTTAACATGCTTCTGCCATGAGGTCACTGTTCAGATTTGCTCCATTATCTGTGATAATCACCTTAGGAATTTCAAAACGACAAATGATATTTGTGTGCACAAAATCCACTACCGCCTTCTTTGTCACTGCTTTGAATGTCTTTGCCTCCAACCGTTTAGTAAAATAATCAATTGCTACCAAGATAAATCTATGCCCATTAGATGTTACGGGTTCTATTGGTCCGATGACATCCATGCCCTAGGCGACGAATGGCCACGGTGCTGACATTGTATGCAACTCATAGGATGGGGAGTGAATGAAATCTCTGAGTATCTGACATTGGTGGAATTTCCGCACATATATAATTCAATCACGCTCAATGGTGAGCCAATAATGTCCTGCTCTTAGTATTTTCTTGGCCAAAATATATCCGCTCATATGAGGTCCGCAAGCTTCTGCATGTATTTCAGCCATAGTTGTGTCAGCTTGTTGTGCATCTATACATATCAATAGACCCAAATCTGGTGTTCTTTTGTAGATAACTCCTCCACTGAAGAAAAATCCATTTTCTAATCACTTTATAGCCCTTTTTTGGTCCCATGTGGTTTGCGCTGGGTACACTCATGTCCTCAAGTATTCTCTGATGTCATGATACCACGGCTCACCATCCAGTTCTTCTTCCACAGTGAAACAATAAGTATTTTGATCACGAACTTGTATCTATAGTGGATCTATGTAAGCTTTATCTGCATGGTGCATCATGAATGATGGTGTGGCTAGAGCATCCGCTACTTCGTTGTGCATTCTTGGGATATACTTGAACTCTATGGATTGAAATCTTCGAGATAGTTCATGCAGACATTGTCGATAAGGTATAAGTTTCAAATCCCTTGTCTCCATTCTCCTTGAATCTGATGTATCAAGAGATCCAAGTCACCCATGACCAAAATATCCTGAACACCCATGTCTATTGCCATTCTCAATACCAATATGCATGATTCATACTCGGCCATGTTATTAGTACAGATAAATCGAAGTTGAGTGGTAACAGGATAATGCTAACCCGTTTCTAAGATGAGTAATGCTCCAATTCTGACTCCCTTACTGTTGAAGGCCCCATCAAAGTACATTCTCCAGCCTGGCATATCATCTTGCTCCACTTCTTCAATATTCATTGTCTCCTCATCAGGAAAATATGTCTTTAGTGGTTCATACTCATCATCAACCGGATTTTCTTCCAAATGATCAGCAACTGCTTGTGCGTTCATTCCCATACGAGTTACATAAATGATGTCAAACTCTGTATGTAGAATTTGCCATTTAGCGAGCCTTCCTGTGGGCATAGGCTTCTGGAATCTATACTTCAGTGGGTCCAACCGAGATATCAGATAAGTAGTATAAGCTGACAAGTAATGTTTCAATTTCTGTGCAACCCATGTTAAAGCACAACATGTTCTCTCCAACTGAGTGTATTTTACCTCGTAAGATGTAAACTTCTTACTAAGATAATATATTGCTTGCTCTTTCTTCCCTGTTTCATCGTGATGTCCCAGTACACAGCAAATAGAATTATCTAATACAGTCAGATAAAGGATCTAGGGTCTTCCCGATTCTGGAGGAACCAATACAGGAGGATTAGCCAGATATTCCTTAATTTTGTCAAATGCTTCTTGACATTCATCAGTCCAATTCACCGCAGAATCTTTCTTCAACAATTTGAAAATGGGCTCACAAGTTGACGTTAACTGAGCAATAAATCTGCTAATATAATTCAACCTGCCCAATAAACTCATCACTTCTTTCTTGTTCTTCGGCGGAGGCAAATTTTGGATTGCTTTTATCTTTGACGGATCCAATTCAACACCACTTTGCTGGATTGAGCTTGAGATTATATCTTCGGAGCCTCTGGAAAATTTTTCTTAAATCCTTGATATGGTCACATTGCTTTCTGGACTTGATAATGACATCATCCACATATACTGCAATCTCTCAATGTATCATGTCATGAAACATAGTGGTCATTGCCCTTATATATCTAGCCCTGGCATTCTTTAACCCAAACGACATCAACCTGTAGCAATATGTTCCCCAAGGCGTGATAAAGGCCGTCTTTTTTGCATCTTCTTCGTCCTTCAGAATCTGATGATAACCCACATAAAAATCTGCAAAAGAAGCAATTTCATGCTTGGCGCAATTGTCGATTAATATATGGATATTTGGCAATAGAAAATCATCCTTTGGACTAGCTTTATTAATGTCTCGATAATCAATGCACACCTTAGTTTTTCCGTCCTTTATTGGAACAGGGACAACATTAGCTAACCAGGTGGGATATTTAGTGACCCGTATGACCTACGCCTCGAATTTCTTGTTAACTTCTTCTTTTATTTTCATACTAATGTCCTTTTTGAATTTCCTTAACTTTTGCTTTACTGGCCGGCATTCTGGATAAATGGGCAATTTATGTACCACCAAATCAGTACTGAGCCCCGGCATGTCATCATAAGAACAAGAAAATATGTCCTTGTACTCATGTAACAACCTAATTAAATCTTCACTGAGGGAAGTCTCTAAATGCACACTAATCTTTTTTCTCGGACATTCTCCTCAGTTCACAAATTAATAGACTCCGTCTCATTTAAGTTCGGTTTGGGGTTTTCTTCGAAATGACTCAAATCTTTACTAATTTCCTCCAGTACTCCCTCATCCTCATATTCCACTTCATGTTCATTTTTAATTTCCTGTATAACTATTCGATTATCAAGACTGGACCGGGAATCCTTCATGCATGACATATCATTAGAATCAGCAAATATTGAACTGTACAAAAGAAGAAAAATAAAATAAGGCAATAATGGATGAAGAAAAGAAATTGCATTTCATTGAAATTCTGAAAGGTAACAAGAGTTTGCTACATTTCATTTGACGGGATATGGGATTACAATTTTAAAACAACAATTTTGGGAATGAAATATTAAAAGCTAACTACCACAACTCCAACCTCATCGCAAGAGGAGTAACTTCCCAGTTATTTAGCGTAGTGTGGGGTCCCACAAATTGAACGTCCATTTTGTTGTTCCTTCACCGATCTCCAACACATTCACATCTTCAAATAGCCTCTCAAATCTTGCTAAAAGCTCTTCATCCGGTTTTATCTCCACACAGATTGGCATGAAACTTGCCAGACGTCTCTGTGTACCAGGCTTGACAAAGGAGTTAGATAGTTTTGGGATAGGTTTGCGGAGGAACCACCCTTTCTTCTTCAATTTCTTAGCTCTCTGGATATCAGCAATGGTTTGTTTGAAACCCAAGCCAAAAGTATCAGTACTGCCTCGAAGGTGGATCGGCTATGTTATACCTTGCAAGGTTAACCCTAAGGCCTTTCCAGGAGAAAACCCATTCTTTATCATCTCCTTGGCGACCATAACTGCTGGAGGGGCCACCGTGGGTATTGGCATATTTTCTCCATCAGATATTTTGTTCACGATCACGGTGTCCATTACTTGGTACACCCACGGACCTTTATCTCCTTCAACTTCCTAAAATGGTGTAATAGCATTGCAAATATCATCTTCCCCGTGCACTATTATATCTTACTGCTCCCACTCAAATTTTACCATTTGATGCAAATAAGAAGGTACTGCTTTCGCAGCATGAATCCACGAACGTCCTAACAAGATGTTGTATGATACAGCGACATCAAGTACTTGAAACTCCATAGTGAAATCCACAGGTCCAATAGTAAGCTCTAGTATGATATCCCCCACGGTGTTCTTTCCGCCTCCATCAAAACCCCTTACACATACACTGTTCCAATGAATTCTCTCATGATTGGCTTTCACCTTCCCTAGGGTTGACAATGAACAGATATTGGCACTTGACTCGTTGTCCACCAAAATACGGGTTACTAGAGATTCTTCACATTTTACCGTGAGGTATAGTGCTTTATTATGCTCTGCCTTCTAGTGGCAACTCGCTGTCTGAAAATGCAATTTTATTTGTTTCAAAGATCTTGTTTGTGAATTTCTCCAGATGACATACCGAAATCTTCTCCAGTACGTGGGTTTCATTTAATGAATTAGAAGGGATAACAACAATATCTGCGCGGGCGTCTTCCACAATTGCTCAACTATAGAGTAGTCTTGAGCTTTCATCTTCTTTAAAAGTTCCTCAGC
This sequence comes from Nicotiana noctiflora, assembly GCA_032618575.1. Classification (NCBI taxonomy): domain Eukaryota; kingdom Viridiplantae; phylum Streptophyta; class Magnoliopsida; order Solanales; family Solanaceae; genus Nicotiana; species Nicotiana noctiflora. The sequence goes on from JASVEL010013056.1 coordinate 23,039, forward strand.
TTCCTTCTTAGTGATTGTTTTCTTCACGTAAGCTGGGTTTTCTTTCCTCACTTTTGTCTTTCTCAGTTCATCCGGGGCAAAGCATCGCCCGAAGCGAGTTAAACCATGAGATTCACAAATTTCTCCTTTAACCATGGATTCACAACTGGCATCTGCACAACTGGTTGGATAACCACTGGCTCTACATAAGCTCCTTTCACAGTCAACAAAGGCTTCACCCCAGGTACTATTACTTTCACGGGCTCAATCATTGATGTATGTTTTGCTGGTAACTCAATTGACACTTTCTCTCTTTCAACTTCCCCCTCAACCTTATTGTTTGCTTTAATTGTCATCACTGTCTGAGAAGGTTTTCTGCAGCTCTCTCCCTATTCTACCTCTATCATATGTGTCTCATGATGTGCTGGCAAAGGATTCTGCGTTATGTTGGGAGTTTCTGGACCTTGCACCTCAATTCTTCTGGAATCAATAAGTTCTTGTATTGCGGACTTTAAGTTCCAACACTTGTCCGTATCATGTCCCGGTGCCCCAGAACAGTATTCACAACGGACAGATTGGTTTAGATTTCAAGGTGGAGGATTGGGAATTTTAGGTTCAATAGGGCTCAACATCCCTAATTCTCTCAAACGATGAAAAAGACTGGTATATGATTCTCCAAGATGAGTGAATGATTTCTTCCTTTGAGCCCTATCACCTTTTACTTCTAGATCCGGACGGAAGTTAGGTCCATTTGGATGTAGGTTTTTGAAGGCGGATAGGCATTTTGTGCATTGTAGACATTTTGCGGAGCAGGGGTACGCCATGAATGTGGAGGCGGTGGGTAAGGTTGAGAGCATGTTGGAGAAATAACTGTGGACTGGTTAGAAGAAAATATGGGTGAGGTGTATTATATGGTGGTGGTGGATATGGTTGGTATGGGCGAGGTTGATGATGATATGGGTTGGGGCCCCGGGACCAAGATCTACCTTCAATAACAGCCACTTCTTCCTTTTTCTTCTTCCCAATCGACCCTCATGTTCCCGTCTGTATTGCTTGGTTTGTAGCCTTGATTGTTGAGTAGCTCATAATCTTATTCGTCTTTAAAAGTTCTTCCACAAAGCTTCCCATCTTTACTACCTCGTTAAAGGTTTTTCCAATTGCAGACACCAAATGTCCGTAGTATGTCGGCTCCAAAGCTTGTAAGAAACAATCCACCATTTCTCCTTCTTTCATTGATGGGTCTACACGTGCAGCCTGTTCCCTCAACCTGAATCCATACTCCCGAAAGCTTTCTCCGGGTTTCTTCTCCATCTTAGTCAATGATAATCTACCAAGGACAATTTCCAAATTATATTGGAAATGATTTGCAAATGATTGAGATACATCATCCCAAATGAACAATCGGGTTTGATCTTGTCGAGTTTACCATTCTAATGCTGAACCACTAAGGCTTTGACTGAAATAAGCCATGAGTAATTCATCTATTCCTCCTACTCTGCGCATTTTACTGCAGTATCCTCTCAGATGGGCCACTGGATCTCCGTGACAATCATACATGTCAAACTTGGGAAACATAAGTGCGGCAGGTAGCTGTACATCAGGAAAGAAACATAAGTCTTTGTATGCCACACTAACTTGGCCTCCCAGCCCCTGCATATCACAAATCGACTGCTCAAGACTCTTCATTTTACGGGCCATCTCCTCATGTTCAAGGTTTCTAGTAGGTTTCTCCTCCTCCTCATGCCTATGGGTGGGGTGTAAGAATCTTGTTGCCTGAAAGTGGGTTCTGGCGGGTAGTAATGGGTATCTTGGACATGGAACACAGGTTCGTTGGAAGATTTGGGTAAAGTAGATGGTGGCGGTACCACATATACTGGAGTGACCTGAGGTGGTGGTGGTGGAGCATGTTTCGGCAGAGGTGGTGGTGCTTGTGATGTTGTAGCATAGTAATACGGGTAAGTTGGATATGTGGAGGATGAGTTCATGATGGGTGGTTCTGGGTTTGGGTTCAGAGGAGGAATGTATGCAGGGTTGGCTGGGTAGGAAGGTAAGGGTTGACCCCTCGACCAGGCCTGGTACATCTCTGAGATCCGCTGTTTCAATTTGTACATCTCTTCCTTCATACTAGTTACGTCCATAACTTCTTCCTCTTGTACATGATCCACAATCATAGGCTCAATTTCTTGGGTGACCGCTTTGGTCATGACTTTAGAACATGTGTTGTAGCTGTGATGTGCCAGAATGCCAGTTGCTAACTATTTTATCTGATACTCATCAACAACAAAAACTTGTTAATAGGTAGATTATAAGAGATAAACATCACAAGTTCTAAAACCACAACTTTTGCCTAGTAATTATGCATCATCCCGACATTAATCTTCTTTTTGAGCCGCCAGCTTTCTTTCCACTTTTGTTTTTCATTATTTCATTGCTTTTGTTTATTTATTTTTCTTTTTTTCTTTTTATTTTTCTTTTTTTTTGTTTTTTATTTTTGTTTTTCGTTCCTATACGTTTGCCTATCGCCCAAGCAATTTGCATATATAAGAGAAAAATAATGGCAGTTTCTTTTGAATTTTCATTGACATTCAAACATCGGTTACAAATGATGTTGTACTACAAATGCAGAAAGAAAATACAAATAAAAATGCATGCCCTATGAATACATTAAAGCTCCAAGTGCCCGTGAGACATCATTCTGTCTTGCCGCGGGCCTATATGCTAATCAACTTTGGATTTTGTCCAGGTCGGTCATTACTTTCTTTACAAAGATCATTACTGCTGATGTGAATGTTGACTAGGACATATCTTCTCATAGTTGGCATCTCCTTGTGATGTATTGAGCAATGTTGACAATTCTTTCCCTGACGACCCCTTTTTCTTGAAGCAACCTACCAATATGTTCGGCACGAGCAACTAAGGTTTGCTGGTTATTCTTTTGAAGTTGTAGTAGCTCCAATTCTAACCGAGCGATGGCCATGTAGCAATGTTCTCTCTCTATCTCAAACTCTTTGGTTTGTTTGCTACTTTTGACATCGGATGTAATGATATTCTTCCTCAATGGGGTACCTCAACATTATGTTCATCTTTTAACTGTCAAACCATTCAAACTCTTTCTTCAGCATTCTTGGCCAATTGTTTCCGAACCCCAACTAATTCCTTTTCAGCTTTATCTAGGTCAAAGCTATAGTCATTTACTTTGCGCCGAAGATTTTCAATTAGCTTCTCATCTCGAGCAAGTCGAACTGGGTTTCGGTTGTTGTTTTCATCTTTGCAATCTTAGCCTTCAGGATTTCATTTTCTTTTCTCGTCTGTTTCTTTTCACCCTCATCGGCTGGCGCTTTTAAGCTGTTTTCAAATTTGAGGTCTTGGAATTGTTTTTCCAATAAGCTGATTCTGGCTCGATATTCATTTTCCTTGGCCATCCAATCTTTTTTTTTCCTTAGACTGCTTGGCCAACTCTTGAATGTGAGGTCTCTTCATCAGTCTCTCATGCTCAATATCTATGCGAGACCATGCAGCATACCCTGGTGATACTTCCCCCTGAGCTCGGTTTCCCACACAAGTGTCAATTCTCGGGCATTGGCATTCATTCCAGATTTGCTGAATTTTTTATTCCAGGAATTGCCCATCAGGATTGATTTCTATTGTTTGAAGGTTGAGGTCCCCATCTGTATGACTTGATATCTTCCAAGTTGCCTTAATACCCGGTATGGCGCATAAGGTTGGATGCTCTTGAGACCCATTATCAGAAAATGCAACCCTTCTGCTGGCATGTATATAACTTCGTTAAGGGCAACCCTCCGTATGGCCAATCTATCTGGCTAGTAGTCAATGATCGCAAATATGTGATCCAACCTTTTGATCCTTCTGGAAACTTACCTTCTTTTGTCCTCACGTAGAATTCTTCAATACATGTCTTTTCAGACGATCCATAGCTTTAGAACTATGGGTGGCGGCATAAATGCTCTATCATCCACATTTGGATAAGTAAATTGCATCCCTCGAAGAAACCATGTCCTGCTTTACAGGCTGTGAGAGCATGGAAGATATCAACAACTATCATCGGTGCCATTGTACTATTGTCTTGCACGAGGAGAGTACTGGCGATTTTGGCGACTCTAATATAAATATTTCCATCTTTCCTCGGGAATATAATCAATCCCAAAAAGGCTACCATAAAGGCGAAACGCCTATGTTCCTCCCACTTAGCCCAGTTCGCTTTGCTGTAGAGTTTGTTTGTTGGATCATTAAATCCCCCAATGTGGTCATATCTACGATATACAAAACTCATAGTACAGAACCCGTGAACCAAGTCTTCATTGTGAACATTTTTTGCAATCTTTAAGGAGTCGAGGAATTTATACACTGTAATAGCCCTTGGAGCCACCGTATACTTGTCTTTTAGGGGAACCTCACCTTTCCCGATGTAATTAGCAATTTCTTCCAATGTTGGAGTGAGCTCAAAATCTGAGAAATGGAGCACATTATGTGCAGGATCCCAACAAGCAATGAGAGCCCGAATAATATCACCCCGAGGTATTATGTTCATCAACCAAGTAAGATCTTTTAGATATCTGTTGACCCAACCTATCCTTCTTAACCTACATTGTTCCACCATACTCGAAAGGGATTTTGTTTATTAGTGCAAAGGGTTCATTTTGTATTGTGCTCATCCTGCACATGTATTAAAAGCGATTTTATTCAAAAAGGAAAATATTTTTCAAAGACAATTTTTCATTATTCTGAAAGAATTAACCTTTCCATATTTTATTTGAAATTTTCAAGGCTATTATTTACAAAGAAATGATTTCAAAGCAGCCATTTTTGCAAAACAACCTTCCGGCGTCCTTTCAGAACATTCGGCTATTTTCAAAAACAGCATCACTTCGATTTATTGAGAACTAAAATTTGACATTTTTTAGTTATTTTTTTAAAAGGGGTGGTTGGACCCGTCAAGGGTTGCCCACGTATCTCACCTAGTGGTGAGAATCAAACCTGCGTAGTTCGGTCAAATTTTTTTGTGACCAATTATTTCAACAAAATTTGTTTTACCTATTTTCAAACATTCTTTTCAATCTTTCGGCAATGTTTCGTCAATATTTCAATATTTTCTATTCTAAAAATTTCTCTCTTTTTGTTTTCAGGAATTTAGCTGGTCCGCATAATAATCCAGGACAAATAAATGCAACATATAATATGCTCGGTCTTTGATTCCAGGATCACCTTGAGTCCCCTAAGTCAGATATTATGCAAATAATCATCCTAAATCTATTCTCAATATCCTGATGTTTTCTTAGTACTATACTGTGTACCCGAGTGGACAACTCAGATCGAGGAGGGGGCTACGTATCGGGGACCCGCCGGGTCGTCTGGCTTTGTAACTTATCCGGCCTTTATTTCTTATTAGGGTATTGACATTAACAGAAAGAGGAGTCTCAACCAATAAGCACATCCCCGAGCGAAGGGTTTTCGGCACAATTTTTATATATAGTTCACGTAATATCAAAGCGGTAAACATGTAGCACATTGAGCAAGACATATAATAAAATCAAATAATATCAAAAACAACAACTTAATCGAGCTCGAATTCTTTAACCCTGAACCAAAGTTCTGGGTTTCTTATCCCCAGCAGAGTCGCCAGAGCTGTCACACCTCCCTTTTTACTACTTTTTTAAAGATAAAATATACCCCCTTATTTACTAGTACACCGCAAGAAGGGATATAATAATTATACAGGGAAGGAGTTTTTCCACTTTAAGGATAATCGGAATGGGATTTATTTAGATTTCAGAGCGGCCACTTGGAAAGATAACTGTATCCCAAGTCACCGGTTTAATCCCAAATCCGAGGAAATATGACTCTGTTTTAACACTCCGCGAAACTAGAAATCCGGATAAGGAATTCTGTGAACCCGGGAGAAGGTGTTAGGCACTCCCGAATTTCGTGGTTTTAGCACGGTCTCTAAACTTGTATTTTTCCTATTTGATTTCTTTATATGCTTTTACAAATGCGAATGTCCCATCTTATTATTTTAACGACTTGCAACATCGCGAAAATGCATTTCGAGTCACACCGCAACCAGTACGCCTGTGACTTTAGTCCATTTCAGCTTCGCCGGGATTTGAGATTTGAGTCACATAAATGTGCACTCGTATTAAGGATGTATATTTTCGTCGTGCCTATAACGTCTATGCCTTATTATCTTTAGGAAAGACCGTGAAATTCGCTAAATGGTCCTTCCGAGTCTAACATTTATATTAAAATTCATATGGGGGCCCCGCGTGTCTTTTCATTTTTAATACGAGGCTCATCCCTTATTTTTAGAAGTCCAAACTTATCATGTACTATGTTTTGCTATTTCTGTTTTTTCCTCCTAATTAGAATATGGTTTTGTATTTACTTAACTCATTATTACTAGGTCCAGGCCAATTATTTACTACTAGGCCTGGACTTCTGGACTACTTTAATAGTCCATTGTGTGTGAATGGGCCTCCGAAGCCCAGTGTATGTGAATATCTCTACTTGATGACCCAAAGGTGATTTTAATTGAATTTGGGCCTGTATTCATGTCCAGGCCCAGAATAAAATAGATGAAATGTAGAACATGATTGTAATTTCAACATAAAATTTAAACAAACTTTCTTCAAATAACATAATAAACCAATAAGATTCATATTATTTCATAAGGCACCAGATTACATACCAATCGCTACTAATTTTGAATTCTAATAACTAATTAAACACTCTAAGATCAGGAATTTGGTAATGACACTATTATTTCAAATTCTTTGGCAGTAATTATAATACTAGTTGTAAACTTATTTTTTGCTTGATTTTAACTAAAAGAAAACAATATCAAATTATCAACTTGTCAGGCTTGAATTATTATCAACTAAAAAACTCTAAATTATACTATAAGTAAATCATTGTTAAATGAGACTAGATAACAAAGTAGTTTAAACTTTATCCACTTATTTCATTTTTCTGAACTAATCGATCCTAGTTCAAAACTTAATTAACAGAGGTAGTTAATTACCAGCTTGTATATATACTGGTTTCATAGGTGAATTAATTTTAGTATTAGCCTGTTTTGAACTTGGATTAAGTGATAGCTATTTCTAATTACGTATTACTACTATACTAGCTATTCTATTTCATCTCGACTTCTTATAGGTGTTAATTATTACAATCCATCCTAATGAGTTACAATGATTCTAGAAAATAACAATTACCAACTAAAAAGGAAAAACAGAAGCGAATTCATCCAAACAACTCATGCGATTTCATTTCTTCAACACAATTGCGATTACATCTTCAGGAAATAAAAGTGTACCTGATTCAAAAGCAATCTATGAGTCTAGGCTTTGCGGATGAAGAATAGTCAGCAAAATAACAGCAACAGAGCAAAAAACAGAAGCCCAAATATAGAGATCCAGCAAATCAACAAAGTGGAATGAAGGAGCTCAAGCAAAAGCCAAATGAATTGAAGGACAGTAGACCCAGCAGGAACTCCCAAATTAATACCCAAATTAATAAGCTAAGGAGTGCAGTATATAAAACCTAATTTCAGAACTATCTCTCGATTTCAGAATTATGTGTTGAACCCTTTTCTTAATTTCAAGGTCTGGACCCTTTTTCAGGCTCTCTAATGGTCTATTTATAGATTAGTTTTGGGGGGAATTGGGGGGAAATTCAAATAAGTTATTTTCAACCCCCGCCCCTTGTTCTTTCATATTATTTACAGATTAGTTCCTTGAATGTGTATCGAAATGCCTTAGATCCCTTGCTAGAAGGTTCTAGGTAATTCTATAGCGTTCTATTAGGTGTCTTTTACTTGGTTACCCTCACTTGCTAAGGTTTATTACAAGACTGTCTTATAATTATGCCGAGTTTGTCCTTTATTTTGTAGGTAATTACAGAAATACTAGGCACTAAAGTCATTTTTAGCCCTATAGACTTTATTAAATCTTCGGGAATGCCATATATTGTTTCATGTTATACACTTATTATTTATCTCATTTTACCCGACCTACTAAGGTCTGGCAGACTAGGGTTAAGATTTATTTAACTAGTAACAACTTTTTATAACTATTTTAAGACATAGCTAATTTCAGAACCCAAAATCCTTTTCAAATTTAGCCAACATTTAGCATACCCAAAATCCTTTATTTAACACATAGCCCCCTTATAAATACAAGGCAACTAATTAACCAACATAGATAAGTTTTTAGAAACAACCACTTAATGCAACTAAGAAATTAGTATAACCACTTCATAACAGAGATAGCCACTTTAACGACCAAAATTTATTCTTTCAGAAATAGCTACAAACTTTAGCTTTCAGAACTAACCACAAAATCTTTACAACCATGACCCAAATCACAAAAGCATCCAAAGATTCAAAATGGACTCACAAATGAATCAGATTATAAATATAGCCAGTTCATGTTATTTTGCACATATAGTCTTAATCGCAAATCAAATTTCAATCAATTAGAACTCTGAGGGAAAGTTTGATAATGGTTGAATCCCAATTAATCAAAGCTTAATTTTAGATAGAGGATGATGAACAAACACATAAACAGGCCTATTTACTCATGATTCATACGTAATAAACATTAAGAACCCTAAGAACGCTATAACAGATTTAGGCATGTGTAACAAAACAGAGGTAGATCTTAAGCATGCAGAAGAGATATGCTCACAAGAGTATCAAGAAACATATCAAGTAAACATTTTCAGAATCAAACAGACAAATAGATTTTGAGGTCGCCAGCTAGGGTTTCGGCGACCGGAATTTCAAGAAGAAAGGGGATTCTTGGTTTAATGGGGTTTTTATGGTGGTTGTAGGTTTTGGTGAGTAGAGTTAAGGCGTTTGGTGGCTGACTGAGCCGGAGACGATGGTGGTAACAGGCGTGTTCGGCCAGTCTCCATGGGAGACCAAAGAGGAAGAAGGGGATAGAAGGGAGACGGCTAGGGTTATTAATGTGTATATGTGTGTGAATGTAATGAATTGAACGGTGATGGGGATATTTATACTCCCCTTGTCTCGTGTAATCCTATCCTTTGGATCAACCAAGATCAACTGCCAGGATCTTTTTCTTTTAAAACGGCACCGTTTAGTTAGATGAGGGACAACTTCATGTCCGTTAGATGCTTAATTTTGAACGGCCAGGATTATTTCGACATACTACGTCGTTTAGCTTTTAATGAGACTCAATGCTATCCGTCTGATCATTCCTTTGGACAGCCCAGATTGGTTCCTTTTACAACGTCGTTTGGTTTTTAATGACGCCGCCTCATCTAGTTCGTTGGATAGATTTCATCAACAACTGAGGTTTATATGGCATGTACGTCGTCGTTTGGCTAAGAGCCTGGGCAGACCAGGCTGGTCTTTTGGGCCCAATATGCTTGGTCTTATCAATTGTATATATATATAATTACATAGCCCAAGTTTTATCGTATATTTGTATTTTTGTTTTGTATTTTAATTATTTCTTTGTATATTCTTATGTATTTCAATCTTCTCTTTCTGTATTTATTTTCAATCATTATATTTCTTTTATTTCTTATTTTTCCCTGATTATTCTAGTATTTTATGATATTTTTTGCCATTTTCTTTTGTTTTTCCGGTATTTTGTTTTTTTTGTTGATTTTTTCTAACTTTTCATATATTTGTGATATTTTCTAATTGATTCCCTTTGTAGTTTTAATTTCAAATTTATTTTTAAAAACACACACACAAGTATTTCAATTAAATCACATAATTGCATACCAAAAATTATTTTTGTATTTATTTTTATATTGGAATTTAATTGCCCAGGGCAAAAGTTACGTGCTCACAGACCCTTGTCCCCAACCCTTCCTTTCTAATGAGTTGATCATGGTGGCCAAAGAAATGATCTGACGAGGTTTCAAACCAGGAAAAGGACTTAGGAAATCATTACAAGGGATAACGGAACCTATCACTTTGCCCTCCATTAAGAAGCTCTTCGGGATAGGATTTCACCCTACCCCAGAAGATGAAACATGCGCTAAGGAAAGGAAGAAAGAAGGGTGGGTTCTATCACAGTCAGTGCCCCATTTACACAAGACCTTTGCCAAGCCTAAATATGTTGAAGAAGATGATGAGGTGTTCACGGCAGAGGAAATAGAAGATGTCTGTGGGGCCATGAGGAAAATGCTTTATGAGACACACATGGTTCAGCTAGGAGAAGGCACAAGCACCGCTGAGGTGCTATACATGGGGGCAAATGCTAAGCTTCAGAATTGGGAGGCTACACCATTCCTAGTCAGGCGGAAGTCCGTGTAGACTTGTCCTGCCACCTTTCCTGCATCACGAGTTATCCCAGGGTGTAACTCAGATGTTTTTCTTTAGTTTCATGTTTTACATTTCTTGAAATGTAAACCCTTTTATCTTCCCGATTCCAAGGAATAAAACCAGTGTTCATCATTATATTTTCTTTTATTCTTTCTAATTTTTGTTACTTTTCTTTTACTTTTCTTTTAAGTTATAAGAGTACGGCTTTAATAACATGACATCCTTGAGGACTTCACGCCCAGATCCAAACACGTCGTCTAATTGTGAAATAATGAACCAGGAACTGGAATATGATAAAGAAGAGGCTTTTAGGGAAATAAATTGAGAACTGGAACACTTTGAGAATAAACCTAAGCCAAATTTCAATGACACTGAGCCAGTTAACTTGGGACCCTTTGAAGAGATCCGGAGAAAAAAAATAAGCATTCAAAAGATGAGAAAAATCGAGATGCAATAATTCAACTCTTGTTTGAGTTTAAAAATGTGGTTTCATGGTCATACGATGACATGCCAGGACTAGACGCTGATCTAGTGGTGCATAAATTGCCAATCTACCCTGATTGTCCCCCAGTTCAATAGAAGCAGAGGAAATTCAAGACTGGCATCACTGATAAGATCAAAGAATAGATCACAAAGCAGCTAAAAATATGGGTAATTAGGGTGGTCCAGTATACCACGTGGTTAGCTAATGTTATTCTTGTGCCGAAGAATGATGGGAAAACTCGAGGGTGCGTGGATTACCGAGATTTCATTAGGGCAAGTCCCAAAGATAACTTCCCTTTGCCCAATATCCACATCGTTGTTGACAACTGTGCCAAACATGAGATACAATCTTTTGTTGATCGTTATGCAGGATATCACCAGGTGTTGATGGATAAGGAAGACACTGAGAAAACCGCTTTCGCCGTTATGCAGGATATCACCAGGTGTTGATGGATAAGGAAGACACTGAGAAAATCGCTTTCGCCACACCTTGGGGCACTTACTGTTATCGAGTTATACCATTTTGTTTGAAGAATGCCGGAGCGACGTACATGAGGGCCAAGACTGTTATCTTTCACGATATGATGCATTAAGAAATAGAGGTGTATGTAAACGACGTGATCGTCAAGTCCAAGTACTTAAGTCGATCATGTTCTAGACTTGAAAAAGTTTTTTGAGAGGCTACGAAAGTACAATTTAAAGTTGAATCCGGCCAAATGAACATTCAGAGTCCCATTAGGTAAACTTCTGGGTTTCATAGTCAGCGGGAGAGGTCTATTTGGATCCAACAAAGATGAAGGCTATCTGGGACTTACCTCCTCCAAGGACAAAGAAAGAGGTAATGAGTCTCTTGGGCAGATTAAACTACATCAGCCGTTTCATCGATAAATTAAATTCCACATGTGAGCCCATATTCAAATTGTTGAGGAAAGATGCCGCAATTAAGTGGACAGTTGAGTGTCAAGAGGCTTTCGACAAGATCAAAGAATATCTATCGAATCCTCTAGTTTTGGTCCTGCCAGAACAAGGGAGACCTTTGTTTTTGTATCTGACAGTCTTAGAAAAGTCTTTTGGCTGTGTCCTCGGGCAACATGATGCAACGGGTAAGAAATAGAAGGTGATCTACTACTTGAGCAAAAAGTTCATTAGTTATGAAGTCAGTTACACTTTGTTGGAAAAAACGTGATGTGCATTGACATGGGTCGCTCAGAAGTTGAGACACTCTCTCGAGGCTCACACCACTCACCTCATTACCAGGTTGGATCCTTTGAAGTACATATTCCAGAAACAGATGCCCACCTAAATATTGGCAAAATGGCAAATTCTGCTTACTGAATTCGACATAGTCTATGTCACTCGCACGGCAATAAAATCTCAAGCATTGGAGGATCACTTGGCCGAAAACCCGATTGATAAGGAGTACTAACCATTGAATACCTACTTTCCAGATGTGGGCCTCAAATGAACATGTATGTTTTGGCTAAGAAAATCTTACGTGCTGGTTATTATTGGATAATTATGGAAAAGGATTGCTTCAGTTTCGTCCGAAAATTCCATCAGTGCCAGATGCATGGAGATCTGATTCATACACCTCAAACAGAGCTACATCCTATGTCAGCGCCTTGGAATTTTGTCACCTGGGGCATGGACGTAATTAGTCTGATTGAGCTAAAGGAATCTAATGGGCACAAATCACTATTGGTTGCCATCGATTATTTCATAAATTGGGTTGAGGCTATCACTCTCAAGCCGGTCACCAAAACAGTCGTGGTGGACTTTGTCCACTCAAATCTATCTGTCGTTTTGGTAACCCTCCAACTATCCTCAAAGATAATATGGCAAACCTGAATAGTCATTTGATGGGGGATGTATGCGAACAATTCAACGGCGCCGTTGAAGCAGCGAACAAAAACATCAAGAAGATTTTGAGGAAGACAATTCTGAGTTCCAGACAGTGGCACGAACAGTTGCCTTTCGCCTTACTGGGATATCGCACAACAGTGCGCACGTTGGTAGGAGCCACCCCATACTTGTTGGATTATAGAACCAAAGCTGTACCGACAGAGGTAGGAATTCCTTTGCTCTGAACCATTATTGAAGTAGAGATTGAAGACAGTGAGTGGGTTAACACTCATTTGGAGCAACTGACCTTAAGTGATGAAAAGCAGATGGTTGCGGTCTATCACGGGCAGTTGTACCAACAAAGATCGGCCCGTGCTTACAACAAGAAAGTGCGACCCAGGAATTTTGAAGTCGGACTATTGGTGTTGAGGCGCATTCTTCCCTATCACCAGGAAGTAAAAGGAAAATTTGCTCCTAAATGGAAAGGTCCATACATCATCAGGAAAATACTACCGAGAGGAGCATTATATCTGGGTGTTGTTGAAAGAAGTGATCTCGAAACGGCACTGAACACAGACGCAGTTCAAAGGTAATATATGTAAGTTTACTTCGATGATATTTTGCCGCATATATGATGAGGAAGGCTTCTGTTCCTGCTACCCAAACACTATCCACCCTTTTTGCAAACCATTTTGAGCCGGTTACCTATCTTTAACTACCCTCTTTGGAATCCGAAAGCACCGATATATAAATATATATATATATATATATATATATATATATATATATATATATATAGATATATATATATATATATATATATATTCATGTTGACTTGATTCTGAGAGCATACGTAGGCAACCTCTATCTGGGGTTCAGTCACATCAAACCAAAAATCCAATCTTTCCCCAAAATTGAAACTAGGGCAGATGTAATAATGGTTCGACCATCGAGCTTACCAAATGATTCAAAAGTTGTAATCCCATCCACAATTCGTTTAGCCAAAACCAAAAGCAAGTCCTTCGGATCAATTGCCAAAGCCGTGAACGATAAGAGACATCATGCGTGGAAAGTGAACACTCAAAACAGAGAGAAATAAATGAGAATAGCATTGGTGAAAACCTACGGGCACCATGAGGCGACTAGAGCATAGAAACAAAAATGAGAGAGTCCGTTTATTGAAAACTCGCAAGGAGCACTATCGGGCGATGTTGAGAAGAGAAACGAGAGAGGTCAATTAGCGAAAACTCGCAAGGGGCGCTATCGGCCGAAAAGAGGTATCTCATCACTAGAAGTACTAGCAAGGTTCCCTAGTTCAGAAATACGGATCAATGGATTTATAAGAAGCCGGAAGTTGGTACAGGTCGGGTGTCCAGTCCAAGAAGCATGTCATGTCCATTTGAAGACAACATGCACCCCAGATAAGTTTTTCTTTTCCCTTGAACGGTCATTTCTCCTTTTAATTCATTTCTTCCACTCCATATTTGTTTTTTTTCCCTTGTATCCTTTTTGGTTTAACCCCAAACTCTAAGACTTGTTACAAAGGAAAAGGTGGCAGAATTGGTTTCACAAGGCTTCGCTTGACAAAATCCAAAGAAAATGCCCAGCCTCAGCTAGTGCGTTAGTCCAATCTTGACTGATCATTGTTTGTTGATATTCCCTAAGGAAAAGCCTTTTAGAAAGAAAGAAGGCCAAAGGCAAAATTTCTAAGAATAGAATGAAGCAAAAGGCCAGCGCCCACACGGGCAAATCATTATGAAGACCTAAAAGTTTGAGTTTTGTCAAGTTCAAGGGAATTCTCCTTTTTAAGATCTGCGAACAGCAAGTTTCTCTAGGGAAAGGGACTGCGATCAAGCAATCGAGATGATCAAGGCCACAAAACCAACCACCATTTTAAAACTAACAGACTTTTCTTTGTTGAACGTTAAAACAGGTGTAATTTTTTGCAACCATACAAGAAATGGACGCAACATAGAAAAGAAAAACAATACACAAGCAATGGAACAGCTTCGTAGCAGAAAATCAACCAAAAGCGAAGTTTCTCCTCTTATTCTCTCATACATTGTGCTAAATGAAGAAGATAAGAATAAAGTTAGAAAATATTGAAGGAAAGAAGAAAAGAGGTAAAAAATAAAAATCCCAAAAGAAAATTTATGGTAGGATCGGGTCCCATTTCCTAGAAATCCCAGCATAACCCGTGGATCTGCCTCGCATAAACTAAGGAGACTTCTTCTTTCCAAGTCTCGGCATAACCCGATGACCATCTTGGCATAACCCATGAATCTCCCTAGCATAACCCAAGAAGCCTTTTTCTTTCCAAGTCTCAGCATAACCCGATGACCATCCCGACATAACCCTTGGATCTCCCTAGCATAATCCAAGGAGCCTTTTCTTTCCAAGTCTCAGCATAACCCAATGAACATCCCCTCATAAACCCATGGATCCCCCTGGCATAAACCAAGGAGTCTTTTTTCTTTCCATGTCTCGACATAACCTGATGACCATCTCGCCATAACCCGTGGATCTCCCTGGCACAACCCAGGGAGCCTTTTTTTTCCAAGTCTCGGCATAACCCGATAACCATCCTGGCATAACCCGTGGATCTCCCAAGCATAACCTAAAGAGCCTTTTCTTTCCAAGTATCGGCATAACCTGATGACCATTCCAGTATAACCCATCGATCTCCGTGATATAACACAAGGAGCCTTTTCTTTCCAAGTCTCGACATAACCCGATAACCATCCCAACATATCCCGTTGATATCCCTGGCATACCCCAAGGAGCCTCTTCTTTCCAAGTCTGGGAATAACCCGATGACCATCACAGCATAACCCGTAGATCTCCCTAGCATAACCTAAGCAGCCTTTTAATTCCAAGTCTCAGAATAGCCCGATGACCATCCCGGTATAACTAGTGGATCTCCCTGGCATAACCCAAGGAGCCTTTTCTTTCCAAGTCTCGTCATAACCCGATGACCATCCCGGCATAACCCACGGATCTCCCTAGAATAACCCAAGGAGCCTCTTCTTTCCAACTCTCAGCATAATCTAATAACCATCTCGGCATAACTCGTGGATCTCCCTGGAATAACCCAAGGAGCCTTTTCTTTCAAAGTCTCGGCATAACCAGATGACCATCCTAGCATAACCCGTGGATCTCCCTAGCATAACGTAAGGAGCCTTTTCTTTCCATGTCTTGGCATAGCCCGATGACCATCTCGGCATAACCCGTGGATCTCCCTAGCATAACCCATGGAGGCTTTTCTTTCCAAGTATCGGCAAAACCCGATGACCATCCCAGCATAACACGTGGATCTCCCGAGCATAACCCAAGGAGCCTTTTCTTTCCAAGTCTCAGAAAAACTCGATGACCATCCCAGCATAACCCATCGATCTCCCTGACATAACCCAATGAGCCTTTTCTTTCCAAATCTCGGCATAACCCGATGACCATGCCGATAGAACCCGTGGATCTCCTTGGCATAACCGAATGAGCCTTTTCTTTACAAGTCTAGTAATAACCCGATGACTATCCCGGCATAACCTGTGGATCTCCCTGGCATAACCCAATGAGCCATTTCTTTCCAAGTCTCGGCATAACCCGATGACCATACTGACATAACTCGTGGACCTTTAATGGCATAATCTGGCCATGTCCCAACACCACCTCGATCCGTTCAAAAGGATACACAATCTTGACATGACTACTTGAATACATGTCATAACTAACTCACGAAATTTTCCTATAGTGGTAGGATCATCTAGCAATGATTTTGTAAACCTTGAAAAATCTTTTGAGAGGTTGATGGAAAGGTGGAAAAGGTATAGTTTAATTTGGGTGGTGAATATGCTTGTGATGACATGGGGAAGAAGGAAGGTTTTGAAGGGAAAGATGGGGTTCTTTGTGGTTCATAGTGATCAATTCTCAAAAGCTGGATTTGTTCTTCGATGGAAATCATCTCCTCTTATTGTTGGAAAAATTGGAAAAGTTAAGTTCCTGGTGGACAAATCTCATATTGTAAATTTGCCAACCATAGTTCCACGGCTTTGATCAGTCCTGCATGCTGAGACGATGACTGCTCCACTTTTTTCTCAATTGTTTCCACTTTGCTCATCACCTTGTTTTGTGTATGGGACATATTTTTTATGGTGATGCCAATATTATTGAGCACTTTGTTCTGGCAGATGGAATTTTCTGAATGCCAGTTCATTGTTGCTTCAATGTCACTTGTTGGGGTTTTTTTCTCCAGATAGTAGTACTATGTTCTTTTTGGGGATTTTTGGAGCATGGCTGATACCCTCTTTTTCAAAAGGTTGAAGTGGAAGAAAATCTTGGGAGTGACTAGAACTTGAAGGGCTCATCATGGATATTTGTGGGTGTGTGGACCTTTGGGTTGGTGGAGTTCTAGGTTCTGGTGGCTTTTTGGATTCTGGGGTATGAGATGATGGTGGTTCGGATATGGGCATGGTTTTACTATCCTCCCAGCTAGGGGTGAATTATTGTGGTATTTTTGGCCATTCATGGGGTTTCATATTGACAAGGAATTCATATTTACCTGTACGACTTAATGAGCCAATTGAAAGATCTTTATTTTCATACTTGGCTAGAAAATCTCATTTAGTTGTTTTCTATTTTTTCTTGGATTTAGATTTATGCTGGTGATGTTCATTATATTCTCCAACTGGATCTTCTATACAATCTTGGCAGGTGCAACCGAGATCCCATGGGCAATGTCCAGTGAAAGGGCATTTGAACTCCCACATTCTTTTCCATTCTTTGTCAAAATGTTGGCACCAGTCATGTTCTCCCATGAAGCTTTGTATATTCTAGAAGAATTCTCCATCGGTTTCTAGGTAAGTATCTGTTGTATCTTTGGGTTGAATCATTTGGCAAGAAAAGATGGTTTTATTGGGTTTTTTGAGATGGGAATGGTCAAAAATTATGCAAACGGTTTTGTCACTTCTTTTGGTAAACGTTGGTTCACCAGACTGCACAGATTCTTCTGATTCTCTTAGCTTCTCATAATTTGTGATCCATGAGTCAGGAAGGATTTTGACAAGTTCATCTCTGGAAATCTGTCTGGGTATTTGGGTGCACATGGTGTTTCCATTGGTAGCATCAATATTTAAAAGCAAAGCATTTTCTCCTCTAGGTAGACAAAGATCCATGGCATGATTTTTGACTCGCCATGCCATTTGGTGGTGAAGGGTTGCATGGATAGAATCTTTGGCTTGTGGAGCTCCTTGGATTTAGACTTTGATTTTTAGGGCTTCGGTTAGGTACGAGTAATAAAGGGACATGTTGAAATTTTGAAAGATTGTTATGAAGACAGTTCCAGCATTTAGGGTAACTTCGGCAGTACCCAAGTTTGCATGTTGGTACTCCAAATATCATGTATCTAGAAGTCGAGCTACAACGGGTTGACCTTTTTTTCCGTGATATGTTAAAGCGATTCGGATGGCACCAAAATGGATATGGGTAAAACCATGAGCTCACCATTGCCTAGGAAAATCATCTAGTATTTGAAGGGTGAGAAATTGTTCCACTCGAGTGGCAAGAATAGGATCCTGGTCAAGTTTTGAAGCAGCAACATATTCTTTGACTCATTTTGGTCTATGTTGGACTAAGGAACGAATTTGGGTCCAGGGTGCAAAGGATTTTTTCGCAAAGGCTGAGTAAGGGTTTATGAGGGGTCGTTTAGTGGAATATACTTTTTGTTCATCGGGTAAGATATCTACCTCATATAGGTAATCATATTTTTTGGACAAGGTTTTATGCAGAGTAGGAGAAATATTCATTTTTGCAAGAGAAGAAGAAGAGGATGATGGAAATGACTCAGACATATTTAGTAAACTGTTCCTCCCTCCGAAAGGATGGGCTGGCTCTGATACCACAGTACAAAAAGGAACAGAGCAAGAGATTCCAAGAAAGCAAACTGCACCATAGCTACGAAAGTTTCCCTACAAAAAGGGGCTGGCTTCACCAACCCAAAAGGGACGGCTTTCCAAGCTACACAAACAGTTAATTTGTTTATAGTCTAAAACGTTTTGCTACAAACAGGGCTGGCTTCAACAACCCATAAGCGACGGCTTGCCAAGCTACACAACTCAGAAAACTTTTGTACTATCACCAACGTTAGCTGTTTATAGCTCAGAAAATTTTCGTACTATAATAAGCTAACTTTCTTAGAGTATAGTTAATCTATTTTTCATACATGGACCGGCCTTTCCATCCATTCGAAAGAAAGAACAAGAGAGAAATTTAGAAAGCATTCATAAGTAGTATTTCACAAAAGTTTTTTCAAGGTTTACAAGATGATTGCTAGATTATCCTACCACTACTACAAGGCCTCCTTTATATAGGGCTAGGAGGTTATTACAAGACAAACTTTCAAGATAAAATAAATCTATCTTACATGGCAAACTTATCTTACAAGTGGGTCCTTCTAAACATGCGAAGGACTTTAGGCAAACAACTAAAAAACAACTGAAAATATGTAAAATGGGTGAAATATACTTGGTGTAGCATGTGAAACTATGAGTGAGCCAATAATGTCCTGCTCTTAGTATTTTCTTGGCCAAAATATATCCGCTCATATGAGGTCCGCAAGCTTCTGCATGTATTTCAGCCATAATTGTGTCAGCTTGTTGTGCATCTATACATATCAATAGACCCAAATCTGGAGTTCTTTTGTAGATAACTCCTCCACTGAAGAAAAATCCATTTTCTAATCGCCTTATAACCCTTTTTTGGTCCCATGTGGTTTGCGCTGGGTACACTCATGTCCTCAAGTATTCTCTGATGTCATGATACCACGGCTCACCATCCAGTTCTTCTTCCACGGCGAAACAATAAGTATTTTGATCACGAACTTGTATCTATAGTGGATCTATGTAAGCTTTATCTGCATGGTGCATCATGAATGATGGTGTGGCTAGAGCATCCGCTACTTCGTTGTGCATTCTTGGGATATGCTTGAACTCTATGGATTGAAATCTTCGAGATAGTTCATGCAGACATTGTCGATAAGGTATAAGTTTCAAATCCCTTGTCTCCCATTCTCCTAGAATCTGATGTATCAAGAGATCCAAGTCACCCATGACCAAAATCTCCTGAACACCCATGTCTATTGTCATTCTCAATCCCAATATGCATGATTCATACTCGGCCATGTTATTAGTACAGATAAATCGAAGTTGAGCGGTAACATGATAATGCTAAAACGTTTCTAAGATGAGTACTGCTCCAATTCTGACCCCCTTACTGTTTAAGGCCCCATGAAAGTACATTCTCCAGCCTGGCATGTCATCTTGCTCCACTTCTTCAATATTCATTGTCTCCTCATTAGGAAAATATGTCTTTAGTGGTTCATACTCATCATCAACCGGATTTTCTTCCAAATGGTCAGCAACTGCTTGTGCCTTCATTGCCATACGAGTTACATAAATGATGTCAAACTCTGTATGTAGAATTTTCCATTTAGCGAGCCTTCATGTGGGCATAGGCTTCTAGAATCTATACTTCAGTGGGTCCAACCGAGATATCAGATAAGTAGTATAAGCTGACAAGTACTGTTTCAATTTCTGTGCAACCCATGTTAAAGCACAACATTTTCTCTCCAACTGAGTGTATTTTACCTCGTAAGATGTAAACTTCTTACTAAGATAATATATTGCTTGCTCTTTCTTCCCTGTTTCATCGTGATGTCCCAGTATACAGCAGATAGAATTATCTAATACAGTCAGATAAATGATCAAGGGTCTTCCCGATTCTGGAGGAACCAATACAGGAGGATTAGCTAGATATTCCTTAATTTTGTCAAATGCTTCTTGACATTCATCAGTCCAATTCACCGCAGCATCTTTCTTCAACAATTTGAAAATGGGCTCACAAGTCGACGTTAACTGAGCAATAAATCTGCTAATATAATTCAACCTGCCCAATAAACTCATCACTTCTTTCTTGTTCTTCGGCGGAGGCAAATTCTGGATTGCTTTTAACTTTGACGGATCTAATTCAATACCACGCCGACTTACTATGAACACCAATAACTTTCCTGATGGCACTCCGAAAGAACACTTTGCTGGATTGAGCTTGAGATTATATCTTCGGAGCCTCTGGAAAATTTTTCTTAAATCCTTGATATGGTCACATTGCTTTCTGGACTTGATAATGACATCATCCACATATACTACAATCTCTCGATGTATCATGTCATGAAACATAGTGGTCATTGCCCTTATATATGTAGCCCTGGTATTCTTTAACCCAAACGACATCAGCCTGTAGCAATATGTTCCCCAAGGCGTGATAAAGGCCGTCTTTTCTGCATCTTCTTCGTCCATCAGAATCTGATGATAACCCACATACAAATCTACAAAAGAACCAATTTCATGCTTGGCGCAATTGTCGATTAATATATGGATATTTGGCAATAGAAAATCATCGTTTGGACTAGCTTTGTTAATGTCTCGATAATCAATGCACACCCTAGTTTTTCTGTCCTTTTTTGGAACAGGAACAACATTAGCTAACCAGGTGGGATATTTAGTGACCCGTATGACCTTCGCCTCGAATTTCTTGTTAACTTCTTCTTTTATTTTCATACTAATGTCCTTTTTGAATTTCCTTAACTTTTGCTTTATTGGCCGGCACTCTGGATAAATGGGCAATTTATGTACCACTAAATCAGTACTGAGCCCGGGCATGTCATCATAAGAACAAGAAAATATGTCCTTGTACTCATGTAACAACCTAATTAAATCTTCACTGAGGGAAGTCTCTAAATGCACACTAATCTTTTTTCTCGGACATTCTCCTCAGTTCCCAAATTAATAGACTCTGTCTCATTTAAGTTCAGTTTGGGGTTTTCTTCGTAATGACTCAAATCTTTACTAATTTCCTCCAGTACTTCCTCATCCTCATATTCCACTTCATGTTTATTTTTAATTTCCTGTATAACTATTCGATTATCAAGACTGGACCGGGAATCCTTCATGCACGACATATCATTAGAATCGGCAAATATTGAACTGTACAAAAGAAGAAAAATAAAATAAGGCAATAATGGAGGAAGAAAAGAAATTGCATTTCATTGAAATTTTGAAAGGTAACAAGAGTTGGCTACATTTCATTTGATGTGATATGGGATTACAATTTTAAAACAACAATTTTGGGAATGAAATATTAAAAGCTAACTACCACAACTCCAACCTCATCGGAAGAGGAGTAGCTTCCCAGTTATTTAGCGTAGTGTGGGGTCCCACAAATTGAACGTCCATTTTGCTTGTTCCTTCACCCATCTCCAACACATTCACATCTTCAAATAGCCTCTCAAATCTTGCTAAAATCTCTTCATCCGGTTTTATCTCCACACGGATTGGCATGAAAGTTGCCATACGTATCTGTATACCAGGCTTGACAAAGGAGTTGGATAGTTTTGGGATAGGTTTGCGGAGGAACCACCCTTTCTTCTTCAATTTCTTAGCTCTCTGGATATCAGCAATGGTTTGTTTGAAACCCAAGCCAAAAGTATCAGTACTGCCTCAAAGGTGGATCGGCTGTGTTATACCTTGCAAGGTTAACCCTAAGCCCTTTTCCTGGAGAAAATCCATTCTTTATCTTCTCCTTGGCGACCATAACTGCTGCAGGGGCCACCGTGGGTATTGGCATATTTTCTTCTTCAGATATTTTGTTCACGATCACGGTGTCCATTACTTGGTACACCCACGGACCTTTATCTCCTTCAACTTCCTAAAATGGTGTAATAGCATTGCAAATATCATCTTCCCCGTGTACTATTATCTCTTACTGCTCCCACTCAAATTTTACCATTTGATGCAAATAAGAAGGTACTGCTTTCGCAGCATGAATCCACGAACGTCCTAACAAGATGTTGTATGATACAGCGACATCTAGTACTTGAAACTCCATAGTGAAATCCACTGGTCCAATAGTAAGCTCTAGTATGATATCCCCCACGGTGTTCTTTCCGCCTCCATCAAAACCCCTTACACATACACTGTTCCAATGAATTCTCTCATGATTGACTTTCACCTTCCCAGGGTTGACAATGGACAGATATTGGCACTTGACTCGTTGTCCACCAAAATACGGGATACTACAGATTCTTCACATTTTACCGTGAGGTATAGTGCTTTATTATGCTCTGCCTTCTAGTGGCAACTCGCTGTCTGAAAATGCAATTTTATTTGTTTCAAAGATCTTGTTTGTGAATTTCTCCAGATGACATACCGAAATCTTCTCCAGTACGTGGGCTTAATTTTAAATCTTCATCAACGCCTTTCTATGTTCATCAGAATGAATTAGAAGGGAGAACAACGATATCTGCGCAGGCGTCTTCCTCAATTGCTCAACTATAGAGTAGTCTTGAGTTTTCATCTTCTTCAAAAGTTCCTCAGCTTCCTCCTTAGTGATTGCCTTCTTCACGTAAGCTGGGTTTTCTTTCCTCACTTTTGTCTTTCTCAGTTCATCCGGGGCAAAGCATCGCCCGGAGCGAGTTAAACCATGAGATTCACAAATTTCTCCTTTAACTTCTTTCCCTTTATACATCACTGTCACCTTATCATAATTCCACGGTACAGCCTTGGTATTCACAACTGGCATCTGCACAACTGGTTTGATAACCACTGGCTCTACATAAGCTCCCTTCACAGTCAACAAAGGCTTCACCCCAGGTACTATTACTTTCACGGGCGCAATCATTGATGTCTGTTTTGCTGGTAACTCAATTGACACTTTCTCTCTTTCAACTTCCCCCTCAACCTTATTGTTTGCTTTAATTGTCATCATTGTTTGAGAAGGTTTTCTGCAGCTCTCTCCCTGTTCTACCTCTATCATATGTGTCTCAAGATGTGCTGGCAAAGGATTCTGCGTTATATTGGGAGTTTCTGGATCTTGCACCTCAATTCTTCTGGATTCAATAAGTTCTTGTATTGCGGACTTTAAGTGCCAACACTTGTCTGTATCATGTCCCGGTGCCCCAGAGCAGTATTCACAGCGGACAGATTGGTTTAGATTTCAAGGAGGATTGGGAATTTTAGGTTCAATAGGGCTCAACATCCCTAATTCTCTCAAACGATGAAAAAGACTGGTATATGATTCTCCAAGATGAGTGAATGATCTCTTCCTTTGAGCCCTATCACCTTTTACTTCTAGATCCGGACGGAAGTTAGGTCGGTTTGGATGTAGGTTTTTGAAGGCGGATAGGCATTTTGTGCATTGTAGACATTTTGCGGAGCAGGGGTACGCCATGAATGTGGAGGCGGTGGGTAAGGTTGAGAGCATGTTGGACAAAGAACTGTGGACTGGTTAGAAGATAATATGGTTGAGGTGGATTATATGGTGCTGGTGGATATGGTTGGTGTGGGTGAGGTTGATGATGATATGGGTTGGGGTCCCGGGACCATGATCTACATTCAATAACAACCACTTCTTCCTTTTTCTTCTTCCCAATCGACCCTCCTGTTCCCGTCTGTATTGCTTGGTCTGTAGCCTTGATCGTTGAGTAGCTCATAATCTTATTCATCTTTAAACCTTCTTCCACAAAGCTTCCCATCTTTACTACCTCGTTAAAGGTTTTTCCAATTGCAGACACCAAATGTCCGTAGTATGTCGGCTCCAAAGCTTGTAAGAAACAATCCACCATTTCTCCTTCTTTCATTGGTGGGTCTACACGTGCAGCCTGTCCCCTCAACCTGAATCCATACTCCCGAAAGCTTTCTCCGGGTTTCTTCTCCATCTTAGTCAATGATAATCTACCGAGGACAATTTCCAAATTATATTGGAAATGATTTGCAAATGATTGAGCTAAATCATCCCAAATGAACAATCGGGTTTGATCTTGTTGAGTTTACCATTCTAATGCCGAACCACTAAGGCTTTGACTGAAATAAGCCATGAGTAATTCATCCATTCCTCCTGCTCCGCGCATTTTACTGCAGTATCCTCTCAGATGGGCCACTGGATCTCCGTGACAATCATACATGTCAAACTTGGGAAACATAAGTGCGGCAGGTAGCTGTACATCAGGAAAGAAACATAAGTCTTTGTATGCCACACTAACTTGGCCTCCCGGCCCCTACATATCACAAAACGACTGCTCAAGACTCTTCATTTTACGGGCCATCTCCTCATGTTCAAGGTTTCTAGCAGGTTTCTCCTCCGCCTCATGTCTATGAGTGGGGTGTAAGAATCATGTTGCATGAAAGTGGGTTCTGGCGGGTAGTAATGGGTATATTGGACATGGAACACAGGTTCGTTGGAAGATTTGGGTAAAGTAGATGGTGGCGGTACCACGTATACTGGAGCGACCTGAGGTGGTGGTGGTGGAGCATGTTTCGGCAGAGGTGGTGGTGCTTATGATGTTGTAGCATAGTAATACGGGTAAGTTGGATATGTGGAGGATGAGTTCTTGGTGGGTGGTTCTGGGTTTGGGTTCGGAGGAGGAATGTATGCGGGGTTGGCTCGGTAGGAAGGTAAGGGTTGACCCCTCGACCAAGCCTGGTACATCTTTGAGATCCGCTGTTTCAATTTGTACATCTCTTCCTTCATACTAGTTACGTCCATAACTTCTTCCTCTTGTACAGGATCCATAATCATAGGCTCAATTTCCTGGGTGACCGCTTTGGTCATGACTTTAGAACATGTGTTGTAGCTGTGTCAGAATGCCAGCTGCTAACTATTTATCTGATACTCATCAACAACAAAAACTTGTTAACAGTTAGATCATAAGAGATAAACATCACAAGTTCTAAAACCACAACTTTGGCCTAGTAATTATGCATCTTCCCGGCATTATTATTCTTTTTTAGCCACCAGCTTTCTTTCCACTTTTGTTTTTCATTATTTCATTGCTTTCGTTTATTTATTTTTCTTTTTTTCTTTTTATTTTTCTTTTTTTTTTGTTTTTTATTTTTGTTTTTCGTTCCTATACGTTTGCCTATCGCCCAAGCAATTTGCATATATAAGAGAAAAATAATGGCAGTTTCTTTTGAATTTTCATTGACATTCAAACATCGGTTACAAATGATGTTGTACTACAAATGATGTTGTACTACAAATGCAGAAAGAAAATACAAATAAAAATACATGTCCTATGAATACATTAAAGCTCCTAGTGCCCGTGAGACATCATTCGGTCTTGCCGCGGGCCTATATGCTAATCAACTTTGGATTTTGTCCAGGTCGGTCATTACTTTCTTTACAAAGATCATTACTGCTGATGTGAATGTTGACTGAGACATATCTTCTCATAGTTGGCATTTCCTTGTGATGTATTGATCAATGTTGACAATTCTTTCCCTGATGACCCCTTTTTCTTGAAGCAACCTACCAATCTGTTCGGCACGAGCATCTAAGGTTTGCTGGTTCTTCTTTTGAAGCTGTTGTAGCTCCAATTCTAACCGAGCGATGGCCATGTAGCAATGTTCTCTCTCTATCTCAAACTCTTTGGTTTGTTTGCTACTTTTGACTTCGGCTGTAATGATCTTCTTCCTCAATGGGGTACCTCAACATTATGTTCATCTATTAACTGTCGAACCATTCAAACTCATTCTTTAGCATTCTTGGCCAATTGTTTCCGAACCCCGACTAATTCCTTTTCAGCTTTATCTAGATCAAAGCTGTAGTCATTTACTTTGCGCTGAAAATTTTCAATTAGCTTCTCATCTCGAGCAAGTCGAACTGGGTTTTGGTTGTTGTTTTCGTCTTTGCAATCTGAGCCTTCAGGATTTCATTTTCTTTTCTCATCTGTTTCTTTTCACCCTCATCGGCTGGCGCTTGTAAGCTGTTTTCAAATTTGAAGTCTTGGAATTGTTTTTCTAATAAGCTGATTCTGGCTCGATATTCATTTTCCTTGGCCATCCAATCTTTTTTTTCCTTAGACTGCTTGGCCAACTCTTGAATGTGAGGTCTCTTCATCAGTCTCTCATGCTCAATATCTATGCGAGACCATGCAGCATACCCTGGTGATACTTCCCCTTGAGCCCGGTTTCCCACACAAGTGTCGATTCTCGGGCATTGGCATTCATTCAAGATTTGCTAAATTTTTTATTCGAGGAATTGCCCATCAGGACTGATTTCTATTGTTTGAAGGCTGAGGTCCCCATTTGTATGACTTGATATCTTCCAAGTTGCCTTAATAACCGGTATGGCACATAAGGTTGGATGCTCTTGAGACCCATTATCAGAAAATGCAACCCTTCTGCTAGCATGTATATAACTTCGTTAAGGGCAACCATCTGTATGGCCAATCTATCTGGCTAGTAGTCAATGATCGCAAATATGTGATCCAACCTTTTGATCCTTCTGGAAACTTACCTTCTTTTGTCCTCACGTAGAATTCTTCAATACACGTCTTTTCAGACGATCCATAGCTTTAGAACTATGGGTGGCGGCATAAATGCTCTATCATCCACATTTGGAGAAGTAAATTGCATCCCTCGAAGAAACCATGTCCTGCTTTACAGGCTGTGAGAGCACGGAAGATATCAACAACTATCATCGGTGCCAGTGTACTATTATCTTGCACGAGGAGAGTACTGGCGATTTTGGCGACTCTAATGTAAATATTTCCATCTTTCCTCGGGAATATAATCAATCCCAAAAAGGCTACCATAAAGGCGAAACGCCTATGATCCTCCCACTTAGCCCAGTTCGCTTTGTTGTAGAGTTTGTTTGTTGGATCATTAAATCCCCCAATGTGGCCATATCTATGATATACAAAACTCATAGTACAGAACCCGTGAACCAAGTCTTCATTGTGAACATTTTTTGCAATCTTTAAGGAGTCGAGGAATTTATGCACTGTAATAGCCCTTGGAGCCACCGTATACTTGTCTTTTAGGGGAACCTCACTTTTCCCGATGTAATTAGCAATTTCTTCCAATGTTGGAGTGAGCTCAAAATCCGAGAAATGGAGCACATTATGTGCAGGATCCCAACAAGCAATGAGAGCCCGAATAATATCACCCCGAGGTATTATGCTCATCAACCAAGTAAGATCTTTTAGATATCTGTTGACCCAACCCTATCCTTCTTAACCTACATTGTTCCACCATACTCCAAAGGGATTTTGTTCATTAGTGCAAAGGGTTCATTTTGTATTGTGCTCATCCTGCACATGTATTAAAGGCGATTTTATTCAAAAAGGAAAATATTTTTCGAAGACATTTTTTCATTATTCTGAAAGAATTAACCTTTCCATATTTCATTTGAAAATTTCAAGGCTATTATTTAAAAAGAAATGATTTCAAAGCAGCCATTTTTTGCAAAACAACCTTCCGGCGTCCTTTCAGAACATTCGGCTATTTTCAAAAACAGCATCACTTCGATTTATTGAGAACTAAAATTTGACATTTTTTGGTTATTTTTTTAAAAGGGGTGGTTGGACCCGTCAAGGGTTGCCTACGTATCTCACCTAGTGGTGAGAATCAAACCTGCGTAGTTCGGTCAAATTTTTTTGTGTCCAATTATTTCAACAAAATTTGTTCTACCTATTTTCAAACTTTCTTTTCAATATTTCGGAAATGTTTCGTCAAAATTTTAATATTTTCTATTCTAAAATTTTCTCTCTTTTTGTTTTCAGGAATTTAGCTGGTCCGCATAATAATCCAAGACAAATAAATGCAACATATAATATGCTCGGTCTTTGATTCCAGGATCACCTTGAGTCCCCTAAGTCAGATATTATGCAAATAATCATCCTAAATCTAGGCTCAATATCCTGATGTTTTCTTAGTACTAGACTGTGTACCCGAGTGGACAACTCAGATCGAGGAGGGGGCTACGTACCGGGGACCCGCCGGGTCGTCTGGCTTTGTAACTTATCCGGCCTCTATTTCTTATTAGGGTATTGACATTAACAGAAAGAGGAATCTCAACCAGTAAGCACATCCCCGAGCGAAGGGTTTTCGGCACAATTTTTATATATAGTTCACATAATATCAAAGCGGTAAACATGTAGCACATTGAGCAAGGCATATAATAAAATCAAATAATATCAAAAACAACAACTTAATCGAGCTCGAATTCTTTAACCCTGAACCGAAGTTCTGGGTTTCTTATCCCAGCAGAGTCGCCAGAGCTGTAACACCTCCCTTTTTACTACTTTTTTAAAGATAAAATATACCCCCTTATTTACTAGTACACCCCAAGAAGGGATATAATAATTATAACAGGGAAGAAGTTTTTCCACTTGGAAAGATAATTGTATCCCAAGTCACCGGTTTAATCACAAATCTGAGGAAATATGACTCTGTTTTAACACTCTGCGAAACTAGAAATCCGGATAAGGAATTCTGTGAACCCGGGAGAAGGTGTTAGGCACTCCCGAATTTCGTGGTTTTAGCATGGTCGCTAAACTTGTATTTTTCCTATTTGATTTCTCTATATGCTTTTACAAATGCGAATGTCCCATCTTATTATTTTAACGACTTGCGACATCGCGAAAATGCATTTCGAGTCACACCGCAACCAGTACGCCTGTGACTTTAGTCCATTTCAGCTTCGCCGGGATTTGAGATTTGAGTCACATAAATGTGCACTCGTATTAAGGATGTATATTTTCGTCGTGCCTATAACGTCTATGCCTTATTATCTTTAGGAAAGACCGTGAAATTCGCTAAATGGTCCTTCCGAGTCTAACATTTATATTAAAATTCATATGGGGGCCCCGCGTGTCTTTTCATTTTTAATACGAGGCTCATCCCTTATTTTTAGAAGTCCAAACTTATCATGTACTATGTTTTGCTATTTCTGTTTTTTCCTCCTAATTAGAATATGGTTTTGTATTTACTAAACTCATTATTACTAGGTCCGGGCCAATTATTTACTACTAGGCCTGGACTTCTGGACTACTTTAACAGTCCATTGTGTGTGAATGGGCCTCTGAAGCCCAGTGTATGTGAATATCTCTACTTGATGACCCAAATGTGACTTTAATTGAATTTGGGCCTGTATTCATGTCCATGCCCAGAATAAAATGAATGAAATGTAGAACATGATTGTAATTTCAACATAAAATTTAAACAAACTTTCTTCAAATAACATAATAAACCAATAAGATTCATATTATTTCATAAGGCACCAGATTACATACCAATCGCTACTAATTTTGAATTCTAATAACTAATTAAACAATCTAAGATCGGGAATTTGGTAATGACACTATTATTTCAAATTCTTTGGCAGTAATTATAATACTAGTTGTAAACTTATTTTTAGCTTGATTTTAACTAAAAGAAAACAATATCGAAATGTCAACTGGTCAGGCTTGAATTATTATCAACTACAAAACTCTAAATTATACTATAAGTAAATCATTGTTAAATGAGACTAGATAACAAAGTGGTTTAAACTTTATCCACTTATTTCATTTTTCTGAATTAATCGATCCTAGTTCAAAACTTAATTAATAGAGGTAGTTAATTACCAGCTTGTATATATACTGGTTTCATGGGTGAATTAATTTTAGTATTAGCATGTTTTGAACTTGGATTAAGTGAT
This sequence comes from Nicotiana noctiflora, assembly GCA_032618575.1. Lineage (NCBI taxonomy): Eukaryota > Viridiplantae > Streptophyta > Magnoliopsida > Solanales > Solanaceae > Nicotiana > Nicotiana noctiflora. Next base: position 53,190 of record JASVEL010013056.1, read on the forward strand.
AGCTATTTCTAATTACGTATTACTACTATACTAGCTATTCTATTTCATCTCGACTTCTTATAGGTGTTAGTTATTACAATCCATCCTAATGAATTACAATGATTCTAGAAAATAACAATTACAAACTAAAAAGGAAAAACATAAGCGAATTCATCCAAACAACTCATGCGATTTCATTTCTTCAGCACAATTGCGATTACATCTTCAGGAAATAAAAGTGTACCTGATTCAAAAGCAATCTATGAGTATAGGCTTTGAGGATGAAGAATAGTCAGCAAAATAACAGCAACAGAGCAAAAAACAGAAGCCCAAATATAGAGATCCAGCAAATCAACAAAGTGGAATGAAGGAGCTCAAGCAAGAGCCAAATGAATTGAAGGACAGTAGACCCAGCAGGAACTCCCAAATTAATACCCAAATTAATAAGCTAAGGATTGCAGTATATAAAACCTAATTTCAGAACTATCTCTCGATTTCAGAACTATGTGTTGAACCCTTTTCTTAATTTCAAAGTCCGGACCCTTTTTCAGGCTCTCTAATGGACTATTTATAGATTAGTTTTGGGGGGAATTGGGGGGAAATTCAAATAAGTTATTTTCAACCCCCGCCCCTTGTTCTTTCATATTATTTACAGATTAGTTCCTTGAATGTGTATCGAAATGCCTTAGAGCCCTTGCTAGAAGGTTCTAGGTAATTCTATAGTGTTCTATTAGGTGTCTTTTACTTGGTTACCCTCACTTGCTAAGGTTTATTACAAGAGTGTCTTTTAATTATGCCGAGTTTGTCCTTTATTTTGTAGGTAATTACAGAAATACTAGGCACTAAAGTCATTTTTAGCCCTATAGACTTTATTAAATCTTCAGGAATGCCATTTATTGTTTCCTGTTATACACTTATTATTTTTCTCATTTTACCCGACCTACTAAGGTCTGGCAGACTAGGGTTAAGATTTATTTAACTAGTAACAACTTTTTATAACTATTTTAAGACAGCTAATTTCAGAACCCAAAATCCTTTTCAAATTTAGCCAACATTTAGCATACCCAAAATCCTTTATTTAACACATAGCCCCCTTATAAATACAAGACAACTAATTAACCAACATAGATAAGTTTTCAGAAACAACCACTTAATGCAACTAAGGAATTAGTATAACCACTTCATAACAGAGATAGCCACTTTAACGACCAAAATTTATTCTATCAGAAATAGCTACAAACTTTAGCTTTCAGAACTAACCACAAAATCTTTACAACCATGACCCAAATCACAAAAGCATCCAAAGATTCAAAATGGACTCACAAATGAATCAGATTATAAATATAGCCAGTTGATGTTATTTTGCACATATAGTCTTAATCGCAAATCAAATTTCAATCAATTAGAACTATGAGGGAAAGTTTGATAATGGTTGAATCCCAATTAATCAATGCTTAATTTTAGACAGAGGATGATGAACAAACACATAAACAGGCCTATTTACTCATGATTCATACGTAATAAACATTAAGAACCCTAAGAACGCTATAACAGATTTAGGCATGTGTAACAAAACAGAGGTAGATCTTAAGCATGCAGAAGAGATATGCTCACAAGAGTATCAAGAAACATATCAAGTAAACATTTTCAGAATCAAACAGACAAATAGATTTTGAGGTCGCCAGCTAAGGTTTCGGCGACCGGAATTTCAAGAAGAAAGGGGATTCTTGGTTTAATGGGGTTTTTATGGTGGTTGTAGGTTTTGGTGAGTAGAGTTAAGGCATTTGGTGGCTGCCTGAGCCGGAGACGATGGTGGTAACAGGCGTGTTCGGCCAGTCTCCACGGGAGACCAAAGAGGAAGAAGGGGATAGAAGGGAGACGGCTAGGGTTTGTAATGTGTATATGTGTGTGAATGTAATGAATTGAACGGTGATGGGGATATTTATACTCCCCTTGTCTCGTGTAATCCTATCCTTTGGATCAACCAAGATCAACGGCCAGGATCTTTTTCTTTTAAAACGGCACCGTTTAGTTAGATGAGGGACAACTTCATGTCCGTTAGATGCATAATTTTGAACGGCTAGGATTATTTCGACATACTACGTCGTTTAGCTTTTAATGAGACTCAATGCCATCCATCTGATCATTCCTTTGGACGGCCCAAATTGGTTCCTTTTACGACGTCGTTTGGTTTTTAATGACGCCGCCTCATCTAGTTCGTTGGATTGATTTCATCAACGGCTGAGGTTTATATGGCATGTACGTCATCGTTTGGCTAAGAGCCTGGGCAGACCAGGCTGGTCTTTTGGGCCCAATATGCTTGGGCTTATCAATTGTGTATATATATAATTACATAGCCCAAGTTTTATTGTATATTTGTATTTTTGTTTTGTATTTTAGTTATTTCTTTGTATTTTCTTTTGTATTTCAATCTTCTCTTTCTGTATTTATTTTCAATCATTATATTTCTTTTATTTCTTATTTTTCCCTGATTATTCTAGTATTTTATGAAATTTTTTTGCCATTTTCTTTTGTTCTTCCGGTATTTTTTTTTTGTTGATTTTTTCTAAATTTTCATATATTTGTGATATTTTCTAATTGATTCCTTTTGTAGTTTTAATTTCAAATTTATTTATTAAAACACACACACAAGTATTTCAATTAAATCACACAATTGCATACCAAAAATTATTTTTGTATTTATTTTTATATTTATATTGGAATTTATTTGCCCAGGACAAAAGTTACGTGCTCACAGACCCTTTTCCCCAACCCTTCCTTTCTAATGAGTCGATCATGGTGGCCAAAGAAATGATCTGACGAGGTTTCAAACCGGGAAAAGGATTTGGGAAATCATTACAAGGGATAACGGAACCTATCACTTTGCCCTCCATTAAGAAGCTCTTCGGGATAGGATTTCACCCTACCCCAGAAGATGAAACATGGGCTAAGGAAAGGAAGAAAGAAGGGTGGGTTCTGTCACAGCCAGTGCCCCATTTACACAAGACCTTTGCCAAGCCTAAATATGTTGAAGAAGATTATGAGGTGTTCACGGCAGAGGAAATAGAAGATATCTGTGGGGCCATGAGGAAAATGCTTTATGAGACACACATGGTTCAGCTAGGAGAAGGCACAAGCACCGCTGAGGTGCTATACATGGGGGCAAATGCTAAGCTTCAGAATTGGGAGGCTACACCATTCCTAGTCAGGCGGGAGTCCGTGTAGACTTGTCCTGCCACCTTTCCTGCATCACGAGTTATCCTACGGTGTAACTCAGATGTTTTTCTTTAGTTTCATATTTTAAATTTCTTGAAATGTAAACCCTTTTATCTTCCCGATTCCAAGGAATAAAACCAGTGTTCATCATTATATTTTCTTTTATTCTTTCTAATTTTTGTTACTTTTCTTTTACTTTTCTTTTAAGTTAGAATAATACGGCTTTAATAACATGACATCCTTGCAAACTTCACGCCCAGATCCAAACACGTCGTCTAATTGTGAAATAATGAACCAGGAACTGGAATATGATGAAGAAGAGTCTTTTAGGGAAATAAATTGAGATCTGGAACACTTTGAGAATAAACTTAAGCCAAATTTGAATGACACTGAGCCAGTTAACTTGGGACCCTTTAAAGAGATCCGGGGAAAAATATAAGTATTCAAAAATTGAGAAAACTCGAGATGCAATAATTCAACTCTTGTTTGAGTTTAAAGATGTGGTTTCATGGTCATACGATGACATGCCAGGACTAGGCGCTGATCTAGTGGTGCATAAATTGCCAATCTACCCTGATTGTCCCCCAGTTCAATAGAAGCAGAGGAAATTCAAGAATGGCATCACTGATAAGATCAAAGAATAGATCACAAAGCAGCTAAAAATATGGGTAATTAGGGTGGTCCAGTATACCACGTGGTTAGGTAATGTTATTCTTGTGCCGAAGAATGATGGGAAAACTCGAGTGTGCGTGGATTACCGAGATTTCATTAGGGCAAGTCCCAAAGATAACTTCCCTTCGCCCAATATCCACACCGTTGTTGACAACTGTGCCAAACATGAGATACAGTCTTTTGTTGATCGTTATGCAGGATATCACCAGGTGTTGATGGATAAGGAAGACACTAAGAAAACCGCTTTTGCCACACCTTGGGGCACTTACTGTTATCAAGTTATACCATTTGGTTTGAAGAATGCCGGAGCGACGTACATGAGGGCCAAGACTGCTATCCTCCATGATATGATGCATTAAGAAATAGAGGTGTATGTAAACGACGTGATCGTCAAGTCCAGTACTTAAGTCGATCATGTTCTAGACTCGAAGAAGTTTTTTGAGAGGCTACGAAAGTACAATTTAAAGTTGAATCCGGCCAAATGAACATTCAGAGTCCCATTAGGCAAACTTCTGGGTTTCATAGTTAGCAGGAGAGGTATCGATTTGGATCCAACAAAGATGAAGGCTAGCCGGGACTTACCTCCTCCAAGGACAAAGAAAGAGGTAATGAGTCTCTTGGGCAGATTAAACTACATCAGCCGTTTCATCGATAAATTAAATTCCACATGTGAGCCCATATTCAAATTGTTGAGGAAAGATGCCGCAATTAAGTGGACAGTTGAGTGTCAAGAGGCTTTCGACAAGATCAAAGAATATCTATCGAATCCTCCAGTTTTGGTCATGCCAGAACAAGGGAGACATTTGTTTTTGTATCTGACAGTCTTAGAAAAGTCTTTTGGCTGTGTCCTCGGGCAACATGATGCAACGGGGAAGAAATAGAAGGTGATCTACTACTTGAGCAAGAAGTAAATTAGTTATGAAGTCAGTTACACTTTCTTGGAAAGAACGTGATGTGCATTGACATGGGTCGCTCAGAAGTTGAGACACTATCTCGAGGCTCACACCACTCACCTCATTACCAGGTTGGATCCTTTGAAGTACATATTCTAGAAACAGATGCCCACCGGAATATTGGCAAAATGGCAAATTCTGCTTACTGAATTCGACATAGTCTATGTCACTCGCACGGCAATAAAATCTCAAGCATTGGAGGATCACTTGGCCGAAAACCCGATTGATAAGGAGTACTAACCATTGAATACCTACTTTCCAGATGTGGGCCTCAAATGAACAGGTATGTTTTGGCTAAGAAAATCTTACGTGCTGGTTATTATTGGATAATTATGGAAAAGGATTGCTTCAGTTTCGTCCGAAAATTCCATCAGTGCCAGGTGCATGGAGATCTGATTCATACACCTCAAACAGAGCTACATCCTATGTCGGCGCCTTGGCCTTTTGTCGCTTGGGGCATGGACGTAATTAGTCTGATTGAGCTAAAGGAATCTAATGGGCACAAATCACTATTGGTTGCCATCGATTATTTCATAAAATGGGTTGAGGCTATCACTCTCAAGCCGGTCACCAAAAGAGCCGTGGTGGACTTTGTCCACTCAAATCTATCTGTCGTTTTGGTAACCCTCCAACTATCATCAAAGATAATATGGCAAACCTGAATAATCATTTGATGGGGGATGTATGCGAACAATTCAACGGCGCCGTTGAAGCAGCAAACAAAAACATCAAGAAGATTTTGAGGAAGACAATTCTGAGTTCCAGACAGTGACATGAACAGTTGTCTTTTGCCTTACTGGGATATCGCACAACAATGCGCACATTGGTAGGAGCCACCCCATACTTGTTGGATTATAGAACCAAAGCTGTGATACCGGCAGAGGTAGGAATTCCTTTGCTCTGGACCATTATTGAAGTAGAGGTTGAAGACAGTGAGTGGGTTAAGACTCGTTTGGAGCAACTGACCTTAAGTAATGAGAAGCGGATGGCTGCGGTCTATCACGGGCAGTTGTACCAACAAAGATCGGCCCGTTCTTACAACAAGAAAGTGCGACCCAGGAATTTTGAAGTCGGATAATTGGTGTTGAGGCGCATTCTTCCATATCACCAGGAAGTGAAAGGAAAATTTGCTCCTAAATGGAAAGGTCTATACATCATCAGTAAAATACTACCGAGATGAGCATTATATCTGGGTGATGTTGAAAGAAGTGATCTCGAAACGGCACTGAACGCAGACGCAGTTCAAAGGTAATATATGTAAGTTTACTTCGATGATGTTTTGCCGCATATATGATGAGGAAGGCTTTCTGTTCCTGCTACCCAAACACTATCCACCCTTTTTGCAAACCATTTTGAGCCGGTTACCTATCTTTAACTACCCTCTTTGGAATCCGAAAGCACCGATATATATATATATATATATATATATATTCATGTATATATATATATATATATATACATGTTGACTTGATTCTGAAAGCATACGTAGGCAACCTCTATCTGGGGTTCAGTCACACCAAACCAAAACTCCAATCTTTCCCCAAAATTGAAACTAGGGCAGATGTAATAACGGTTCGACCATCAAGCTTACCAAATGATTCCAAAGTTGTAATCCCGTCCACAATTCGTTTACCCAAAACCAAAAGCAAGTCCTTCGGATCAATTGCCAAAGCCGTGAACGATAAGAGACATCATGGGTGGAAAGTGAACACTCAAAACAGAGAGAAATAAATGAGAGTCTTATTGGTGAAAACCTACGGGCACCATGAGGCGAGTAGAGCATAGAAACAAAAATGAGAGAGTCTGTTTATTGAAAACTCGCAAGGAGCACTATCGGGCGATGTTGAGAAGAGAAATGAGAGAGGTCAATTAGCGAAAACTCGCAAGGGGCGCAATCGGCCGAAAAGAGGTATCTCATCACTAGAAGTACTAGCAAGGTTCCCTAGTTCAAAAAGACGGATCAATGGATTTATAAGAAGCCGGAAGTTGGTACAGGTCGGGTGTCCAGTCCAAGAAGCATGTCATGTCCATTTGAAGACAGCATGCACCCAGATAAGTTTTTCTTTTCCCTTGAACGGTCATTTCTGCTTTTAATTCATTTCTTCCACTCCATATTTGTTTTTTTTTCCTTGTATCCCTTTTGGTTTAACCCCAAACTCTAAGACTTGTTACAAAGGAAAAGGTGGCAAAATTGGTTTCACAAGGCTTCGCCTGACAAAATCCAAAGAAAATGCCCAGCCTCAGCTAGTGCGTTAGTCCAATCTTGACTGACCATTGTTTGTTGATATTCCCTAAGGAAAAGCCTTTTAGAAAGAAAGAAGGCCAAAGGCAAAAGTTCTAAGAATAGAATGAAGCAAAAGGCCATCGCCCACACGGGCAAATCATCATGAAGACCTAAAAGTTTGAGTTTTGTCAAGTTCAAGGGAATTCCCCTTTTTAAGATCTGCGAACAGCAAGTTTCTCTAGGGAAAGGGACTGCGATCAAGCAATTGAGATGATCAAGGCCACAAAACCAACCACCATTTTAAAACTAACAGACTTTTCTTTGTTGAACGTTAAAACAGGTGTAATTTTTGCAACCATACAAGAAATGGACGCAACATAGAAGAGAAAAACAATACACAAGCAATGGAACAACTTCTTAGCAGAAAATCAACCAAAAGGGAAGTTTCTCCTCTGATTCTCTCATACATTGTGCTAAATGAAGAAGATAAGAATAAAGTTAGAAAAGATCGAAAGAAAGAAGAAAAGAGGTAAAAAATAAAAATCCCAAAAGAAAATTTATGGTAGCATCGGGTCCCATTTCCTAGAAATCCCGGCATAACCCGTGGATCTGCCTCGAATAAACTAAGGAGACTTCTTCTTTCCAAGTCTCGGCATAACCCGATGACCATCTCGGCATAACCCGTGAATCTCCCTAGCATAACCCAAGAAGCCTTTTTCTTTCCAAGTCTCAGCATAACCCGATGACCATCCCGACATAACCCTTGGATCTCCCTGGCATAACCCAAGGAGCCTTTTCATTCCAAGTCTCAGCATAACCCAATGAATATCCCCTCATAAACCCATGGATCCCCCTGGCATAAACCAAGGAGCCTTTTTTCTTTCCATGTCTCGACATAACCCGATGACCATCTCGGCATAACCCGTGGATCTCCCTGGCATAACCCAAGGAGCGTTTTCTTTCCAAGTCTCGGCATAACCCGATAACCATCCTATCATAACCCGTGGATCTCCCTGGCATAACCTAAGGAGCATTTTCTTTCCAAGTATCGGCATAACCCGATGATTATTCCAGCATAACCCATTGATCTCCGTGATATAACACAAGGAGCCTTTTCTTTCCAAGTATCGACATAACCCGATGACCATCCCAACATATCCCGTGGATCTCCCTGGCATAACCCAAAGAGCCTCTTCTTGCCAAGTCTGGGAATAACCCGATGACCATCACAGCATAACCCGTAGATCTTTCTAGCATAACCCAAGGAGCCTTTTAATTCCAAGTCTCAGAATAGCCCGATGACCATCCCGGTATAACTAGTGGATCTCCCTGGCATAACCCAAGGAGCCTTTTCTTTCCAAGTCTCGTCATAACCCGATGACCATCCCGGCATAACCCATGGATCTCCCTAGAATAACCCAAGGAGCCTCTTCTTTCCAACTCTCAGCATAACCCGATAACCATCTCGGCATAACTCGTGGATCTCCCTGGAATAACCCAAGGAGCCTTTTCTTTCAAAGTCTCGGCATAACCAGATGACCATCCCAGCATAACCCGTGGATCTCCCTGGCATAACGTAAGGAGCCTTTTCTTTCCATGTTTTGGCATAACTCGATGACCATCTCGGCATAACCCGTGGATCTCCCTGGCATAACCCGTGGAGGCATTTCTTTCCAAGTCTCGGCAAAACCCGATGACCATCCTGGCATAACCCGTGGATCTCCCTAGCATAACCCAAGGAGCCTTTTGTTTCCGAGTCTCGGAATAACTCGATGACCATCCCAGCATAACCCGTGGATCTCCCTGACATAACCCAAGGAGCCTTTTCTTTCCAAATCTCGGCATAACCCGATGACCATGCCGACAGAACCCGTGGATCTCCTTGGCATAACCGAATGAGCCTTTTCTTTACAAGTCTAGGAATAACCCAATGACTATCCCGGCATAACATGTGGATCTCCCTGGCATAACCCAATGAGCCATTTCTTTCCAAGTCTTGGCATATCCCGATGACCATACCGACATAACTCGTGCACCTTTAATGGCATAACCCGGCCATGTCCCAACACCACCTCGATCCGTTCAAAAGAATACACAATCTTGACGTGACTTCTTAAATACATGTCATAACTAACTCACAAAATTTTCCTATAGTGGTAGGATCATCTAGCAATCATTTTCTAAACCTTGAAAAATCTTTTGAGATGTTGATGGAAAGGTGGAAAAGGTATAGTCTAATTTGGGTGGTGAATATGCTTGTGATGACATGGGGAAGAACGAAGGTTTTGAAGGGAAAGCTGGAGTTCTTTGTGGTTCATAGTGATCATTTCTCAGAAGCTGAATTTGTTCTTTGATGGAAATCGTCTCCTGTTGTTGTTGGAAAAATTGGAAAAGTGAAGTTCCTGGTGGAAAAATCTCATATTGTAAATTTGCCAACCATAGTTCCACGGCTTTGATCAGTCCTGCATGCTCGAGACGATGACTGCTCCACTTTTTTCTCAATTGTTTCCACTTTGCTCATCACCTTGTTTTGTGTATGGGACATATTTTTTATGGTGATGCCAATATTATTGAGTACTTTGTTCTGGCAGATGGAATTTTCTGATTGCCAGTTCATTGTTGCTTCAATGTCACTTGTTAGGGTTTTTTCTCCAGATAGTAGTATTATGTTCTTTTTGGGGATTTTTGGAGCATGGCTGATACCCTCTTTTTCAAAAGGTTGAAGTGGTAGAAAATCTTGGGAGTGACTGGAACTTTAAGGGTTCATCATGAATATTTGTGGGTGTGTGGACCTTTGGGTTGGTGGAGTTCTAGGTTCTGGTGGCTTTTTGGATTCTGGGGTATGAGATGATGTTGGTTCGGATTTGGGCATGGTTTCACTATCCTCCCAGCTAGGGGTGAATTATTGTGGTATTTTTGGCCATTCATGGGGTTTCTTATTTACAAGGAATTCATATTTACCGGGATGACTTAATGAGCCAATTGAAGGATCTTTATTTTCATACTTGGCTCGAAAATCTCATTCAGTTGTTTTCTATTTTTTCTTGGATTTAGATTTATGCTGGTGATGTTCATTATATTCTCCAACTGGATCTTCTATACAATCTTGGCAGGTGCAATCGAGATCCCATGGGCAATGTCCAGTGAAAGGGCATTTGAACCCCCACATTCTTTTCCCTTCTTTGTCAAAATATTGGCACCAGTCATGTTCTCCCATGAAGCTTTGTATATTCCAGAAGAATTCTCCATCGGTTTCTAGGTAAGTATCTGTTGTATCTTTGAGTTGAATCATTTGGCAAGAAAAGATGGTTTTATTGGGTTTTTTGAGATGGGAATGGTCAAAAATTATGCAAACGGTTTTGTCACTTCTTTTGGTAAAAGTTGGTTCACCAGACTGCACAGATTCTTCTGATTCTCTTAGCTTCTCATAATTTGTGATCCATGAGTCAGGAAGGATTTTGACAAGTTCATCTCTGGAAATCTGTCTGGGTATTTGGGTGCACATGGCGTTGCCATTGGTAGCATCAATATTTAAAAGCAAAGCATTTTCTCCTCTGGGTAGACAAAGATCCATGGCATGATTTTTGACTCGCCATGCCATTTGGTGGTGAAGGGTTGCATGGATAGAATCTTTGGCTTGTGGGGCTCCTTGGATTTAGACTTTGATTTTTAGGGCTTCGGTTAGGTACGAGTAATAAAGGGACATGTTGAAATTTGGAAAGGTTGTTATGAACACAGTTCCAGCATTCAGGGTAACTTCGGCAGTACCCAAGTTTTTATGTTGGTACTCCATATATCATGTATCTAGAAGTCGAGCTACAACAGGTTGACCTTTTTTTTCATGATATGTTAAAGCGATTCGGATGGCACCAAAATGGATATGGGTAAAACCATGAGCTCACAATTGCCTAAGAAAATCATCTAGTATTTGAAGGGTGAGAAATTGTTCCACTCGAGTGGCAAGAACAGGATGCTGGTCAAGTTTTGAAGCAGCAACATATTCTTTGACTCCTTTTGGTCTATGTTGGACTAAGGAATGAATTTGGGTCCAGGGTGCAAAGGATTTTTTGGCAAAGGCTGAGTAAGGGTTTATGAGGGATCGTTTAGTGGAATATACTTTTTGTTCATCGGGTAAGATATCTACCTCATATAGGTAATCATATTTTTTGGACAAGGTTTTATGCAGAGTAGGAGAAATATTCATTTTTGCAAGAGAAGAAGAAGAGGATGATGGAAATGACTCAGACATATTTAGTAAATTGTTCCTCCCTCCGAAAGGATGGGCTGGCTCTGATACCACAGTACAAAAGGAACATAGCAAGAGATTCCAAGAAAGCAAACTACACCATAGCTACGAAAGTTTCCCTACAAAAAGGGGCTGGCTTCAACAAACCAAAAGGGACTGCTTGCCAAGCTACACAAACAGTTAATTTATTTATAGACTAAAACGTTTTGCTACAAACGGGGCTGGCTTCAACAACCCATAAGGGACGGCTTGCCAAGCTACACAACTCAAAAAACTTTTGTACTATCACCAATGTTAGCTGTTTATAACTCAGAAAATTTTCGTACTATAATAAGCTAACTTTCTTAGAGTATAGTTAATATATTTTTCATACATAGACCAGCCTTTCCATCCATTCGAAAGAAAGAACAAGAGAGAAATTTAGAAAGCATTCATAAGTAGTATTTCACAAAAGATTTTTCAAGGTTTACAAGATGATTGCTAGATTATCCTACCACTACTACAAGGCCTCCTTTATATAGGGCTAGGAGGTTATTACAAGACAAACTTTAAAGATAAAATAAATCTATCTTACATGGCAAACTTATCTTACAAGTGAGTCCTTCTAAACATGTGAAGGACTTTAGGCAAACAACTAAAAAACAACTGAAAATATGTGAAACGGGTGAAATATACTTGGTGTAGCATGTGAAAGTATGAGGGAGCATTTGACAGCATGTGAAAGTATGATGATGCATGTGACAAAGCATGTGGAGGCATGTGAAAACAAGTTGAAGTGGGGCCCGTATAGTATGGAAAGATGTGGAAATTTGTCTTAACATGGGTAGGATAATTTTGAGGGGTTTTTTGGTGGCTAATTTAGAATTTTGGTGGGACTAGAAGGGAATTAGGTAATTATCCTTCAATGATTCTAGGGTTTCTTCTAGCCATCTTTTTAATGACCTTGTGTAGTAACGCCTGGAATTTGATGGCCCTTCTTCACTGTGCTCTTTCTCTTTTGGATTGAAAGATGTAATCCTCAACCTTAATCTTGAAATGTCTTGAGTGATCTTTTCTCGGATGACTTCGTATGGAGTTTGATATTCTTTTGCTGCTGCCCGGATTCTTTCCCAGTGAGGATGACTGCTTGTATAATTCTAGCTTGCCCAATCTTTTGGCCATATTTCTTTCGGAATGCATCTATTTTGCTGAAAAAGGATTCTTTGTGCCTCGATGTATTCTTCTTCCATTGATAAAATGGACACGGGGAATTTCCACCAAAATGATGATTCTGCTTGTGGCCTATGGAACATGAACACCTTTGATGTGTAGGAATCATTGAAACGTTTAATCTAGTATCATCTAGGTTTGAACCATTACAAAAATATTTTAAGAGCTGGTGCAATGTTATCAAAATCCTTGAAGACATTGCATTTGAATTCCATGAAAATATAATACTGATGGCATAGGTACCAGAAAAACCATAATAGTTCTTGTGGAAAATCCTTTGCTTGAGCTATGAATATATGGCAGAACGGATATTCTAGATTGACCCCTTATGGCTTGAGAATTGATCCTCCATGTTGTCGGAAAGCTTGGAGCTCATAATGAGTTCTTCTTTCAATAAGAATTGACGGATCAAAGGGATCCATGAGGTTGAACAATTCTGGCGGATGATCTGTTCGCTTTAATGAACTTGTTTTTGGTAAACCGGAACATGAAGATGTGATTGATTAGCTTTTCCTTTGACTTCAGTTTCGCTGGGGAAAATCTCCTTGAGAATTCTTCCGGTCGGGACAGAAAATCTGCTAGAATATTATCCTTTCCTTTTAGATGCCTGACTTGAAACTTATATGGAGAGAACCATTGAGCCCACCTGAGAACTTCAGGATTGGGAATAATTTTTCATTTAGATGAATCATCTTCGGAAGGCCTTCATATCCATTTCAATCAGCAATTCTGTATGAATGAGGAATAAATTGAATTTCTTGATTCCATTCTTTACTACAAGAATTTCCTTGAAAGTGGAGTGATAATGTTGCTCGGCATCGTTGAACTTTCCACTGGCGTATCCACATATTTTCCTCTGGCCATCTTTTTCTTCAAATAGAACAGCACTCCAATATTCCTTGCCGGCATCAGTCTGCAATATCTTCTTACCGACCGAAGAGATATAGAGGGACTTGACATTTTTATAAATTTCCTTTATTTCCTTGACAGCTTCATCTTGTTTCTTTCCCCATGGAGGAGCATTTTTTTAGCATCTCTATAAGTGGAGAAATGTATGTAGAGATATTTGGGGTAAAATATCTTACATAATTTATTATGCCCATAAATTATTGGATCTGCTATGTTGTGAAGTTGGTATCCCGAAATTTGAGTAGTTCCTGACATATATGTGGTCCTGGACTAAATTCACCTTGGACAAAATGCATTCCAAGAAAATCAATTTCCTTTTGAGCAAAAACCATCTTTTTTGCTGAGAGCGTGATCCTGTACTATGTTACCAGTGCCTCAAATTGACGAAGAAAGTTGATATGTATGTATCACTAAATAACAGGAAGTCATCAATGTAAACTAAAGAGGTATGGAGGATGTGTTGGAATATTTTTATCATGGCCTTTTGGTACAAAGAAGGTGCAGTTTTCAAACTGAAGGGCATAACTTTCCATTAAAAGTAATGATCGGGGATGCAAAATCATGTTTTAGGTCTTTCTTCAGGGTGGATTCCCAATTGCCAAAATCCTGACTTTAAATCAAACTTAGAAAAATATTTGTCCTTGGCTAAGTGGGAGAAAATGGTGAGTTTATTTGGGATAGGGAATCTATCAACTTGGAGGAAATGGTTAAGTCGCTGGTAGTTGATGGCTAACCTGAGTTTTCCTCTTGTCTGTTCAGCTCTTTTGTTGGCATAAAATGCTTCGCATGCCCATTGTGAATCTGATTGCTCTATCAGATCAAATTCCAAAAGCTCTTCACACTCTTTCTTTGCGAGTAGAAGATGATCTGGATTCATCCCTAAAAGATTGGCTTTTGTTGGATTGATGTTTTCATTCTTCTTGAAAGGAGGCTTGATAAAAAATTCTTCATTTTTCCATAACGGGCATTTCCCTTTCTTCATGAAGTCCTTGTGGGAATCGGCACATGATTGTTCAATGAGATTTTTCTCAATCTCTTTGATTTGTTCGTCTTTGGTGACTTGGAATAGCCTCGGGATCTCAGAATAAGGCCTGAACTACTTTTTAAAAGCTATCTCGTTAGCCTTGATCTGGAGTCTCTAAGTTGTCTATAAATGTCAAATCCTATAATAAGATCTTTTCCTGGTATATCATATCCTAGCAGCTTCGTTCTATACTTCAATCCTGGGATGAACTCAATGGTGATCGGGTGCTTTGTAATGACAGTTGTGGTCAGGATCGCATTTAATGCAGTGTTGAAATCCTTAATATACGGTACCCATTGATCATCAGGAAAAACAGCTGGATTTATAAGTGAGGAAGCAGCTCCGGTGTCGATGAAAGTAGTAACTCGAGTTGGTTTTTCCCACTTAGATGAATAGATCTTGAGTTCTACTCGAGGAACAACAGTAAGAGCATTAATCTCCTCTCGAGCCTCGATCATTAGTTCTGAGATTTGTTAATTGCCTTGATCTTCATAGATATCAGGAGAGAATAAAGTTTCTTCATTAGGTTCATCATCCACAGAGAATATGGATTCAAGGTCCTCCTCCTTTCCGAGATGTATGCCAGTGTAATCTTCAATCTCTTGAATAAGTTTGACGGACCTTCTTGGTTGTGGAGAATTTTTAGAGAAATGTCCAATCTTATGGCAAATAAAACATCTATTTTTCTTATGAAAATTTCCTAGCCTTCTCCGTTTGAAATATTTGGTGCGTCTTTTGGACCTTGATTTGCCATCTAGAATTCTTGGCCATTTGAACCTCCTGAATTCTCTACTTCGCCTAGATGTGCGGCAAGAACATCCTGATCCAGTGATTAGATCTTATTTGCGGCATGCTTTGTCAAGTGCTGGATTATGTTGGATAATTTGTTTTAGGGCAGAGCGCTTCGTATAGATATCATCCAATGCGATGAAGATAGCTTGCCTGATGTAACCAATTTGTGAGATGGTTATGGACTGGAACTTTTCTTCAATGATAGTCATGGTTTGACTTGCTAGCAACTT
Source organism: Nicotiana noctiflora (assembly GCA_032618575.1). Lineage (NCBI taxonomy): Eukaryota > Viridiplantae > Streptophyta > Magnoliopsida > Solanales > Solanaceae > Nicotiana > Nicotiana noctiflora. The sequence continues at coordinate 68,644 of JASVEL010013056.1, forward strand.
AATAAGGGAAGATACAAACGCTTGCTTTAGATTGATGTCACCTCCAATCTCGAAATATATCTTCGCCATTTTTTGAAAATGTCTATCGATGTCGTTTTTGTCGAATGACACACACTTCATCTCGAAGAGTTACCTTCGCATTTTCTCCTATTTTTGTCCAGCATCTCCACAAAAAACTTCATGTAGGATTCTGATGTTGAAGGCAAAATCCTGGGAAATAAGAAAAGTATTTTTGTCTTGAATTCCAAGTGCATTCCACCAGTCTCTAAGCATTCCTGAGAATCATGAAGTGAGTTCTGAAAGGATGATATACTTTTCTCGCTCCACCAAATTTCTGGTCACCATCCAAGTGTAGAAGTCTTGGATCCGTTGAGGCCACTTTGAAACCTTGACATCATCTAAGGTGTAAGTGTGGAAACCAGTTCCAACCGGCTTTGACGCCATAGGCTCATATCTTCTTTCTAGGATTGTTTCATCCATCATGCCTTCTTGTTCATCATCTACTTTCGATATTTCTGGATCTTTTGGATGTTTTACAAATATTGGGGGATCATCTTCTTCGGAAGAGTTCGTTGTGGATTCATTGCTTACTTGAGAGCTATCTTTCATGGATTCATCTTCTAATGAGTTTAGCGATTCTGACCATGGGGTATCTTCTTCTGATATGTATCTTGGCTGAGAGACATAGAAGTCTGGAGCCTTCTGGTCAGAAATCATTAGATTTTCAGGATTCAATCATTTGGAACTTTCTCCTGGTCTCGCCTTTTCTTGGTTTGTTTCTTTGCTGCAAGGGCGTCTTTCCTTTACCAAACCATTTTTGCGATATCAAAATTATTTTGTTTTTTTGTTAGGCGGGAGAAAGAGATTGGATTTTGTGAGTTTGATGGAAAGGTGGAACTGGTATAGTCTAATTTGGGTGGTGAATATGCTTGTGATGACATGGGGAAGAAGGCAGGTTTTGAAGGGGAAGCTGGGTTCTTTGTGGCTCATAGTGATCATTTCTCAGAAGCTGAATTTGTTCTTTGATGGAATTCGTCTCCTGTTGTTGTTGTTGGAAAAATTGGAAAAGTGAAGTTCCTAGTGGACAAATCTCATATTGTAAATTTGCCAACCTTAGTTCCAAGGCTTTGATCAGTCCTGCATGCTGAGACGATGACTGCTCCACCATTTTCTAAATTGTTTCCACTTTGCTCATCAACTTGTTTTGTGTATGGGCCACACTTTTATGGTGTTGCCAATATTATTGACCACTTTGTTCTGGCAGATGGAATTTTCTGATTGCAAGTTCATTATTGCTTCAATGTCACTTGTTGGGGTTTTTTCTCCAAACGGTAGTACTATGTTCTTTTTGGGGATTTTTTGAGCACGGCTGATAACCCTTTTTTAAAAAGGTTGAAGTGGAGGAAAATCTCGACAGTGACTGCAACTTGAAGGGCACATCATGAATATTTGTGGGTGTGTGGACCATTGGGTTGGTGGAGCTTTTGGTTTAGGTGGCTTTTTGGATTCTGGAATATGAGATGATGTTGGTTTAGATTTGGGCATAGTTTCACTATCCTCCCATCTAGGGGTGAATTTTTGCGACAGTTTTGGCCATTCTTGGGGTTTTTAACTGACAAGGAATTCATATTTACATGCACGGCTTAATGAGCCAATTGAAGGATCTTTATTTTTATATTTGGCTCGAAAATCTCTTTCAGTAGTTTTCCCTTTTTTCTTGGATTTAGATTTGCGCTGGTGATGTTCATCATATTCTCCAACTGTATCTTCTATACAATCTTGGGAGGTGCAACCGAGAACCCATGGGCAGTGTCCAGCGAAAGGGCATTTGAACCACCACATTTTTTCCCTTCTTTGTCAAAATATTGGCACCAGTCATGTTATTCCATGATGCTTTATATATCCCTGAAGAATTCTCCACCAGGTTATGGGTAAGTATCTGTTGTATCTTTGGTTTGGATCATTTGGCAAGAAAAGATGGTTTTATTTGGTTTTTTGAGATTGGAATGGTCAAAGCTTATGCAAACGGTTTTGTCACTTCTTTTGGTAAAAGTTGGTTCACCAGACTGCAAAGATTCTTTAGATTCTCTTAGCTTCTCATAATTTGTGATCCATGAGTCAGGAAGGATTTTTACAAGTTCATCTCTGGAGATCTATCTGGGTATTTGGGTGCACATGGTGTTTCCATTGGTAGCATCAATATTTAAAAGCAAAGCATTTTCTCCTAAGGGTAGACAAAGATCGATAGCATGATTTTGGACTCGCCATGCAGTTTGGTGGTGAAGGGTTGCTTGGATAGAATCTTTGGCTTGTTGGGCTCCTTGGATTTCGACTTGGATTTTTAGGGCTTCGGTTAGGTACGTGTCATAAAGGGACATGTTGAAATTTGGAAAGATAGTTATGAAGACAGTTCCAGCATTCAGGGTAAGTTCGATAGTACCCAAGTTTTCATGTTGGTACTCCAAATATCGTGTATCTAGAAGAGAAAGTCGAGCTACAATAGGTTGACCTTTTCTTCCGTGATATGTTAAAGCGATTTGGATGGCACTAAAATGGATATGGGTAAAACGACGAGCTCTCCATTGCCTAGGAAAATCGTCTGGTATTTGAAGGGTGATAAATTTTTCCTCTCGAGTGGCAAGAATAGGAGGATGGTCAAGTTTTGAGGCAGCAACATATTATTTGACTCCTTTTAGTCTATGTTGGACTAAGGAATGAATTTGGGTCCAGGGTGCAAAGGATTTTTTGGTAAAGGATGAGTAAGGGCTTATGAGGGGTAGTTCAGTGGAAGATACTTTTTGTTCATCGGGTAGGATATCTACCTCATAGAGGTAATCATATTTTTTGGACAAGGTTTTATGCGGAGTAGGAGACATATTCATTTTTGCAAGAGAAGAAGAAGAGGATGATAGTAATGACTCGGACATATTTAGTAAACTGTAAGAAAGTTCACTTATTGTAGTGCGAAAGTTTTCTAAGTTATAAACGGCTAACGTTGGTTATAGTACAAAAGTTTTCTAAGTTGCGTAGCTTGGCAAGCCGTCCCTTACGGGTTGTTGAAGCTAGCCCCGTTTGTTGGAAAACTTTAAGTCTATAAACAAATTAATTGTTTGTGTAGTTTGGCAAGCCGTCCCTTTTGGGTTGTTGAAGCCAGCCCCTTTTTGTAGGGAAACATTCGTAGCTATAGGGTAGTTTGCTTTCTTGGAGTCTCTTGCTCTGTTCCTTTTTGTATTGTTTGTGTACAAAAAAGCAAACTACACCATAGCTACGAAGGTTTCCCTATAAAAAGGGGCTGGCTTCAACAACCCAAAAGGGATGGCTTGCCAAGCTACACAAACAGTTAATTTGTTTATAGTCTCAAAAGTTTTCCTACACACGGGGCTAGCTTCAACAACCCATAAGGGACGACTTTCCAAGCTACACAACTTAGAAAACTTTTGTACCATAACCAACGTTAGCTGTTTATAACTTCAAAAACTTCCGTACTATAATAAGCTAACTTTCTTAGAGTGTACTTACTCTATTTTTCATACATGGACCGGCCTTTTCATCCATTCGAAAGAAAGAACAAGAGAGAAATTTTGAAAGCACTCATAAGTAGTATTTCACAAAAGAGTTTTCAAGGTTTACAAAATGATTGCTAGATGATCCTAACACTACTACAATGCCTCATTTATATAGGGCTAGGAGTTTATTATAAAACAAACTTTAAAGATAAAATAAATCTATCTTACATGGCAAACTATTCTTACAAGTGGGTCCTTCTAAACATGTGTTGCTGGCAAGTCGAACCATGACCATCATTGAAGAAATTGGTTACATCAGGCAAGCTATTTTCGTCGCATTGAATGATATCTATATGAAGCGCTCTATCCTAAAATAAATTATCCAACACAATCTAGCGCTAGATAAAGCGTGCCGCAAATCTGATCAAATCACCGGATCAGGATGTTCTTGCCGCACATCTAGGCAAAGTAGAGAATTCAAGAGGTTCAAATGGCCAAGAATTCCAGATGGGAAATCAAGGTCCAAAAGACGCACAAAATATTTCAGACGGAGAAGGCTAGGAAATTTTCATAAGAAAAATAGATGATTCATTTGCCATAAGATTCGACATTTCGCTAAAAATTGTCCACAATCAAGAAGGCCCATCAAACTTATTCAAGAGATTGAAGATTACACTGGCATAAATCTCGGAAAGGAGGAAGTCCTTGAATCCATATTCTCGGTGGATGATAAACCTAATGAATAAACTTTATTCTCTCTTGATATCTATGAAGATCAAGGCAATTACCAAATCTCAGGACCAATGATTGAGGCTCGAGAGGAGATCAATGCTCTTACTATTGTTCCTCAAGTAGAACTCAAGATCTATTCATCCAAGTGGGACAAACCAACTCGAGTTATTGCTTTCATCGACACCAGAGCTACTTTCTCACTTATAAATCCAGTTGTTTTTCTTAAAGATCAATGGGTACCGCATTTTAAGAATTTCAACACTGAATCAAATGCGATCCTGACCACAACTGTCATTACAAAGCACCCGATCACCATTGAGTTCTTCCCGGGATTGAAGTACAGAACGAAGCTGCTAGGATCTGTTGTACCAGGAAAAGATCTTATTATTGGATTCGCATTTACAGACAGCTTAGAGATAAGCTCTAGAACAAGTCTAATAGGATAGCGTTTAAAAAGAAGTTCAAGCCTTATTCTGAGATCCCGAGGCTATTCCAAATCACCAAAGATGAACAATCAAAGAGATTGAGCAAAATCTCATTGAACAATCATGTGCCGATTCCCACAAGGACTTCATGAAGAAAGGGAAACGCCCGCTGTGGAAAAATGAAGAATTTTTTATCAAGCTCCCTTTCAAGAAGAGTGAAAACATAAATCCAACAAAAGCCAGTCATTCAGGGATGAATCCAGATCATCTTCAACTCGCAAAGAAAGAATGTGAAGAGCTTTTGCAATTTGATATGATAGAGCCATCAGAATCACAATGGTCATGTGAATCATTTTGTGTCAACAAAAGAGATGAACATACAAGTGGAAAACTCAGGTTAGTCATCAACTACCAGCCACTTAACCATTTCCTCCAAGATGATAAATTCCCTATCCCAAATAAACTCACCTTTTTCTCCCACTTAGCCAATGTCAAATATTTTTCTAAGTTTGATTTAAAGTCAGGATTTTGGCAATTAGGAATCCACCCTGAAGAAAGACCCAAAACAGGATTTTGCATCCCCGATCATCACTTCAAATGGAAAGTTATGCCCTTCGGTTTGAAAACTGAACCTTCTTTGTTCCAAAAGGCCATGATAAAAATATTCCAACCCAACCTCCATACCTCTTTAGTTTACATTTATGACATCATGTTATTTAGTGATACATTCGAAGAACATATCAACTTGCTTCGTCAGTTTGAGGCATTGGGAACATAGTACGGGATCATGCTCTCAGCAAAAAAGATGGTTCTTGCTCAAAAGGAAATTGATTTTCTTGGAATGCATTTTGTCCAAGGTGAATATAGTCCAGGACCACATATATGTCAGGAACTACTCAAATTTCCAGATACCAACTTCACAACAAAGCAGATCCAACAATTTCTGGGCATACTAAATTATGTAAGAGATTTTATCCCAAATATCTCTGCATACATTTCTCCACTTACAGAGATACTCAAGAAAAAAGCTCCTCCATGGGGAAAGAAACTAGATGAAGCAGTCAAGGAAATAAAGGAAATTTCTAAAAATGTCAAGTCCGTCTATATCCCTTCGGACGGTAAGAAGATATTGCAGACTGATGCCAGCAATGAATATTGGAGTGCTGTTCTATTTGAAGAAAAATATGGCCAGAGAAAAATATGTGGATACGCCAGTGGAAAGTTCAAAGATGCCGAGCAACATTATCACTCCACTTTCAAGGAAATTCTTACAGTAAAGAATGGAATAAAGAAATTCAATTTCTTCCTTATTCATACAGAATTCCTGATTGAAATAGATATGAAGGCCTTCCTGAAGATGATTCATCTAAATGCAAAAATTATTCCCTATCCTGAGATTTTCAGGTGGGCTCAATGGTTCTCTCCATATAAGTTTCAAGTCAGGCATCTAAAAGGAAAGGATAATATTATCGCAGATTTTCTGTCCCGACCGAAAGAATTCTCAAGGACATTTTCCCCAGCAAAACTGAAGTCAAAGGAAAAGCAAATCAGTCACACCTTCATGTTTTCTGGTTTACCAGGAACAATTTCATTAAAGCCAATGGATCATCCGCCATAATTGTTCAACCCTATGGATCCCTTTGATCCGTCAATTCTTATTGAAAGAAGAACTCATTATGAGCTCCAGGTTTTCGGACAACATGGAGGATCCATTCTCAATCCATATGGGGTCAATCCAGAATATCCTTTTTGTAATATATTCATATCTCAAGCCAAGGATTTTCCACAAGAACTATAATGGTTTTTTTGGTACCTATGTCATCAGTATTATACTTTCATGGAATTCAAATGCAACGTCTTCAAGGATTTTGATAACATTGCACCAGCTCTTAAAATATTTTTGCAATGGTTCAAACCTAGAAGATACTGAATTAAATATTTCAATGATTCCTACACAGCAAAGGTGTTCATGTTCCATAGGCCAATAAAGATTATTAATAGAAAAGTCCAGGCACAAGCAGAAGAATCATTTTGGTGGAAATTCCCGTGTCCATTTTATCAATGGAAGAAGAATACATCAAGGCACAAAGAATCATTTCAGCAAAATAGATGCATTCAGAAAGAAATATGGCCAAAAGATTGGGCAAGCTAGAATTATACAAGCAGTCATCCTCACCGGGAAAGAATCCGGGCAGCAGCAAAATAATATCAAACTCCATACGAAGTCATCCGAGAAAAGATCACGCAAGACATTTCAAGATTAAGGTTGAGGATTACATCTTTCAATCCAAAAGAGAAAGAGCACAGTGATGAAGGGCCATCAAATTCCAGACGTTACTACACAAGGTCATTGAAAAGATGCCTAGAGGACAACCCTAGAATCATTGAAGGATAATTACCTGATTCCCTTCTAGTCCCACCAAAATCCTAAATTAGCCACCAAAAACCCCACAAAATTATCCTACCCATGTTAAGACAAATTTCCACATCTTTCCATACTATCCGGGCCCCACTTCAATTTGTTTTCACATGCTTCCACGTGCCTCCACATGCTTCGTCACATGCATCATCATACTTTCACATGCCGTCACATGCTCCCTCATACATTCACATGCTACACCAAGTATTTTACTCGTTTCACATGATTTCAGTTGTTTTTTAGTTGTTTTCCTAGAGTCCTTCACATGTTTAGAAGGACCCACTTGCAAGATAAGTTTTCCATGTAAGATAGATTTATTTTATCTTTAAAGTTTTTCTTGTAATAACCTCCTAGCCCTATATAAAGGAGGCTTTATAGTAGTGGTAGGATCATCTAGCAATCATCTTGTAAACCTTGAAAAATCTTTTGTGAAATACTACTTATGAGTCCTTTCTAAATTTCTCTCTTGTTCGTTCTTTCGAATGGATGGAAAGACCGGTCCATGTAAGAGAAATAGAGTAAGTATACTCTAAGAAAGTTAGCTTATTGTAGTACGAAAATTTTCTGAGTTATAAATAGCTAACATTGGTTATAGTACAAAAGTTTTCTGAGTTGTGTAGCTTGGCAAGTCGTCCCTCATGGGTTGTTGAAGCCAGCCCTGTTTGTGGGAAATATTTTTGAGACTATAAACAAATTAACTATTTGTGTAGCTTGGCAAGCCGTCCCTTTTGGGTTGTTGAAACCAGCCCCTTTTTGTAGGGAAACTTTCGTAGCTGTGGTGTAGTTTGCTTTCTTGGAGTCTCTTGCTCTATTCCTTTTTGTACTATGGTATCAGAGCTAGTCCATCCTTTCGCAGGGAGGAACAGTTTACTAAATATGTCTGAGTCCTTTCCATCATCCTCTTCTTCTTCTATTGCAAAAATGTATATTTCTTCTACTCTGCATAAAACCTTGTCCAAAAAATATGATTACCTGTATGAGGTAGATATCCTACCCGATGAACTAAAAGTATCTTCCACTGAACTACCCCTCATAAACCCTTAGTCAGCCATTGCCAAATAATCCTTTGCACCCTGGACCTAAATTCGTTTCTTTGTCCAACATAGACCAAAAGGAGTCAAAGAATATTTTGTTGCCTCAAAACTTGACCAGCGTCATATTCTTTCCACTCGAGAGGAATAATTTATCACCCTTCAAATACCAGATGATTTTCCTAGGCAATAGAGAGCTCGTGGTTTTACCCATATCCATTTTGGTGCCATCCGAATCGGTTTAACATATCACTGAAGAAAAGTTCAACCTGTTGTAGCTCGACTTTCTCTTCAAGATAAACGATATTTGGAGTACCAACATGCAAACTTGAGTACTGCCGAAGTTACCCTGAATGCTGGAACTGTCTTCATAACTATCTTTCCAAATTTCAACATATCCCTTTATGACCCGTACCTAACCGAAGCCCTAATAATCCAAGTCCAAATCCAAGGAGCCCCACAGGCCAAAATGCTATCCAAGTAACCCTTCACCACCAAATGGCATGGCGAGTCCAAAATCAAGCCATAGATTTTTGTCTACCCGGAAGAGAAAATGCTTTGGTTTTAAATATTGATGCTACCAAATGAAACACCATGTGCACCCAAATACCCAGACAAATTCCCAGAGATGATCTTGTCAAAATCCTTCCTGACTCATGGATCACAAATTATGAGAACTAAGAGAATCAGAAGAATAAGTGACAAAAATGTTTGCATAAGCTTTGACCATTCCCATCTCCAAAAACCCAATAAAACCATCTTTTCTTTGCCAAATCATCCAAACCAAAGATACAACAGATACTTACCCAGAACACGATGGAGAATTCTTCTGGAACATACAAAGTATCATGGAAGAACATGACTGGTGCCAATATTTTGACAAAGAAGGGAAAAGAATGTCGTGGTTCAAATGCCCTTTCAGTGGACACTGCCCATGGGATATCGATTACACCTACCAAGATTGTATAGAAGATCCAGTTGGAGAATATGATTAACATCACCAGCGCAAATCTAAATCCAAGAAAAAAGGGAAAACTACTGAAAGAGATTTTTGAGCCACGTATGAAAATAAAGATCCTTCAATTGGCTCATTTAGCCATCCAGGTAAATATGAATTCCTTGTCGGTTACAAACCCCAAGAATGGCCAAAACTACCACAAAGATTCACCCCTAGCTGGGAGGATAGTGAAACCATGCCCAAATCCAAACCAACATCATCTCATACCCTAAAATCTAAAATGCCACCTGAACCAAAAACTCCACCAACCCAAAGGTCCACATACCCACAAATATTCATGATGAGCCCTTCAATTTCCAGTCACTACCACGATTTTCCTCCACTTCAACCTTTTGAAAAATAGGGTATTAGCCATGCTCCAAAAATCTCCAAAAAGAACATAGTAAAACCGTCTGGAGAAAAAAACCCCAACAAGTGACATTGAAGCAACAACGAACTGGCAATCAGAAAATTCCATCTGCCAGAACAAAGTGCTCAATAATATTGGCAACACCATCAAAAATGTGTCCCATACACAAAACAAGTTGATGAGCAAAGTGGAAACAATTGAGAAAAAGGTGGAACAGTCATCGTCTCAGCATGCAGGACTGATCAAAGCCTTGGAACTAAGGTTGGCAAATTTACAATATGAGATTTGTTCACCAGGAACATCGCTTTTCCAATTTTTCCAGCAACAACAACAGGAGACGATTTCCATCAAAGAACAAATTCAGCTTCTGAGAAATTATCACAATGAGCTACAAAGAACCCCAGCTTTCCCTTCAAAACCTGCCTTCTTCCCTATGTCGTCACAAGCATATTCACCACCCAAATTAGACTATACCTTTTCCACATTTCCATTAAAATCACAAAATCCAATCTCTTTCACCCGACCAACAAAAGAAGAAAATGATTTTGATATCGCAAAATTGGTTTGGTAAAGAAAAGATGCCCTTGCAGAAAAGAAACAAACCAAGAAAAGGCGAGACCAAGGAGAAAGTTCAAAAGGATCGAATCCTGAAAATCTAATGATTTTTGACCAGAAGGTTCAAGACCTTTATGTCTCTCAGCCAAGATACATATCAGAAAAAGATACCCCATGGTCAGAATCGCTAAACTCATCAGAAGACAAATCCATGGAAGATAGCTCTCAAGCAAGCAATGAATCCACAACGAACTCTTCCGAAGAAGATGATCCCCCAATATTTGTAAACCATCCAAGAGATCAAGAAATATTTGAAGTACATGATGCACAAGAAGGCATGACGGACGAACCAATCCCAAAAAGAAGATATGAGCCCATGGCGTCAAAGCCGGTTGGAACTGGTTTCCATTATTTCACCTTAGATGATGTCAAGGTTTCAAAGTAGCCTCAAAGGATCCAAGACTTCTACAATTGGATGGTGACCAGAAATTTGGTGGAGCGAGAAAAGTATATCATCCTTTGACATGGAGTACTCGAACGAGCAAAAATCGCTCGTATCCGCTCATTTATCTTTGCACGAAAACTCTTCGTATTTTCGGGCAAAGAGGGGCAGTTGTGAGCACATGATTTTTGCCCTAGTGGAAAATTATTCCCAATAGTCACAATAAAATATTTTTATTTGTGTTGTCTGTAATTTCGTGGATTTTGTGTTTATTTTCATATTCGTTTGAATATCTATGTGTGTGATTATTTGTTTAATTAAAATAAAATACAAAAAATATATATTGCATTTACATTTAGATTTTATTAGTAGAAATTATGTTTTATTTAACAAAAATAATACGCTTTATATTTTAGCATTTAAAGGTCTAGCCGTGTGATTTGTTTTAATATTTAATTGTGTGTAGAAGTTAATTAATATTTTTAAATTAATTTGATTTTGTATAGTAATTAAGAATTTTTGGGGTTTTAATAGGAAATCAAAGGAAAACCGGACAAGGCCCACCCCAAACCATCCCAATCTGCATCCTTTACCCGGTCCAATTGGCCTAAGCCTCACGGATACCCCAAAATACATCGTCCCGTCATGCCCTATCTTGACCATTGATCTTTTTTTATCGATGCTCTAGATCCTCCAAACCCTCACCCACATCCTGAACCCAACCTCTCATTAAACCCAAACGACCCTGTTTCAACACCAAACTCCCTCGTTTCATCCCTCAACAATTAATCTGAGCCATTAAGATCATTTGATCTAACGGTTCTAATTAATTGACTTAATTCAATATACCAAATTCCCTACCCCCGAACCCCCCTTACCCATTTCACCTTCATCGTTTTTGACCTCAAAGACCAAACGAACCCACCGCCGCAAACTACCGTCCCCTGCCCACCAAAAATTGCCTCACTGTGGTTCCGGTGGGTCAAACCCTACCATTTTAACACCACATAACCCCCATCACACACTGAATTCAAATTCACAAGCATCTTGGCTCAAACCTAGCCACATCTTCTCGAATCTTCAATCGGAGATTCGAGCCAAGACTCAACCCATGCAAACCACCCCAAATTGATACCTAAAACTCCCCTGACCTCTCTCGTAACCAAACCAACACTGGTTTGATTCGAATCTAACCAAAAAACCCCAAATCCCAAATCACCCGTATGAACCCTTGAAATCCAAAGTTGGGGTTCTGTCTAATTCGATAGGAGATTGAGGTATAATAAACCTTAATCTAGGTGTTCTCAACTGAGAACACCCCGATGAAGGTCCGTTCGACCCAAAATGGATGAGCCTAGTTGAGTCCAAGGGGTCGTTTGTTCCCGAATCCTGTTAAAAAGATAAGTCGTCCCTTCTTCCTTCTTTTCTTATAGGTATTGTATGCGTTTGCATGTTAGTTAAGTTATTTGATTATTTATAATTTGTTTTCCTCTATTTTTCTGTTCATCTCCATGTGACCTTTATTTGGTCGTTTCTTTTCTGTTTGTTTGTTTGTTAGTTTACTTGTTATTGTGAGTTTTGTTTTCCATTTGTTTAGGCATTAGAGTAGTTTAGCTCCTTTTTAGTTTCTTTGTTAAAACCACTGAAATCCAGAACTTGCCTGTTATACTTTGTTTAAGTGATTGTATGCTATCTAGTATAGTCTGTATAGTGCGTTAAATAAACGTCGTCAATAGAATTCACTTGAAAATTGAAAGAACTTAGAAAAAAACATGTTTGCTCAAGTGCTAAATTTCCATTATTCTTCCTTTTGAACTCATATGCCTTTGATTCAGTAGTTTAACTTAGCTTGTCATAACAATACTTGTTTGAATTCGTTTGGATTTGGTCAGGTTTGGTTTACCAAACTGACCAACTCACTCCTCTTGAACTTGCACCCTTCTGCCTTCTGATTGATTTATGAATTGGTTATAGCTGTAGTTTTAATATAGGTTGCAGATTTAGTTTGGGATTAAGGAAAAGACCTAAAAAGGGTTTTCATTTTAGTTTAAGTGGCCTGCCAATTGAACACTCAATGCACCCTTAAACTAAACAATAAATTAAGTGAAAAGGGGATCTATTAGTGCAGATACATCCTGGCTAGTGACTTTTGAAGAGGGAAGTCAGAAACCAAAATTTGTTTAATACCAAAAGCTGAAAGGCACATGGCAAGGGTAGTAAAAATTGTTGTATAGCAGGATGTTCCCTAGCTTTTGAACTCCAGAAGTTTTAAAATTAGAGGTCACATGCCTAGATAAAGGAAAGTGGGGGACTAAGATGGACTGATCAGTTTTTAAGTCATAGGACAGGCTGTAAGGGTTAGCTTTTGGTGATATAAGAGAAGTTTCTGAATAGTTTGAGGGGTGCTCTTTCCAGTCTTTGAAATTAGAGATAGTTTGAAAGGAAAAATTGTTCCATTATACTTTTCTTGAGTCTGCCTTCCATTTGAGAATTGAACTTCAGTTTTCTATAAGCCTTTTAAAGATCAGAGTAATAGTTTGAACTGCTGATCCTGTCCAGTTAATACTTTTACATTAATAAGGTCAAACCTGCTATATTTGGATGGCGAAGGAACATAAACTGAGTCTGAGTTCTGGTTCTAGCTTGAGACAGCCTTGTGCCAGTTTCCAGCCAGACATGCTAGGGGTGGAGGAATTGCCTCATATCTTTGCTCTTAGGGAGAGAAAGGACGCTTCTTCTTCTTGTCTGGTCATCTTTGGATATCAGTTTCCCTTGAAACATTCGAGTATCAAGCGGTCGATATGCTTCATTTGGTTTGTTTGAGTTGGTTTGTTCCTTTTGCTTCGACTCCAAGGAGAAACTATGCAATTTCTCTAGGAAATTTCCACAGACGACGCCAAATTGTTTTGGTGGAAAATTAACGAATACTTTACAAGAATTCAATTAAAATAATTCAAGGAGTAAATCATAGCAAATCATAATTAATCACTGAATTTAAAGATAAACTTGAGACATAGAAATAATCAATTTTGGGACTATGTAAGCGGGATTTGATTCATCAACATAACTTGACCTGCCTCTACTTGAAGAGGATCGGGATCTTACATTTATCTTGTTTCTTGCTCCCCTTGAGGAGTATAAATTTCTTTCTCTAGGATATTCAGAATTCTTCATCGGAGTAGTTTGACTTGCCTCTCCTTAAAGAGGTTCAGTATCTTACATTGATCTTGTCTCTCCTTGAAGAGGTTCAGGATTTTACATTGATCTTGTTTATTGTTCTACTTGTGGAGTATAGTGTTTTTTGTCTCTGGTGCAATTAGAGTTGTGTTGAAGAAGAAGACCCCCCCCCCGAGAGGTTCTCTTTATAGTCTCAAGCTCTTCTTGCCCATCACGAGTGGGCCTAGGGTTTGTTTATGGAGATATCCCTTCATTTGTTTTAGGGACAGCTGTCATAAATCAGAAGTCAGATGTGTTGAATATTTACCACAGATTAGATGTGATGGGGTTGATCCCCTGTTCGCCTACGAATGATCTAATATTTACCAATACAATGAGGTTCCAAAAGACTTAGGTTTATGTCCCTAAATCCCTAAATTGCGATATAAAATCCCTACATTATTACAGAAAATTCCTAAATTGTGCTTTATAAGACATAAAAGACTTAGGTTTAACAATATTAATTTTTTCAAACCTAGGGTTTGAAATACCAGAAAATGCCTAATTTTTGAAAATTAAAAAATCGAAAAGGAGAGGGTGAGAAGGGGGGGGGGGAGAGCAAGAGAGAGAGAGAGAGTTAACTGGGAAGGAATAGGAGTGAGCTCCAGGTGAAAACTGTTCTCGGCGACGACAGAGGCGGAGAGACGACAGAGTGAGAGAAAACTATATTTCCTTATGATAGTTCAAATATGAGCAAACCAAATATTTAGGGGTGTGCATTCGATTTATCAATTCGATTTTGACTCTTATCGATAATTACTTATTGATTATCGATTTGTACATATGCTTATCGTTATCATTTCAATAAGGTTTCAATTTTTTCGATTTCGATTTATTAAATTTTTGGGGCTTATCGATTCGGTTATCGATTTCACTTAAAAGAAAATTTGTGGGATTCCACGGAAAGTATATCGCTATAAACACGCCTAACTAATATAGACAAAAAGAAGCTAAAATATGACGAACATTGTTTATAACATAAAAATATGTCAACAGACACATGCAACGAAACTAAAGTAAGGGATCAAATATATGCCACCAACACTCCTACGGTATTAAAAAAAATAAAAATACATCATCACTGCTAATTTTATTTTCCATTAATTTGAACTTCATTCTCTCGAGCTTTAAATATGATCATTCCTTAAATATGGTAGATGAAATAATTAGGGGTGTGCATTCGATTTATCGATTCGATTTTGACCCTTATCGATAATTACTTATCGATTATCGATTTGTACATATGCTTATCCTTATCGTTTCAATAAGGTTTCGATTTTTTTGATTTCGTTTATCGATGAACCGATAACAAATAATCGATTCGATTTATCGATAAACCGATTTGAATGCACACCCCTAAAAATATTTAACTTTTAATCGAATAATATTTGAATTGAAACCTAGACTTAGTCCCTTTGAGTTTTGCTAATTCATTTAAAGGGGACTTATTAATTCTTAAGTCGGATAAGGAGTAGTGAATAACAAAATAATTTTCCCACTTCTAGATGTGTGGGAACTCTGTGGGAAAATCTTTTCAAAAGCATAAAAATTCAAAGTTCAAAATTTTTTGTTTGCGCGAAATATTTTAACATTTAAAAACAGTTTTTTTTTTATATTTTTCCCATTGTTTTCCCTCGAATTCTTTTTAGTTTTATATAATTATTTTATTAATAACTTTTCCCACAGAATCAGGGGGAAGTAAATTGCGCGCATGTTTGCGCCAAAATATTCCCACGGATAGATAATGGGAAACATTACTGGTTCGATGAGAATTGCCACTAATAATTTATCCGTGCGAAATATCCGTGAGAAAATGCTATATTTCAAGTAGTGATTGGAATTCGGACAGATTTCTAATTTTTCATGTATTATAGGCCACGCCATCTGCATGAATCCGGGCTATTGGATTTGAATCCCCTAAAATTTTGCCGGACCAAGAAAAATGACGAAATGAACAATGTTCCTCAATGTTTTTTATTTTATGGCCAAAGAATAGGATTCAGGTCGATTTTCAAATTTTAGTGTGATGTAGTCCATGCCATTCGCATGAATACAGCTACCGGATTCGAATAACCTAAAATTTTGCGGGGCCCTAAAAATTACCTAATCAATAGTAGTCATGACTTATGCATGACCGTTCCTCATTTTTTGGCATATTAGGGCCAACAGATTGGAATTCGGCCGATTTTTAAATATCGTGTGCTATATAATCCCACCATCTGCATGGATCCGGAGACAGGACCTGAATCGCCTATAAACAATCGGCCTATCAAAAATGACCTAAGGAACATTAGTCTTCGCCTCGCCATAACCGTTCCTCATTTTTCGGTGTTTAGGGCCATAAATTTTAAATTTCGCGCGATTCCAAGATTTTTGTATGTTATAGCTCATGCCATCTACATGAGTTCAGGCGACCAAACCCGAATCACCTAAAGTTTTGTCGGATCAAAAATGACCTAAGAAATATTAGTCATCGTTTACTCATTTTTTGGCATTTTAGGTCAACAAAATTTGAATTCTACCTGATTTTCAGATGTTCGTGTGCTATAGCACATGCTATCTGCATGGATTCGGGCAACCAGACCCGAATCGCCTAAAATTTTATCGTCCCATAAAAAATTATCTAAGGAATATTAGTCATTGTCTTGCTATGACCGTTCCTTATTTTTTGTATTTTAGTGCAACTGAAATTCTGTCCCATTTACAAAAATATTAGTTTATGATGCTATAAAAAATGACCTAATGAACAATAATCGTGCTTTCAAAATGACTGTTCCTTTTCTTTTGGTATTTTAGGGATAAAAAACTGAAATTCGGATCGATTTGCAATTTTTGTGTGCTGTAGTGCGTACAATCTATATGAATCGAGTGACCTGAGCGAATTGCCTAAAAGAAATCAAAATAAATAAAAGCATTCACAATTCTAGTAAAGATGTTTTCCTTTCCGTTTGTCTTCTTTCTTTTCTCATTCATTGTGTTGGAGTCAACTCTTGTAGCCTGTAGCACAATGTATGACGCTGATGGTGCTTGCAACTTTAATCCTCACTTGTGGTCAAAATAGCACGGTATAACCAGTTTTTGCACTGATCAATTAAAAATAGTCAATGTTTATCATGTCAATGAAAAAAAGTCATTATTTTGTTGCAACAGAGACCTGTCCCGTATAATATATAGGAGTTTGGTGCATTCGTGTACGAACTCCAGCATATTATGCTGGACAGGTATACTTTGCTGACTCCTGTATAATATACGTGAAACTGGAGCACCGGTGCTCAAAACTCCAGTATATTATACTGGACATTTATACTTTCTGGAACTCCAGTATATTATGCGGGAGTTCCAACATAATTATACTTGAACTCCCGAATATTATACGGGAGTTCCAGCATAGTTATCCAGGAACTCTGGTATAATATGCCGGAGTTCAAGCATAGTTATCTAGCGTATTTTTTTGATTTCGAATAGTGGTTTCGTTCAGATTTATCTTTACATGAAAAGTGGCTAAATTTCGATTACTTTTGAAACTAGGCTATTTTTGAATGACCAGTTATAAATTCGGCTATTTTTAAATTTGTCCACCCCCTTTTGTGCCATGTACAATTTGCTTGTACGGCCATTAATAATCAACGCCATGCAAAATTTGCTAATGTTTGGCGCCATGTCAATGATTTGTCTATATTTGTTTTTTAAATGTATGGCCACATTTTGCAAAAATCTCATAAGAGATGCTAGGTAGACACTGGTGATGCTCATGATATGCTACGTAGAGAAGCTTCAATACATCAGAAGAGATAGCATAACTCAAATAAGTCCATACAAATTTACTGAAACATAAAGTTATTCTACTTTCTTTGAACCAAAATCTGATAAATCTTGACAATCAGATTTGCTACTATGATTTCTCACTGTATCATTTTTTTGTTCTATAAAGTTACTTGTATGAGGTCGAATCGGACATGATTGATGTAAGTCGAGCACGCCTCCCTACACGGCCACTAAAGTCAAATATATTTTCCTCCACGCCCATACGACTAGAAGGAGTACGCCCCTGACTGTAAAGGCATATTGGTAAACTCGCCCGTACGAGCGTTCCGTCCCCTGCCCCCATTTATGTTTTTGTAACAGCAATAGTTCTGGAATAAAGTGATATTCTTGCGAGGGGCCCTTCCTTCTATATAAGGAAAGGCCTCCCTCAATTGTAGGACAGGATTTATTTTCATTAATAATACAACTTCTGACTATCGTTCTCTCTCTATCTCATCTCTCTATTTGTTAATCAGTTTTGATATTCCAATAAGTTTTATTACAATTTCACTAGAGCAAACAACATACAAATTATATATCTATCCTTGGGTTTATTACCGTTGATTCTGATTTGCCCTCTTATAATCTTTGATTGTCCCTAACTCATAAAGAAACCGACAGCTTTTGGGTCAAACAATTTGGCTCTGTCTGTGGGGATTTCGAGAATCAAACCCGTAGTTTACATCCAAATGATCAGATCACCAGATAAAACCTAAAAAATGGCCGAAGAAAACACCCGGTCCAAAGCTATAACGAAAGTCACCACCAACCTCCTGAGTTCCTTGAACGACGTCGGTGGTAGCGCTGCCGTCAACATAACCCCTGATATCACACCTGAGGCGGAAGACTCACCTTCCCCCTCCAGGAATCTTACAACCTTGCAGGAAAAAAAATACCTCCACATCCGCTGCAAAAGAAGCACCCCCAGCGGTCAAGAAGTTACTGGAAGAATGGCTGACAAGCGCCTTGAGCGGCCTAGTGGAAAAACCACCACGGAGTCATGAAAAAGCAGCACCAACAACAAGTACCACCGCCAAGTAGACGAGCAAGAAGAAACACAAACCAACAACCAACCCGTCGAAACGCAAATACGTGACGATACGTTAACGTCCATTATGAGAAAATGGAAGAAATGGGGAGCGAAAATCAGGCCCTCCGCGACCAAATGAAGGAACACTAGGATAGGGTCGACAAGATCCCCGGAGCGCCCAAACTGCTGCCAAAACATGACGTAGGAAGGTTCGTAGAGCAACCCTACTCCGAGGAAGCCATCCCCTAAATCATCCCAAAAATTTTCAAGATGCCTCATTTCCTGAGGGTATACGATGGATCTACTGACCCTGAAGATCATCTCATCCACTCTGTCACCGTCGTGAAAGGTAATCACCTGTCTAAGGAACATGTACCATTTGTGCTGCTTAAGAAGTTCGGCGAGACGCTGATTGGAGTAACCCTGAAATGGTACTCCCAACTGCCCGCCAAAGCAATCTCAACCTTCAAAGAAATGGCAGACAAGTTTGTCACTGCATACGCCGGAGGTAAGAAGGCAGAAGCACAGGTAAACGACATCTTCGCCATCAGACAAACCACAGGCGAAGGCATCAGAGACTTTCTCGCCAGATTGAATAGGGTAAGGATGAGCCTATCAAATGTATCGGAGGGCATGGCGGTAGTAGCTTTCCAAAATGGACTAAGCAGGGACGGCTCCAGAGCAACCAAGAAACTGCTAAGTTGGCTCATGAAATATCCCTCCACAACTTGGGATGAGATCTATAACGCCTACTGCGCCGAGGTACAAGCAGATGAAGAGGAACTCAATGGACCAACATGACGACTGACAGCCATACATCCAGACGCAAGGAAATCGACGACATGAGGGACGCCGAGAACTCCCCCTCGCTCTAATATAGAACGATATCAGCCTTACATGAGGTCTCCTCTTCCGCCCCCTCGTCATGCAGACGCACTACAACGCTACTCGCCCCACTCAGAAACGAATGAGGTAGGCCCCCTTTACTTTCATCACATAACTTTTGTGTTTCTCCTTCAGAGATTGTGTACACACTGGAAAAGCTCGGCACCAAGGTGCAATGGCCTCAGAAAATGAAATCGGACCCTGCCACAAGAAAATCAAACGTTCTTTGTGAATTCCACCAAGAACGAGGGCACATGACCGAAGACTGCATAGGCCTGCGATAGAAAGTCGTTAGGATGCTAAACCAAGGATACCTGAAAGAGCTGCTCATCGACAATGGGAAGGCCAATTTCGTGCGCGGGTGAGACCATTCTCGTGGACCACCGAAACCACCCTCCTCGACGAGCATGGTAAACATGATCATGGGAGAAAGGAATGACGTTGCTATCAACCATGTCAAATTCGCCAACACACACAGACTGAAGAGGACCATCTCCCACGAACGGTACAATGACCTCGAAGGAAGTATCACCTTCGATAAGTCTGACGTCGACGGTTTGTGTTTTCCCCATTATGATGCTTTAGCTATCACTTTACGTATTATTGATACGGATGTCAGGAGAGTCATGATCGATGACGGATGCGGCGCCTGTATCATCCATTCGAGAGTCCTCTCACAGATGGGACTCGAGGATAGGATAACCCCCCGCTGTATAACTCTAACTGGTTTTAACAATAGTGGAAGGCACGTCAGGAGAACTGACTCTACCCGTCCTCGCGGGCGGAGTCACCTTGGAAACCACCTTCCACGTGATGAACCAAGAGACGACATACAATGTCATCATCGGGCACCTGTAGATACATGCCATGCGAGCGGTCCCCTCGAGCTTATATCAAGTGGTAAAGTTCCCTACACCATGGGGAATATTCAACATCAAGGGAGAACCGCGCACAACGAAAGAATGGTATAAGATAACACAAGACTGAGCCCACACCTGATAATTGAGTAGGGAAAGTGCAGAGGCATAGAAATCAGCCATGTTGGGGACTAAAGCGGACTTGACAACCGACGCCATTAAAGACCCAAACATTGTGGAAGCCTGTAAGGCCACAGTCGAAGACCTCGACCCAGTTCAACTAGATCGTCACAACCCCGAAAGGAAGGCATATATCGACCATGGGCTCACCGACCTGGGTAAGTACCATGAATTTATGACTAACCATGCAGACACATTTGCTTTTTCCCATGCAGACATGCCAGGAATCTCGCCAGACATCACCACTCACAAGCTCAACATCGATCCGCTACACCGGTCGGTAAGACAAATCAGGAGAGAGTTCAACACCACAATCAATGAGGCAGTCTGTAAGGAAGTAGATAAACTGCTCGCCAACGGCTCTATCAAGGAGTCAAAATATCCACAATGGGTCGCCAATGTGGTAATGGTCAAAAAGAAGAACGGAAAATGGAGAAGGTGCGTGGACTTCAACGACCTGAACAAGGCCTACCCTAAGGATTCCTTCCCCCTCCCTCACTAAGAGGTTGAAGGAGCAACACGGGGAAACCATGGATGTTTACATCAACGACATGCTAGTGAAGTCTCCCACAATGGAAGAGCACACCGACCACCTGCGAGAGGCCTTCGAAATACTAAACAAGTATGGGATGAAACTGAATCCCGAGAAATGCGCCTTTGGTGTGGCGTCAGGAAAATTTCTATGGTTTCTCGTATACCAAAGGAGTATCGAAGTCAATCCTGATCAAATCAAGGCAAATATCCTCAATACCCGAAATACTCAACATCAAGAAACAGGTACAGAAATTGACAGGTTGGATAGCCGCCCTATCCCGCTGCATCTCCCGATCCTTGGACAAATACCACAAATTCTTCAGCGTGCTAAGAAAAGACAATGTATTCCACTGGAATGACAAATGCGTCAAAGCCCTGCAAGGGCTAAAAGCATACCTATCGTCGCCACAGCTGTTGTCAAAAGCAAAACCAGGTGAGCCTATACTGACATACCTAGACGTATCGGAAGTCGCGGTAAGCGCGGTACTAGTTCGTGAAGAAAAAGGTACGCAATCACCTATCTATTACATTAGCAAAACCCTAGTGGATGTCGAAACGCGATACCCACATCTCGAGAAATTAACTTTGGCACTGGTCACGGCTTCCAGAAAGCTGAGACCCTACTTCCAATGCCATCCCATCAAAGTAGTGACCACTTTTCCTTTGAGGAGCATCTTGCACAAGGCCGAACTATCGGGCCGGCTTGCCTGATAGGCCATAGAGCTCCGTGAGCATGATATCACCTATATCCCCAGGACCGCCATCAAGTCACAAGTCCTTGCCGACTTCGTGGCCGATTTCAGTGTCAAAATATCGCCAGCTGCAGAAAATGAAGCCCTACATGCCACTTCGAACACCCACCCCTAAACCCTTCACACCGATGAGGCCGCAAACTCCTTAGGATCTGGACTAGGACTCGTCCTTGAAGTCCCTACGGGCGAAATCATTCGCCAATCCATATGATGTCCCGAGATGACTAACAACGAGGCAGAATATGAAGCCGTCATCGCAGGTATAAAATTAGCCAATAGGTATGGAGCTCGCCGACTTGTCCTACACTGCGATTCACAACTCATGGTAAATAAAGTCACCGGGACTTACCAAGTCAAGGAACAAAGGCTACAGAAATACCGAGCAGAAATCCACAAACTAATTGCACAGCTCAACGAATGCCGCTTTGAACAGGTTCCTAGGGTGCATAACACCGAAGCAGATGGACTAGCTAAACTAGCCATTGCCGCCACCAACCTGAATAAAGAAAGCACTGTCACCCTCCTTCACTCAGCGATCGACCATACCGACGTACTCTCCCAGCATCTAACTTGGGACTGGCGCAACCAATTTGTATCATATTTGCAGGATGGAAATCTACCACCCGACAAAAAGGAAGCACAAAAGCTTCGCATGCAGGAAGCAAGATACTGTATGATAAACAACAACCTCTACAAGAGGACTTGTAGAGGACCCCTGGCTAAGTGCCTAGGCCCCAACCAAATGACGTCGGTGTTAGAGGAGATTCATAAAGGTCATTGTGGCGCTCATACAGGCAACCGAGCATTCGTGCGATGTCTAGTACGAGCTGGGTACTACTGGCCCACCTTGAAAAAAGACGCGGTAGAATACGTTCGCCAGTGCGAGAAATGCCAAAAGTTCGCCCCTTTGATACATCAACCAGGGGAACCCCTCCATTCGGTCACTTCACCATGGCCGTTCATCAAATGGGGAATTGACATAATTGGACCGCTACCCGCCGGACGAGGAAATGTACGCTTTTTATTGGTTTTTATTGACTATTTCTCAAAGTGGGTAGAAGCAGGTGCCTACGCCCAGATTCGCGAGCAAGAGGTCACCGCCTTCATCTGGAAGAATATTATATGTCGCTTCGGCATCCACAAAGAAATAACCAGCGACAACGGATGACAGTTCATAGGGACAAAAACAACCGACTTCTTTGACAAATGGCGTATCAAAAGAATACTTTCAACGCAATATCATCCTGCCGCCAATGGCCAAGCGGAGTCATCCAACAATATCATACAGAATATTTTGAAAAAGAAACTCGAAGACGCTAAAGGACTATGGCCTGAGTTATTGCCATAAGTACTATGGGCATATAGGACTACCCTCAAATCCTCCACAGGAGAAACTCCTTACTCACTAGCCTACGGAACTGATGTCGTCATACCAGTCGAAGTCGGTGAACCAAGTCTAAGGTACTCACACACGATCAGAGAGGAGAACGACACAAATAGACTACAAGACCTTGATGAAGCCGAAGAAAGAAGGGAAATGGTGCACATTAGGCTAGTGGCCCAAAAATAGCAGATCGAAGATACTACAACAAGAGAGCAAAAATCCGACCACTCAAAGTAGGTGACTATGTGCTAAAAGCCAAGACACTGGCATCCAAAGACCCTAACAAAGGAAAGTTGGGCACCAATTGGGACAGACCCTACAAAATCACCGCAGTAGCAGACAAAGGTTCCTTCCGGCTAGAGACCATGAACGGGAAGACGCTCCAAAATAACTGGAACATCTCCCACCTCAAGCATTTCCATTTTTAGAAAGAGTATCCCCCAAGTCATACTCTTATTCCCTCATCCGAGTTTTGTCCCAATTAGGTTTTCTTGGAGAGGTTTTTAATGAGGCGACGAAGGGGACTCTCAGGAGTGCTTAGAAGTTAAAATCTAATACACCAAGCGTACCGATGATCGGCACGAATGGCATATCACAGGGACTAGGGCTACGGCCACTTCCAATGTATGAAAGGCTATGGCCATCTCCAATGAGCAAAAGACTACGGCCATCACCAATGTATGAAAGGCTACGACCATCTCCAATGAGCAAAATGCTACGGACATCTCCAATGAGCAAAAGGCTACAGCCATTTCAGATGTATGAAAGGCTATGGCCATCTCCAATATATGAAAGGCTACGGCCACCTCCAATGTATGAAACGCTACAACCACCCCCAATGTACGAAAGGCTAATGCCCTATCAATCTATGGGAAGACTACGGTCGTCTCCGATAAACAAAAGGCCACGGCCATCCATAAATGCAAAAGTTTAAGGCCCTAACAGCGTATGAGAAGACTACGGTCGTCTTCGATAAACAAAAGGCCACGGCCACCCAAAAACGTAAAACGCTAAGGCCCTAACAGCGTATGAGAATACTACGGTCGTCTTTGATAAAAAAAAGACCACGACAACCCATAAACGCAAAAGGCTAAGGCCCTAACAGCGTATGAGAAGACTATGGTCGTCTTCGACAAACAAAAGGCCACATCCACCCATAAACGCAAAAGATTAAAGCCCTAACGACGTAAGGGAAGACTACGATTGACCCCGATAAACAAGAGGCAAAGCCACCCATAAACGCAAAAGGCTAAGGCCCTGACGGCATAAGGAAAGACTACGGTCGACCCCGATAAACAAAAGGCCACGGCCACCCATAAATGCAAAAGGCTAATGCCCTAAAAGCGTAAGAGATGACTACGATCGTCTCCGATAAACAAAAGTCCCTGGCCACCCGTAAACGCAAAAGGTTAAGGCCCTAACGGTGTAAGGAAAGACTATGGTCGACCCCGATAAACAAGAGGCCAAGGGCACCCATAAACTCAAAAGGCTAAGGCCCTGATGGCGTAAGGAAAGACTATGGTCGACCCCAATAAAAAAAAGGCCACGGCTACCCATAAACACAAAAAGCTAAGGCCCTAACAGCATATAAAAAGACTACGGTCCTCTCCAACAAGCAAAAGGCTGCGACCGCCCACAAACACGAAAGGCCACGGCCACTTCTGAATGCATAAATAGCCAAAGGGAAAATAATAGCCGCATGAAAACACACAAGCAGCCGTGACCGGAGTTAATCAAACCTAACTACGACAAATTAACTCAATAAAAGGCGATGCCATACACAAAATAGAAATTATGAAAGAAGACATGAAACACAACAATCCCCATGTGATCATTATAAATCATTCATAGATTACACATTTAGAACGTCTCTTCGATTACAAAAATAGAGAAGAAGTTTTATCTAACTACCCTGGCCCCCGCCTTCTTTTTCCGCATCGGCCGTACCGTCAATAAGGTCGCCACCGCCCTTGGCCCAGAACGCCAAAGAAATCCAAGACCCCATGCTCAACTGGTTCACATCCGCAAAGGTACATCCCGCTGGGTCCGAAGAGTTAGGGTTCTACCCACAAGCTTCGCGCGCAACCCTAACAAGGCGACGCTGACCTTCAACCTCAGCCTTAGTGGCTCTACCAACGGCCAGCAGCTCATCGAATACAGTCCACCTCGCCTCAGCATAAACCCACATATCGTGAGCTTCACTGGACACGTCATGAACAGGAACAACAACCTCCGTCTACTGAGGAGCGACCACCTCAGTCATCGTAGTCCCGAGCTTGGCAGTAAGGGCATCAACCCTGGCACATAACTCCGCTACCTCCGCTATCACCACACGGCCTAGTTCCAAATCCCCCTTCTGCTGTTGAAGGAGACTCTCCAGTCCGATGTTTCGAGCCACAGCTTCATCAGGTCTGCGTTTGCCTTTTCTAGCTGGGCCATACACTTTCGCAGTTGATCCTCTGCCAGCTCCGATCCCTTACAGAAAACTTGAAACTGAGGGTCCTTGGTATAAAGGTCCGCTAGTGTCTTGCGCTTATCGCGGACCTCATTGTATTTCTTCGTCGCCTTCCTAAGGGCGGCGCTCTTCTTCCGTTCCCGCCGGCATCGCTCCACCTCTAAGATGAGGGTCTGAGAAACACGAGCCTCTACTGAACATGAGTGTATAAAGGTTTACAAGATACCAAGTGCGGAAAGAAAAGTCAATACAAAATCAAGACAGTAAGAAGGAATATCGGGTCCTGCGGACTCTGCACCTACCTCGAATATCCACAAACGTCGCCTCGCACAGCTACTGGATCACTGCTGAGAGGTACCTGGATCTGCACACAAGGTGCAGGGAGTAAAATGAGTACTGCCAGACTCAGTGGTAATAAACAAGGGTAAGACAACGCAGATAAGAAATCCGCAATAAAGCACTATGTAAAGCTATAATCAGCTACCCTGTCATAGAATCAATCTTCACTGTACCTGTACCAACAAATACCAATAAATAGCATAACAGCTAGCAGATGTAGCTAAATGCAATGCAATGCATGATATGACCGCTACGGCGTGTAGCCCGACTCCAATTTTGGGTACCCGTGCTCACCGTGGGGGTTCAGACTCCGGAGGGGCTCCTACAGCCCAAGCACATCTCATAGAGATATTCCTGGGGCGTGCAGTCCGATCCAACATATATCTCGCTGCGGCGTGCAGCCCGATCCACTACTAGTCAGCTAATATGCAGATACAGACTCGCAGGCTCAAAAGTAGTTTTTGAAAACTCTTTTATCATTTTTCAGTTGGAAAACAGTAATATCAAGTTCCAGAGATTGGAATTAGCATAATAACAGAAATAGCTGCGGACTAGTAGTAAACTAGCATGTCTATATGATAAGACAATGATAACGATCCTCGCGGGATCCAATAACCGGCTCACAGCCCACAATATACTCAACCGTCCAAGAAGGAGGTTCAACGGCTCGAGAATAGCCAATAATACAGTATATATATATATGCAACCATCCGAGAAGGAGGTTCGACGGCTCTAGAATAGCCAATAATACAATATCAACAGGTTGGACTAATATGTAGTCTCCAGTTCATGATCGACCCCGCACTCTCAAGAGTGTGCGTGTCTCGCCGCTATACAGCGTCACAAAGTGGTATACCGGGTTTCGAACCCGCTGGTCATCACCCACATCTATTACTCACCTCAATACGGCGCGACGACTACTCTCCGCAATGCCCTTTCCTTTGAATTTAGCTCCCTCGTGCGTGGAATCTAGTCAAACCACAATAATTACATCAATTACGGGTCAAATAATCATAACCCACTTCAATTTACATGAAATTAGCATAATTACACTAAGTTGGTAAAACCCGACCCCGGGCCCCACTGCTCGGAAAATTCCGAAATTAGCACCAACGCGATCCTTATCTCGCCACGAGTCCGTGCATATAAAATTTATCGAAATCGGAGTTCAAATGACCCTCCAAATCCAAAAATCCCGTTTTTAATACTTAAGCCACATTTCTTCAAGATTTCAACCCAATTTCATGAAGATTGATGCTAATACTACCATAAATTGATGTTTTTGAGTCAAGAATCTTACCTCCGACGAATACCCGATGATTTCCCAGCGTTTTCCCGTGATTTCTTCTCTCTAGGGCTCAAAAATTGAGTTTTGGGTTAATGAACCCGAGAGCCCTCTGTTCTGTGATTTTAATTCACTGCCATACGATTTTACCCTACGCGTTCGCGATGGTCTCCACGCGAACGCGATGCCTTGCTCCGTTCCTTCATCGCGAACGCGACGTAAAGTCACGCGTTCGCGAAGACCAATCTTCCTAGCCCGGATTTTTCCTCTACGCGTTCGCGTCCCATACCACGCGAACGCGATGCTTCGTCTTTTCCTCTTACGCGTCCGCGTCCTTCACCCACGCGAACGCGATGCGTTCCAACCTTCTCCTTCGCGAACGCGGCATGTTACCTCGCGAACGCGATGGCCAACTGGCCCCAGCCTACGCGAACGCGGCAGTGCCCTCGCGAACGCGATGACCATTTTCCCTCAGCCTACGCGAACGCGGGCCTAGCCCTCGCGAACGCGAAGGCTTAACTGGTGCCCAGTGGTCTGCAATTTACAGCAGACCATTCCTTGTTCCAAAGTGCCGGATGATGGTCCGGATTCACCCCGAGGCCCCCGGGACCCCAACGAAAACCACCAACATACTCCAAAACACGATACGGACTTGTTCCAATCATAAAAACACCATCCTAAACATCAAAATCATCAATTACACACAGATTCAAGCTTATGTTTATTCAAAACTTTCAAAACTAACATTCAATCCAAAACCCGATCAAACGATGTCCGAATGACCTGAAAATTTGCAGGCATATCCAAAATCACCTAACGAAGCTACTGCAACTGTCGGAATTCCATTCCGACTCCCGGATCAAAATCTCACCTACCGTTCGGATTTCGTCAAAATTCAACCTTAGCCAATTCAAGCCTATTTCTACACCGGGTCTCCAAATTAAATTCCGATCGCTCTCCTAAGTCACAAATCACCTTCCGGAACTAACCGAATCATCAGAATCCGGTTCCGAGCACTCTAACTCAATAGTCAACTCTTGGTTGACTTTTCATATTCAAGCTTCCTTCAAACATGCTATTTGCTTCATTTTCAATCCAAATCACTCCTAACTCACCCGATATACTCTAATACTGTTTTAAAAGCATAATATATGTAAATGCAAAGAAACGGGGTGGTAATTCCCGTAACGACGGGCCGGGTCGTTACATTCTCCCCAACTTAAACAAACGCTCGTCCGCGAGCGTACTCAGAGTTGTACTAGAAGTAACCCAATAGCTGAATGACCTTACCAAGCATATATTAGGGCGATCATACGTCCCCCTTATCTCACATAAGTCCGAAAACACCATATAGTCAAAATTTCACAGACCATCTTAACCATAAAGCACATTGTACTTTCTGAAATCATATGCCAATTGCAAATCCCATGCCTATACTCAGGATGCACTCGAATCCACTGCAATAACCCATATTCACTACTCCGGGTGAGATCATATGATGTATCACACAACCCAATCACTCGAGACGATAGTCTCTAATCACAACAACTGGCCACAATCACCAAATACTAGCTGAAAAACCTTTTCTATTAGATAGAGTCTTGTTCCAACGCCTTCATATCATGCCCACGGCAACCAAACACGCGATATATCGAACCCATCTCTCAGGTCAACCATTCATGAATCCATTTCACTTTTAACTGATACCACAACAGATTTCGGACCCAAATCTCGGTATTACCTTTCTAACCAACTGAAATCACATATACTCACATTCATTATTGGCTCCAACGACCATTTCGATTATAACACACCGCACTGGTGAAAAGACACCTCAACACCGGCCTAAGCCACGACGAGCACAACATAGGCTCAAATAGAAACGTATGCACACACTCGAATCATGACAGCTCAATTCATGACAACTGTCTCCAGCAAATAGAGCTGCAATTTAATCCCTCTATGCCATCATAATATAGAACTGAGATCGCGTCTCGTATTATAGAAATAAAGTACCTGAATCCTCCTCGAGAGGTCATAACATCACGTGGCCTTGCCACGATTCGTGATTCTATCCCCACGTTATTACTCATGAAGCACCTCAAGCCACTAAGCTCAAAACGATCAGCCACACACATATTTAGGTCTGAACCCAAGCAATCAACCTCACCCACGGTGAAACAATTAACGTATGCTATCAAATCCTGAAAGAACACAACCGATGTGCCCTTCGCCAAGCGATACTCAATACGGACTCTTCCTCAGAAGCCAGGAGGTATTGTATACCAGGTAACATATAACTAACTATATTTTCACAATATTCTGTTGCGGCGTGCAACCCGCTCCAATGACATACCCGTGGCGGCGTGCCACCCGATCCAGATACCATACCCGTGGCGGCGTGCCACCCGATCCAAGTAACCCTCGTCAAATGAATACGCGTCGAGTCAAGTTGCTCATCATAATAAACATATATAGCCTCAAGTTTGGCCACATGAAAACGCATCTGACAACGTTTCTCAATACTGGAACTGAATCAATGGTAGATACTTCTACACTAACATCCGCCACTAAGGTCCAACTGACAAAGCAATGCCTACCAGCCGTCCGCTGGTCCTGGGTACAACTACTCTGTTGGAGCATACTCTGATGCTCTCTGCTACGCAATTTGTGCCATTTTTCGACATAGTCCATATCACATTAGTCTAGACAATCTGACCCATGACAACCAGTCAGCAATCAAGTATCATAATCCGAATTCGTTTTATCAAGTCAAGAGAGAGCCTCTAAGGCTTCCGATTTCCAATAATCACAAAACGGTGTCGATGCACACGATATACAACCACTGCATAGGCGGATTAACGAGAATTTCAAGTCTCCAACACATATATAACACATGAATCACTATGCCTGATTCCGTACTCCACCGTACGAATACATAACGCACATCAAGCGTCCATTCATACCACGAAAGCCATTCGGAAATTTTACTATGCCATCAACGACTCAATTATTACAGTCGATCCCACAAGAGAATACCACCATACCACTGGATATCATCAGCTTACATTACCTTGTCCTTTTTGGATCATATTCCCTGCCAAGTTAATAGAATAGCAGTACCGTTTTCTTAAATCATCAGAAAGATCGATTCTTAATTCATCTGCAGCTGTTCGCGCTGCTCAATAATTTTATTGACTTCCCATATATTATGAACTGTTCTCAAAACCTAGAATATACCATTATCAACTTTCCATAACACATCGTGTATACCATATCACACTAAGACAACATGAAAATTCATATCCCTTTCCTCCGCCTCAAGCATTGGCGCACTCAACTAGTCAAGGACTTTCGTGATCCCATATAGAAGAAACTCGTTACACATTCCACGCTTCGCATATCGATAGGAATATACTCATCTCGGGTTACACGACTGCCAACACTCAAAAGCTTTATTGCACAATATCTGCAAGACTCCTTACTTCAACCACATACCAAGAATTAGTCGTATTCTTTATCATACCGCTTCGGTTTATTAACAAGTTGTTCCATTTACCCAGTTTCCTTTCTGATTCATCTTTGATTTAATATTAGCCACTACTGTAGCACCATTAATATTAGCCATTATTGTAGCACCATAACACATCAACTCATTCCACACGAGACTCGTACATAAGACCACACGGTAAGGATCACATCCTACAATACTTTATTTTGAAGAACCTCTTGCGATTTGAATTCGTTATCATTACCTTCCAATACGGATTACATAGAATCCCTTCATTCACATAATATAACACAAGTACCGATCTCTTCTAACGAAACCACCATCTTTAGCCACATGTACAATTTTGAGACACCCGGCTGTTACAAGTAAAATCTTGAACACCGTAAACAATTCTCGGGCGTCAGTCATCCTTATTCAGCTGTAATTCAACTGTCTTATTGAACAGAACCACTCGTGCCTTATTAGAATTCTGACACTGCAGATCATGATTACATACAGATACTATTAGCTATCACTCTTTTCTATACACCAAGCATTCCTTACCGACCTCAGTTCAAAATACCCTAGTATTTCTTCACATCTACGAAGCACCATAACCTTTATCAGAATTTTCCCAACATACTTAGAGACAGAATCAACATAGCACACAATAGTGCAATCAGTTAATCAATAGCAACCTCCCCAACTTAGCTCGAAGCCATTCATCAAAGCACTTTCAACCACTCATATCAGTATTACTCAAATGATGCCGAAATGTTAGTATGATATTAAACTCAAGTCATTTACAAGCTTCGGCGGAGATTCGAATCATCAGAAATATTAACTCTTTTGCAATTCTTGCATTCATTCACACACAACAGTTACGCCCCCTCTTTAGGTGACAAAATCTTTTCTAAGTCCCGAATTTTTCCAAAAATTTCGGCAGAGTTCCCTTTGTAAATTGGCCTATCCACCTGCGAGAGAATCACCAAAACCATCCTAGCAATACATTCACAGCTCAACAAGACATCACAATGTATTTCAACAACATTAAATCTCAATACTACACAATTCATATTATCATATTTGGTACACGAACATGCGTTGTACCTGCTCGAATCATAACACATATCAACTACATTTCAATTACACATGAGAATCAATCCACATACCTCTTTCTCAATTTAGCATTTCATCACAATACCTTCCACCAGGATACACATAGAAAAATCACTTTAGTCTTCCTGAGTTTAAACTTGTTCCACTACAAATAAGGCATTTTACCATCCAATTACGAGATATGATAAATATTCACCACGCCCATAGCTCGGGGCTACACAACAGTTTAGATAAGAGTCGAACAATTAACAACTCATCCATTAGTAAACCTTCCATAATACTCTACAGATCGGCACAAGGCCCCAAACATGGCTACTAGACCGAGTACATAGATATAAGCCCAGTCTTAGTCACTTTACACAGTAATTTATCAATTGGGAAGGATCAAGTCCAAATCCCCAGTCACAATACCACCACGCTCGTCACATGACGCGTATTCCATCTCAGCACATCACTTTATAGTGCAAATACGGGGTTTCAAACCCTCAATACATTATCTATTGCCACCACTCACAAAATCAGCACCTCAATGCTCAAGTCATAAACAAGGTCCAGCCTCAAGTCATCCCTACTGGCCCAACATGAACTCACCGAGATTATATCACGCCCCTCGATCGGGGGATTGCAAGCCATAAGTCAATTATATTACTGAGCGCTCGATGCGTACACAGACGTGTGGAAGGAATTTCAAAAATTATATCTCAAGTCGAATCAAGTGCGCACGATAAGAATTCCAAGAAATGTGAAGTGTTTCCTAAAGGTTCGCAGCCTCCCGAGGATAAGTACAGGCATCCCCGTACCGATCCACAAGACTCTACTAACCGGCTCAAGACTCACGAGGCCTAATAAACCTAGGCTCTGATACCAACTTGTCACGACCCCAAATCCGGTGATGGCGCCCAACACATTGCTAAGCCAGCCTGACCAATCAATATAATCAACGGAGCTAGAAGCTCTCTTTAGCCCATTTAAGCATATTAATATATGAAACAACAGCGATGTATGTAACGAAAACGGGGAACCAAGTCCCATAATACATCAACTCCCATAGACCAAGGGTCAAGAGTCATGAGCCTCTACTGAACATGAGTGTATAAGGGTTTACAAAATACCAAGTGCGGAAAGAAATGTCAATACAAAATCAAAAGACAGTAGGAAGGAATA
Source organism: Nicotiana noctiflora (assembly GCA_032618575.1). Lineage (NCBI taxonomy): Eukaryota > Viridiplantae > Streptophyta > Magnoliopsida > Solanales > Solanaceae > Nicotiana > Nicotiana noctiflora. Next base: position 101,615 of record JASVEL010013056.1, read on the forward strand.
TCGGGTCCTGCGGACTCTGCAGCTACCTCGAATATCCACAAACGTCGCCTCGCACAGCTACTGGATCACTGCTGAGAGGTACCTGGATCTGCACACAAGGTGCAGGGAGTAAAATGAGTACCGCCAGACTCAGTGGTAATAAACAAGGGTAAGACAGCGCAGATAAGAAATCCGCAATAAAGCACTATGTAAAGCTATAATCAGCTACCCTGTCATAGAATCAATCTTCACTGTACCTGTACCAACAATTACCAATAAATAGCATAACAGCTAGCAGATGTAGCTAAATGCAATGCAATGCATGATATGACCGCTACGGCGTGTAGCCCGACTCCAATTTTGGGTACCCGTGCTCACCGTGGGGGTTCAGACTCCGGAGGGGCTCCTACAGCCCAAGCACATCTCATAGAGATATTCCTGCGGCGTGCAGTCCGATCCAACATATATCTCGCTGCGGCGTGCAGCCCGATCCACTACTAGTCGGCTAATATGCAGATACAGCCTCGCAGGCTCAAAAGTAGTTTTTTGAAAACTCTTTTATCATTTTTCAGTTGGAAAACAGTAATATCAAGTTCCAGAGATTGGAATTTGCATAATAACAAAAATAGTTGCGGACTAGTAGTAAACTAGCATGTCTATATGATAAGACAATGATAACGATCCTCGCGGGATCCAATAACTGGCTCACGGCCCACATGTATAATCAACCGCCCAAGAAGGGGGTTCCTCGGCTCAAGAGTGGCCATTATCACAATATATATATATATGCAACCATCCGAGAAGGAGGTTCGACGGCTCTAGAATAGCCAATAATACAATATCAACAGATTGGACTAATATGTAGTCTCCAGTTCATGATCGACCCCGCACTCTCAAGAGTGTGCGTGTCTCGCCGCTATACAGCGTCACAAAGTGGTATACCGGGGTTTCGAACCCGCTGGTCATCACCCACATCTATTACTCACCTCAATACGGCGCGACGACTACTCCGCAATGCCCTTTCCTTTGAATTTAGCTCCCTCGTGCGTGGAATCTAGTCAAACCACAATAATTACATCAATTACGGGTCAAATAATCATAACCCACTTCAATTTACATGAAATTAGCATAATTACACTAAGTTGGTAAAACCCGACCCCGGGCCCCACTGCTCGGAAAATTCCGAAATTAGCACCAACGCGATCCTTATCTCGCCACGAGTCCGTGCATATAAAATTTATCGAAATCGGAGTTCAAATGACCCTCCAAATCCAAAAATCCCGTTTTTAATACTTAAGCCACATTTCTTCAAGATTTCAACCCAATTTCATGAAGATTGATGCTAATACTACCATAAATTGATGTTTTTGAGTCAAGAATCTTACCTCCGACGAATACCCGATGATTTCCCAGCGTTTTCCCGTGATTTCTTCTCTCTAGGGCTCAAAAATTGAGTTTTGGGTTAATGAACCCGAGAGCCCTCTGTTCTGTGATTTTAATTCACTGCCATACGATTTTACCCTACGCGTTCGCGATGGTCTCCACGCGAACGCGATGCCTTGCTCCGTTCCTTCATCGCGAACGCGACGTAAAGTCACGCGTTCGCGAAGACCAATCTTCCTAGCCCGGATTTTTCCTCTACGCGTTCGCGTCCCATACCACGCGAACGCGATGCTTCGTCTTTTCCTCTTACGCGTCCGCGTCCTTCACCCACGCGAACGCGATGCGTTCCAACCTTCTCCTTCGCGAACGCGGCATGTTACCTCGCGAACGCGATGGCCAACTGGCCCCAGCCTACGCGAACGCGGCGGTGCCCTCGCGAACGCGATGACCATTTTCCCTCAGCCTACGCGAACGCGGGCCTAGCCCTCGCGAACGCGAAGGCTTAACTGGTGCCCAGTGGTCTGCAATTTACAGCAGACCATTCCTTGTTCCAAAGTGCCGGATGATGGTCCGGATTCACCCCGAGGCCCCCGGGACCCCAACGAAAACCACCAACATACTCCAAAACACGATACGGACTTGTTCCAATCATAAAAACACCATCCTAAACATCAAAATCATCAATTACACACAGATTCAAGCTTATGTTTATTCAAAACTTTCAAAACTAACATTCAATCCAAAACCCGATCAAACGATGTCCGAATGACCTGAAAATTTGCAGGCATATCCAAAATCACCTAACGAAGCTACTGCCACTGTCGGAATCCCATTCCGACCCCCGGATCAAAATCTCACCTACCGTTCGGATTTCGTCAAAATTCAACCTTAGCCAATTCAAGCCTATTTCTACACCGGGTCTCCAAATTAAATTCCGATCGCTCTCCTAAGTCACAAATCACCTTCCGGAACTAACCGAATCATCAGAATCCGGTTCCGAGCACTCTAACTCAATAGTCAACTCTTGGTTGACTTTTCATATTCAAGCTTCCTTCAAACATGCTATTTGCTTCATTTTCAATCCAAATCACTCCTAACTCACCCGATATACTCTAATACTGTTTTAAAAGCATAATATATGTAAATGCAAGGTAACGGGGTGGTAATTCCCGTAACGACGGGCCGGGTCGTTACAGTAAAATACATGAGGGTCCTTGGTATAAAGGTCCGCTAGTGTCTTGCGCTTACCGCGGACCTCATTGTATTTCTTCGTCGCCTTCCTAAGGGTGGCGCTCTTCTTCCGTTCCCGCCGGCATCGATCCACCTCTAAGATGAGGGTCTGAGAAAAAGACAAAGAAGAGACATAATTCAAAATGACACAATGCCTTAGGGCTCATGATAGAACAACAAAAAACAATAACAAAGTCTTACCTTCAAGGCAGCGCCAGCGACTCGACGAGATAAATCCCTGTCGCTAACGACCTTCAAAGACTCTGTCTCGGCAGCACCGCATAACAAAGACATGTCCGCCGCAGCTTGCTCGCTATCCAGCAATAGGTTGTATCCCTTAGGAATCACAAGCCGACGGGTAGGTCCTATCGTCGCCATATCTACCCGGGCATAGACTTCTTGTGGCACGTCCACGGAAGCAGGAGCATGTTCGGGAGCAGTCCTTTCCTCATCAGTAGCCAGCCCAGCGATAGCCGGCGTGCTATCATCCTTAACATGAGGAGAAGGGGTATCGCCCGCAAAGTCCCTTAAGAGGGCCGCCCTCTCCAGTTGAATGGTGTCGCCCATAAAGATTGGCCTCGACTCAGGACGGCGAGTGATCGCCTTCCTCTGTTCCACGACCACGCCTTTACCAAGGAATAGTCGGCACCTCTTTCGCTACAGCGACTCATCGTCCTGAGAAGTATCCTCTTAAACAAGAGGAGATAGAGGCGAGGGGCCCTCTCCGGACGTCGGTACATTTACCGACTCAATAACGGGATGAGAAGTCCCGGGGACGTCCTCGAAAGACTGCTCCCGAATCACAGCCTCGCCTTTGGAACGAGCAGCGTTGGAAACATCAGCACTAGATACTCCCACATTCGCTTGGTCGCCCTCAGGACGAGCGCCCTCAGGAGTGATCTCTGCTTACATGAACTACATGTTCAAAGCCAAAATCTGCCGACGAGGAAGCGGCAGCTCGACGTCTCCTCCTCCGCGATGCACTCCGGGCTACCAACATAGTTATAAAAAAGATGCGTCATAAAAAATGGCGTCTAATAGAATATGTGGTCGCCAAACCTAGAACCAGTAGAATACTTGGGAGACCATATCTTGTGGTAAATGCGACCCACGTTCTACACTCCTCTGCGAAGGCAATCAACCGCCCAACCCATGCTCTAATATCCGGCACAGATTCGAGCGTGCGCACCCTTGCTGCAGGTATAAAGTATAACAAGGTGACAAAAAGTCGAGCAAGCATAAAATAACTAAGTACGAGGGATAGCACTTACGCTTGGTGTTCCATGCCTCAAGGAATCCAGTAGGGTCCGACATCAGATCTGAGGTTCGGACGAAGAAACATTTCAGCCAGAATTGGCGATTAGGCTTGTCGTGCGTCTCGACAACCAAGCCCTTCGTCCCACGGTTCTTCAACTTAAGCATTGTCCCCCTCATAAACTCGGGACTGAATAGCTGCAGCAGGTGGTATACCGTGACGTCTAATCCGTTTCTCTTGGCATAAGTCATCATGATACGGTATATTTTCCACGTGTAAGGGGTAAGCTGGGCCGGGCATATATTGTAAAACCTACACAATTCGTCCGCCAATGGATAAATAGGGAGGCCACACCCTATTATGAAGGGGTATTCGTAGAAAGTACAGAACCTTATTCAATGTACGATAGCAAAGTCCCCCTCGGCCGTTTGCATGACAACCGTCTCCAGAATCTGACAAGAAACTCGAATTTCATCCAAAAGAGATTTAGTGAATTTGGATCTTTCCCATGCTGGGGTAGCTCCCTTCGTAGGAAAATCCCTTCGAGCGTATAGTTCGCGGGGAAGCAGGTTGTCTACAGAAAGAGGAACAAGAGGTTTGCGGGATTTCTTCCTACCTTCTGAGGGCAGGGTAACCCTGGAAGTGGCATCATCCTCATTTGTCCCACGGCGACGACTACCTTTAGCCATTGTTAACCTTTTTATCAAATTTAGGGTAAACTAACAAGATCCGAAAGTAAATATGAAAAGCTGCTAAATATTGCTATAAGGAAAGATGAATGACAAAAGTGCAAAGAACTTTTTGTAGGGATCCGAAGAATGGAAACACTTGAAATCCCTCTTTATTTATAGCGGGCCTGTACACGGGATTCGAAGATATTGATGTCAGAAAAAGAGGCGGAAAACCGAAATGTGAAATCATCTTCTGGCCTGCCTCGGGAGCAGTTATAATCATGACGCATGTCGTCAGCAAACGACGGTTCAAAGAATATGCCACGTATGCATACGTGGATAGATCCGAGAAGGGTCGATCTTTTCCGCCCATTGCAAATATATGCCAAATACATCTCCAACAGGCGGAGGGACTAACTATAAGAGGTCGAATCAGACACGAATATTGATGTAAGTCGAGCATGCCTCCCTACACGGCCGCTAAAGTCAAATATACCTTCCTCTGCGCCCATACGACGAGAAGGAGTACGCCCCTGACTATAAAGGCGCATTGGTAAACTCGCACGTACGAGCGTTCCGTCCCCTCCGCCCATTTATGTTTTTGTAACAGCAATAGTTCTGGAATAAAGTGACATTCTAGAGAGAGGGCCTTCCTTCTATATAAGGAAAGGCCTCCCTCATTTGTAGGACAAGTGTTATTTTCATTAATAATACAACTTCTGACTATCATTCTCTCTCTATCTCATCTCTCTATTTGTTAATCAGTTTTGATATTCCAATAAGTTTTATTACAAGCTCACTAGAGCAAACAATATACAAATTATAGATCTATCCTTGAGTCTATTACCGTTGATTCTGATTTGCCCTCTTATAATTTTTGATTGTCCCTAACTCATAAAGCAACCGAAAGCTTTTTGGTCAAACATTACTCAACGAGGCATGTCTTGCAAGATGAAAGGTGAAACCTCAAGCTATATATAACTGAGTTCAATTACTCTTTTTGCATAACAAAAATACTACTCTCTTGTAAGTCTTCGATTGGTTCTATACTTGACCACCTAAAGCATTAGCCGACGCTTTCGTAAGGAGTTTGGTTGTCATTTATCCATTAAATTAAAGGGAAAATAAGTGAACGCTATTACAACGAGATGCTTTAGGGTGTTATTTCTTGTAAAAATAAAGTAGTTAAATCTTAAAACACCCTCGAGGATTTCAAACTCTAGGTTAAAAAAAAAGATATTTTGTCGTTTTTAATCTAATGCACGAATAGTCCACTAATTTAATATATTCTTCTTATTTTTTTTCAGTTTTTACAAAAATAATTCAGTTTTACAAAAAAATATTCTTTTCTTTTTGTCAGTTTTTTTAGAGCATTTTTTTTTGTTGCAAAAACTGAAATTATTTTTTGAAAAAACCAAAAAACGTTTTTAATAAAATATTTTCGGTTTTTAAACCTGAAAAAAATATTTTCAACAGAATATTTGTGTTTTTCAATTTTCTACAGAAGAAATATATTTTTAAAAAAAAAAATGAAAAATAATATTTTCAAAAAACGAAAAATATTTTATTGAAAGTATTATTTCTTTTTTTTAAATATTTTATTAAAAATGCTGTTTCTGTCTTTTAAAAAAATGGTGTAATAAAAATGATTTTTTTCTTGTAAAACTGAATTATTTTTTGTAAAAACTGAAAAGAAGAAGAAGACTTTACAAAATTAGTGGACTACCGGTGCATTAATTTAAAAAAATATATATTTTGTAATATTTTTTAAGTTTTAAAAAAATAATTATTATTATTTTTAATTCAACATTGACCTAACCGTCAAAGAGCATAAGTGAACCAAAAAGGTGGATAGAAGAGTAATTTTAGTCCAATAGATAGTTGAACAATATTTTTAAGGGAAAATTTTACATTAGAACAATTGAGCCGCATATTATTCAATTTTATAGCCCATATTTCAATTTACAACCAACTAACCCAAAAATTATATGCTAAGATTCAACATCCAACTCTAATAGGTTCTCAGAATAACCATTTAACTTTTAAAAAGATTTCTCAAACTTTTAAATTAATTTTCGAATAGTAATTGTGACTCAAATATTAATTTAAGAAACCAAATTCATTTGAGTAGTGAAAATTAGATTTTTAACAAGCTTAAATACGTGGGTTTAAATTCCGAATTTGATTTTGTGGGAAATTTAGAGTGGGTGTCATTTGGACTTGTTATAAATAGTATAAGGAGGTTGTATATAAAATTTAAAGTCATTAAATGGAGATTTGGACTGGTTTTGAACAAAAATTACAACTGAAAATCGTGAAAGAAGTTCGTCTACAGACGCTTGTATAAAGATGTATAAAAGTGTATAATAGTGTATAATGTGTGTTTATACACTCGTATACACTATTATACAAGATTATACATAATTATACAAAAAACCGACTTCGTGTTCTTCCTTGCGTTTTTTCTAAAATTTTACTTCAATCTTGCCCAAATCTACTCCAAATCACTTCAAATTTAAATTTTGAACTCCTTTTGATATTTTCAATCAATTGGAACAAGATCCAATCCAAACAACTAACAAATTAAAAAAAAAAAATTTCAAAGTCAAAGCTTTGAATGGTTTTCAATGGTGGACTTTTATTCTTAAATTTTTTTATATTGCAAGCATGTGACATAAGAGGATAAGCAGAAAATACATTGCCCTTTGAATCATATGTAGAAGATGTGAGATGAAGAGAGAGAAAGTAATGATTGTGAGAACAAAGAATTAACTCCATAGCTTTAGAAGCAATGGTTGTAAGAACATAAATTTTGAATTTGCAAACACTTTTAAAATATGTACAATGTGGGCCAGGTGGGGTAAAATTTAAAAATATGTGCCATTTTTTGTTATGATGTGAAGTCATGTGTATTTTCTTGTATTTTTTCTATTTTTAAACATTTTCCAATAATTTAGGGTATTTTAAACCCTTTTTCGAAAAAACAAATCTTTACATTTAAATCACAAGTCAAGTCGTGATTGGAAAAGGAAAATAGAAAGTTATTTCTACTCCAGATCAAGTCGTGATTGGAATGAGATAATAGAAAAGTATGATCGTACATGAGTAACATCAAGTTGGAAATTAAGGGAAGGAAGGAAAAAGAACTGAAGAAATATCCAAATATTCTTTACGTCCAAATTCGAAAGTTATTTAACGTCATCGAGATGACTGCCCATGTTCAAGTTTTCCACAAATATTGAGAAAAGAAAGTAGAAGACATACACACTGTTTGGTTTTACTATCGTTTTTTTTTTCTTTTAGAGATTGATTGTACAAATTATTAAAAGAAATATAATATAAGATTTAGAAATATGATTATAAGAGAAAACAATTATCAAAAAGTATTTATTTTAAATACTTTAAATGGATATACCCATTCCGAAACACTATAGTGTCACGATCCGAATTTCTCATCATCGGGATCGTGATGGCGCCTACTCGTAGTAGCTAGGCAAGCCAATTTACTCACCATCTTTCCGTTAATAAAAACCATCATGTTGTCAATTTAATAACTAGAATAATAATAACAACATTAACCCTGCGGAAGTCTACTTTCATAAATTTGAATATAAATGTGAAATACTCAACATAAATCATCTACCCAAGATATGGAGTCACAAACTCATGAACTAATAATAATAACTACACATAATGGTCTGAAAGAAATATAACAATCGTCTGTCTCGAAAGAATGAGACTACAATAATAACGAAAAATATAAGAAGAGACGCCGGGCCTGTGGATGCCTGCAAGCTACCTCAGTCTCGTGGGTATGAAAATCATGCTACCGAACTACTGCTGCTGCTGCTGCTCAAAACCTGGACCTGTGCAAAAATGCACAGAAGTGTAGTATCAGCACAACCAACCCTATGTGCTGGTAAGTGTCCGGCCTATCCCGACGAAGTAGTGACAAGCCTAGGGCCAGACAGTCACATAAACATGTACAGTTCTATACACATATGTACCACAAAATAACAGAAATACTGAACTAAACAAATAGAAAGGGGGGGGGGGGAACATGCTATGGGGAGCACAATTGGATATACATAATTCATAAGTTAAATAGAAGCAAAGCGCAACAATAATTATCACAAAATAAGAAATTTAATAGTTCCACGGCATCACCCTTCGTGCTTTTACTCTCATCCTCTCCCAAACAACCATATAGAAATGCACGGCATCATCCTTCGTGCTTTTACTCTCATCCTTACTTCAAACAATCAAATAAAAGTTCACTGCATCACCCTTCATGCTTTTACTCTCATCCCCAATCAAACAATCAAATAAAAGTACACGACATCACCCTTCGTGCTTTTACTCTAACAACTCACATTCATGGCACGGAAATGTTCCTTCGTGCATAATATAATTAAGAATGGCACGGAATGTTCCTTCGTGCATAAATAGTTAAACATGACACGGAATGATCCTTCGTGCGAATATAATTAGAAATGGCATGGCATCAACCTTCGTGCTTTATCACTCTTCCTCACCCAAACAACAGTCACAATCAATGGGCAAGAAGAATGAAATAAACAACACGTACCATCCATGCAAGGGAGTAACAACAACACAATAAGGTCCCGGCAAGGGAACAATAACAATTACTTTCACAACCCGGCAAGGGTTCAATAATTTAACCATCCCAGTAAGGGATTGCTCATAATTTATCATAGGAGAGTTCCACATTAGTTCACAACATGTACCAACAACGACTCACGGTCATGCTAGACTCTGGTGTATAGACACTCGTCACCATGCCTATACACTACACTCGATCATTTAGAAATTAGCAAGTTATTGTACTTTAATCATATTCCCTCAAGCTTGGATAGACCAAACACTTACCTCGACGTCCTATAGTCAACTCAGTGCTCAAGTAATGCTTTTCCTTTCGAATTTCACTCCAATTCAATCGTATCTATGCACAATTTATTCAATATCATCAACTCTACTAAACAAACCAACCCAAATTGGCTAATTAAATCCTTCAATATGCTGTCCAAAAATTGAAAAACCAACCCCGGGCTCGCTTGGTCAAAACACGAAGTTTGAACAAAAATAAATTCACCCATACCCCCACGAGTACAAATATATTATGTTTTTTGAGATTCGACCCAAAATTGGGGTTGAATTACCCAAAATTATCAAAAACCTAACTTTGCTCAAACCCCATGATTTCTACCTCGTTTTCATGATTTAGGCTTAGAAACTACTTAATTAATGAGAGAAAAGTGAAAGAAATAAGCGTAAAATCACTTACTCAAAGGGTCTTGAAGCTTGGGGGCGTTATTTGCTTCCTAGTGCTTGGGGGAGAAGAAGACTAGTGGAAAAATTATGAAATCTCGTGTTCTGGTTCTATTTTTAAACAAATAAAATCACTGGGCAAAATTACCTTACGCGACCGCGATACAAAGGGGTGCGATCGCGAATGGTAAACTCGCTAGAGAATCGCGTTCGCGCTGGAGAAGCTACGAACGCGAAGAGGAAGAGGTTGGGGGTCCAGGGATTGCACTATGCGAATGCGGGGATAGGATCGCGAACGTGTAGGACAAAGGGCGATGGAGGGTCAATGAATGCGAACACAATTAAGGGGGAACCCACAGCTACGCGAACGCGTAGGAAGCGTCGCGATCGGGTTGAGTAAAAGGGGCATGCACAGCTGAAAAAAAATCTGCAAATTTCTAAGGGAAAATCACCCTGACACACCTTCAAAACACTCCCAAGCCATTGGGGCTCCTAACCAATCACACACGCTAACTCAAATATCATGTGAACTTGCTCGAGCGATCAAATCGCTAAAATAACATCAAATTCAAAGAATCACCCCTCAAAACTCATAATTTTATTTCAAAGTTCATCAACCTCTGATATTCGATATGTAGGTTCGAAACACGTCAAACAACGTCCGATTTCGACCAAACTTTACAGATAGCGCTGAACACATATTTAAGACTTGTACCGTGCATCGGAACCATAATACGAGCCCGATACTTATATTTTATAACTCATTTTCATTTTTATTTTTCCTTAACAATTTCAGAAAACAATTTAATAGAAAAATTTATATCTCAGGCTCTAGGCCTCAGAATTCGACTACGGGCACATGCACGAATCCCATATTTTTCTATGGACCTTCGGGACCGTCCAAACTCGGGTCTGGGTCCGTTTGCCAAAAATATTGACCAAAGTCAACTATATCAATATTAATATCAAAATTCTTCAAATATTTCATAGAATTGACATATTTCAACATAAAATATTTTCAGCTACGCGCCCAGACTGCGCATGCAAATCGAGGTAATATTAAATGATATTTTCAAGGCCTCAGAAGCACGAAACAGATGAGGAAAATAGGTGATGACCGTTTGGGTCGTCACATCCTCCACCTCTAAAAAAATCGTTCATCCTCGAATGAACAAGATAAGGAAGTACGTGAGTCGGGGAACAAATATCGATAGCGGCTCAGCATATCAAACTCAGACTCCTAAGTCGATGCCTCAGGAGGATGACCTCTCCACCGAACACACACTGAAGGAAAGCTCTTCGACCTCAACTTTAAAACCTGTCGGTCTAGAATAGCTACCAGCTCCTCCTCGTAAGATAGATCCTTGTCCAACTGGACATTGCTGAAGTCTAAGACGTGGGTAGGATTGCTATGATACTTCCGAAGCATATACACGTGAAACACTGGATGCACGACTGATATGCTAGGTGGCAAGGCAAGTCTATAGGCCACCTCTCCCACCCGATCAGGTATACCAAAAGGACCAATGTACCTAGGCTGAGCTTGCTCTTCTTTTCGAACCCCATCACACCCTTCAAAGGCGACACCCGGAGCAATACTCGCTCACCAACCATGAAATCTACATCTCGAACCTTACGGTCTGCATAAATCTTCTGTCTAGATTGAGCTAAACGCAACCTCTCCTGAATAGGCTTGACCTTATCTAAGGCCTCATGAACTAAGTCACAGCCCAACAACCGAGCCTCTCCCAGATCAAACCATCCTATTGGAGACCGACATCGCCTACCATACAACGCCTCATATGGAGCCATCTGAATGCTAGACTGGTAGCTATTATTGTAGGCGAACTCTGCTAAGGGCAAAAACTAGTCCCACGAGCCTCCAAAGTCAATGACGCAAGCTCGGAGCATATCTTCTAAAATTTGAATAGTTCTCTCGGACTGACCGTCTGTCTGAGGATGGAATGCTGTGCTCAACTGAATCTGGGTGCTTAACTCCTGCCTGACCGCTCTCCAGCAGGGCAAGGTAAATTGTGTGTACTGATATGAGATAATAGATACTGCCACCCCGTGAAGGCGAACAATCTCCCAAATATAAATCTCTGCTAACCTCTCAAATAAATAGGAGACTACTACTGGAATGAAATAAGCTGACTTGGTCAGTCTGTCAACAATAACCCAAATAACATCAAATTTCTTCCGAGTCAACGGATGTCCAGTAATGAAGTCCATTGTAATCCGCTCCCACTTCCACTCGGGAATCTCAATTCTCCGGAACACACCACCAGGCCTCTGGTGCTCATATTTAACCTGCTGATAATTTAAACACCGAGCGACATTAACAACAATGTCCGTTTTCATTCTGTGCCACCAAAAATGCTGTCGCAAATCCTAATACATCTTCGCGGCGCCCGGGTGAATAGAATACCGAGAACTATGGGCCTCCGCTAAGATCAACTCTCGAATTCCATCATCATCGGGCACATAAACTCATACATGCAATCTCAATACTCTGTCATCATCTAAGGCTACCTTCGTAGCACATCCTTACTGCATAGTGTCTCTCAAGACACACAAATGGGGATCATTGAACTGCCTCTCACGGATACGCTCCAATAGAGAAGAACGAGCGACCTTGCAAGCCAACACCCTGTTAGGCTCAGAAATATCTAATCTCATAAATCGATTGGCTAAGGCCTGAACATCTAGAGCAAGCGGTCTCTTGCTGACCGGAATATAAGCGAGACTACCCATGCTGGCAGACTTTCTACTCAACGCATCGGCCACCATATTAGCCTTACCTTGGTGATATAAGATAGTAACATCATATTCTTTCAGCAACTCTAACCATCTCATCTGCCGCACATTTAACTCCTTTTGCTTAAACAAGTACAAAAGACTCTTGTGATCCGTGTATACCTCACACACCACACCATATAGATAATGCCTCCAAATTTTCAAGGCATGAACAACCGCTACCAACTCTAGGTCATGAACCGGATAATTCTTCTCATGAATTTTCAATGTCTCGAAGCATATGCAATAACCTTGCCATCCTGCATCAATACCGCTCCAAGCCCAGTACGAGAAGCATCACAATAGACTGTGTAAGGCCTTGAACCTGTGGGCAAAATCAACACTGGTGCCGTAGTCAGAGCTATCTTGAGCTTCTAAAAGCTCGCCTCACACTCATCTGACCACTTGAACTGGGCACCCTTCTGGGTGAACCTGGTCATCGAGGCTGCAATAGAAGAGAACCCCTCTACGAACTGATGGTAGTAACCTGCTAACCTTAAGAAACTCCGGATCTCGGTCATTGAAGCTGGTCGAGGCCAATTCTTGATTGCCTCAATCTTGTTTGGGTCTACCTGAATACCCTCTACTAATACAATATGACCCAAAAATACAACTGAACTCAACCAGAACTAGCACTTTGAAAACTCGGCATATAGTTGATTATCCTCCAGAGTCTGAAGAACCACTCTGAGGTGCTGCTCGTGCTATTCCTGGCTGTGGGAGTACCCCAGAATATCATCTATAAAGACTATAACAAAATATCTAGATAAAGCTTGAACACTCGGTTCATCTACTCCATAAATATTGCGAGCACATTGGTCAACCCGAAAGACACGACTAAGAACTTGTAGTGCCCATACCGAGTGCGAAAAGCTGTCTTAGGAATATCATCCATCCTGATCTTCACCTGATGGTAGCCAGACCTCAAGTCTATCTTTGAAAGCACCTTGCTCCCTGAAGCTGGTCAAACAAATCAACAATCCTCGGTAGTGGACACTTATTCTTTATCGTCACTTAGTTTAATTGCCGGTAATCAATACACATCCTTATCGAACCATCCTTCTTCTTCGCGAATAATAACGTGCACCCTAAGGAGAAACACTAGGCCCGATAAAGCCCTTCTCTAGCATGTCTTGCAACTGATCTTTTAACTTCTTTAACTCTGGCGGGGCCATGAGACACAGTAGAATAAAAATAGGCTAAGTGCCTGGTACCAAATCAATACAGAAGTCAATATCTCTATCGGGTGGCATACCCGGCAGGTCTGAAAGAAAAACCTCGCCCGTACAATAGGAACCGAGTCAATAGAAGGAACCTCTGCACTGGAGTCGCGAACATATGCCAAATAAGGTAAACACCCCTTCTCGACCATGCATCGAGCCTTAACGTATGCAATGACATTGTGGGTGGTGTGACCTAGGGTCATTCTCCACTCTAGTCGGGGTAATTCTGGCAAGGCCAAGGTCACGGTCTTTGCATGAAAATCTAAGATATCATGATACGGGGACAACCAATCCAACCCCAATATTACATCAAAGTCCACTATACCTAACAGTAATAAATCAACACGGGTCTTTAGACCCTTAAACATAACCATGCACGAATATGCACCCGATCGACTACTATGGAGTCACCCACTGGCGTAGACACATAAACAGGAATGTCCAAGTCATAGCTAGGCACGGCCATACATGGTGCAAAGTAGGAAGACACATATGAATATGTAGACCTAGGGTCAAATAGTACTGAAGCATCTCTATCGCAAACCAGAATGGTACTTGTAATGACAGCATCTAACGTCTCTGCCTCTGGCCTGGCTGGCAAGACATAAAATCGGGGATCAGCACCACCTCGCTGAACTAAGTCTATGGGACGGTCATCCACCGACTGACCTCTACTTCTAACGGGACGGCCTCCACCTCTACGGTCTCGACCTCCACCTCTACAATCCCTACCCCCACCCCTAGCTGGCTGGGTAGGCTGTGGGTCAACTGGGGCCTGAATCATGGGATGAGGACCCTGCTGCTGAGAACTGCCCGATGTTCGAGGGTAAAATCTGATAAGGTGATCGAGGTCACCACAGCCATTACAAGACCTCGGCTGTTGTGACTACTGAACCTGACGGCCCGAATGACCTCCACGACTGATGGGAGCTGGCAGTGCACTGAGTGACTGCTGATCAGAATAATGCCCACGAAAACCACGATCACCTGGGGCACCCTGCGAAAACTGGAGGGCTGGTTAAAAGGGCCCGGAAGGCCGACCCCTATCATAAGAATCCCTGCCTCCAGATGAGTCAACACTGAATCGACCTGAGTGACGAGGTCTCTTTTCTGTCCTATGACCACCCCCCCGAGTAAGGGCCATCTCAACTCTTTGGGCCGCGTTAGCCGCCTCCCGAAAAGATATGTCACTACCAACTCCCACAGCCATCTGAAGTCGGATCGGCTAAATCAACCCATCAATGAACCTACGGACCCTCTCCCGCTCTGAAGGGAGTATCACAACTACATGCCGTGCCAAATCCACAAATCTAGTCTCATATTGGGTAACAGTCATGTAACCCTACTGGAGGCACTCAAATTGCCTCCAGAGTGCATCGCGCTGAGTAACATGGAGAAACTTCTCCAAGAATAGCTCTGCAAACTGGTCCCTTGTCAAAGCTGGGGACCCTACTGGTCGAGTTAAGCAAAAATCTCTCCACCAATTCTTGGCGGATCCTACAAGCCTGAAAGTGCAAAAATCAACCCCGTTGGATTCCACTATTCCCATAGTCCTGAGAATCTCATGGCAACTGAATAGGAAGTCCTGAGGATCCTCCGATGAAGCACCGTTGAAGGTGGTGGTAAAAATCTTGGAGAACCGATCAAGTATCCATAGAGCATCAGAGGTGATGGACGCTCCATCTCCGGCCTGAGCTGTAGTGCTTGTCTGAACTGCCACTGCGGGCTGAACCACTGGTGCCTGAGCCTGGGGAGCTACTAGCTCCGAAGTATGCGCAATAGGAGTCTGAACCCCTCTTCCAACCTGAGAAGTGGCTGGTGCAACAGGCAGCAAGCCTGCGCTGGCGACACTGTCTATATAAGCCTACTATCCGTACATGAGCCTCCTGAAGATCCGGGGTGAATATAACCTCTCCTGGGACCTGAGCAGGGCCCACTGGAGCTTCTGGAGCTAGAACCTCCTCACCATTTTCAATATGAGGCTCCACCTCTAGAACTGCTGCGTGGGGCTGAGCTCTACCCCTACCACGGCCTCCGGCATGACCTCGGCCTCGGCCTCGGCCCCTCGTGGGAGCTGCCTGAGGCTCGAACTACTAATCAACGGATGAGGAAGCGCGTGTTCTCGCCATCTGCAAAAGTACAGAGTAGAAATTCAATCAGTATTTGAGGAAACAAATCGCACGACAAGAAGGAACAAATGAGAGATTTTTTTTTCCTAACTCAATAGACTCTGGGAACAAGTACTGACGTCTCTGTACCTACCCCCAGACTCTACTAAGTTTGTTCCTTAGTTGTGAGACCTATGTAACCTAGTGCTCTGATACCAACTTATTACCACCCGGATTCCCCACCATCGAGATCGTGATGGCGCCTACTCGTCGTAGCTAGACAAGCAAATTTACTTACCATCTTTCCATTAATTAAAACCATCTTGTTGTCAATTTAATAACGAGAATAATAATAATAACATTAATTGTAGAAGTCTACTTTCATAAATTTGAATATAAATGTGAAATACTCAACATAAATCCTCTACCCAAGATGTGGAGTCACAAACTCACGAACTACAAAGAATAACTACACATAATGGTCTGAAATAAATATAACAACCGTCTGTCTCAAAAGAGTGAGACGACAGTAATAATGAAAAATATAAGAAGAGACGTCAGGCCTGGGGACGCGTGCAAGCTACCTCAATCTCGTGGGTATGATAATGCTGCTACCGAACTACTGCTGATGCTGCTGCTCAAAACCTGGACCTATGCAAAAATACACAGAAGTATCAGCACAACTGACCCCATGTGCTGGTAAGTGCCCGGTCTATCTCGGCGAAGTAGTGACAAGCCTAGGACCAGACACTCACATAAACTTGAACAATTCTATATACATATGTACTACAAAACAACAGAAATACTGAACTAAACAAATAGAAAGGGAGGGAACATGCTATGGGGAGCACAATTGGATATACATAATTCATCACTTAAATAAAAATAGAGCGCAACAATAATTATCACAAAATAAGAAATTTAATAGTTGCATGGCATCACCTTTCATGCTTTTACTCACATCCTCTCCCAAACAATCATATAGAAGTGCACGGCATCACCCTTCGTGCTTTTACTCTCATCCTCACTTCACACATTCAAATAAAAGTGCACGGCATCACCCTTCCTGTTTTTACTCTCTCAACTCACATTCATGGCATGGAATGTTCGTTCTTGCATAATATAATTATCAATGGCACAGAATGTTCCGTCATGCATAAATAGTTAAAACATGGCACAGAATGATCCTTCGTGCGAATATAATTAGAAATGGCACGGCATCTCTGTTCGTGCTTTATCACTCTTCCTCACCCAAACAACAGTCACAATTAATGGGCAAGAAGAATGAAATAAACAACAAGTACCATCCCGGCAAGGGAGTAACAACAACACAATAAGGTCCCGGCAAGGGATCCATAATAACAACAACAATAAGGTCTCACCAATGGAACAATAACAACAACTTTCACAACCCGGCAAGGGTTCAATAATTTAACCATCCTGGCAAGGGATTACTCAAAATTTATCTTAGGAGAGTTCCACATTAGTTCACAACATGTACCAACAACGACTCACGGTCATGCTAGACTCCGGTGTATAGACACTCGTCACCACGCCTATACACCACACTCGATCATTTAGCAATTAGCAAGTTATTATACTTTAATCATATTCTCCCAAGCTAGGATAGATTAAATACTTACCACGACGACTTATAGTCAACTCAGTCCTCAAGCAATGCATTTCCTGTCGAATTT
>JASVEL010013057.1:0-225857 GCA_032618575.1 Nicotiana noctiflora
TGGATAATAAAACCCAACGGTCCAGATCAAGCGTTACATAGGCTGAAGCTGGACGGATATTTGGGCTGGATCAGAAGCAATCCGTTTGGGCCTGGCTTTTAGATTGAAATTGGCCCAGATCGGATATTATATGTGTATGTGTATATATATATATATATATGTATATATATATGTATATATATACATATATATATATATATATACACATATGCATATACTAACCTATAACACCGCTATTTTTTACTACAATTAACGCACACAATTACATATTACCCAAAAATGTAAATCACATGACTTCGATATCAAACACTGAAAATGCAAAGCCTAGCATATATTTTTTGTATTTTTAATTTAAATAAATAAACGTGCACACAAAAGATAAAAATAACACAAAATCACACAAATCATGCCCAACACGAAACTATTTTTATTTTTGAATTTTCTGGGAGTACTTCTCGAGTAAGGCAAAAATCACGTGCTCACAGCTGCCCCTCTTTGCGCGTAAACACGCAGAGTTTTCGTGCAAAGATAAATGAGCGGATATAAGCGATTTTTGCCCATCCGAACACTCCGTATGAAGCATTTTGGAAAAGTTTTTGACCGAACCTTGCTTCAAAGGTCTCCTACATATCCCTGGCTAAAAGGGAATCAGGTCAATGTAGTTCGGGAAGTTCTGGTAGCTGGGACTACCATGCCTGTTGCGATCTCGCTGTTACTGCCGTTGCCGCTGTTACTGCTGTTACCACTGCTTAGCTGATTTCCTTGTTACACCGCACTAAGCAACAAAAACAAGAAGCTAGACTAAGTTACAGTACTACAAGTTCTTATCTATCCTTTTTAACTTGATCTTGTCGCGCTCCTTGCCATCCTGTCTGACTTGGCGTTCCTTCCGATGCTTCTTCTCTTCTTACGAACTTGGATTCATGCCGGAGATTTCTGTTACATTCTACCGCTTTCCTCTAACAAATTAAAACAAATCGCCACTCCATTCTTCAGGCGGGCTCCCTGACTTCAACTACTACTTCAAATTAGATCGCCACTCCATTCTTCAGGCGGGCTTCCCGACTTCAACTACAACTTCAAAATTAAATCGCCACTCCATTCTCCAGGCGGGCTCCCCGACTTCAACTACAACTTCAAAATTAAATCGCCACTCCATTCTTCAGTCGGGCTCCCCGACTTCAACTACAACTTCAAAATTAAATCGCCACTCCATTCTCCAGGGCGGGCTTCCTGACTTCAACTACAACTTCAAAGTTAAATCGCCACTCCATTCTCCAGCGGGCTTCCCGACTTCAATTACGACTTCAAAATTAAATCGCCACTCCATTCTCCGGGCGGGCTTCCCGACTTCAACTACAACTTCAAAATTAAATCGCCACTCCATTCTCCAGGGCGGGCTTCCCGACTTCAACTACAACTTCAAAATTAAATCGCCACTCCATTCTCCAGCGGGCTTCCCGACTTCAACTACAACTTCAAAATTAAATCGCCACTCCATTCTCCAGAGGCGGGCTCCCCGACTTCAACTACAACTTCAAAATTAAATCGCCACTCCATTCTCCAAGCGGGCTTCCCGACTTCAACTACAACTTCAAAATTAAATCGCCACTCCATTCTCCAGGGCGGGCTTCCCGACTTCAATTACGACTTCAAAATTAAATCGCCACTCCATTCTCCGGGCGGGCTTCCCGACTTCAACTACAACTTCAAAATTAAATCGCCACTCCATTCTTCGGGCGGGCTCCCTGACTTCAACTACAACTTCAAAATTAAATCGCCACTCCATTCTCCAGGCGGGCTTCCCGACTTCAACTACAACTTCAAAATTAAATCGCCACTCCATTCTCCAGGCGGGCTTCCCGACTTCAATTACGACTTCAAAATTAAATCGCCACTCCATTCTCCAGGCGGGCTCCCTGACTTCAATTACAACTTCAAAATTAAATCGCCACTCCATTCTCCAGGCGGGCTTCCCGACTTCACTTACTACCCACTGATTTCATCCTATCTCGATTACCTTCCTTTGCCTTTTGTACCATATCCTCATTAATTAAATCGCCACTCCATTCTCCAGGCGGGCTTCCTGACTTCAACTACAACTTCAAAATTAAATCGCCACTCCATTCTCCAGGCGGGCTCCCTGACTTCAACTACAACTTCAAAGTTAAATCGCCACTCCATTCTCCAGGCGGGCTCCCTGACTTCAATTACGACTTCAAAATTAAATCGCCACTCCATTCTCCAGGCGGGCTCCCTGACTTCAACTACAACTTCAAAATTAAATCGCCACTCCATTCTTCAAGCGGGCCCCCTGACTTCAACTACAACTTCAAAATAAATCGCCACTCCATTCTTCAGGCGGGCTCCCTGACTTCAACTACGACTTCACAAATAAATCGCCACTCCATTCTTCGGGCGGGCTCCCTGATTTCAACTACAACTTCAAAATAAATCGCCACTCCATTCTTCAGGCGGGCTCCCTGACTTCAACTACAACTTCAAAATTAAATCGCCACTCCATTCTCCAGGCGGGCTTCCTGACTTCAACTACAACTTCAAAATTAAATCGCCACTCCATTCTCCAGGCGGGCTTCCCGACTTCAATTACGACTTCAAAATTAAATCGCCACTCCATTCTCCAGGCGGGCTCCCTGACTTCAACTACAATTTTAAAATTAAATCGCCACTCCATTCTCCAGGCGGGCTCCCTGACTTCAACTACTACTTCAAAATTAAATCGCCACTCCATTCTCCAGGCGGGCTCCCTGACTTCAACTACAACTCACTGATTTTCATCCTATCTTGATTACCTTCTTTTGCCTTTTGTACCGTTTTCTTCTTCCTGCATTGCCTCTTGGGCCACCTTTTCTTCTGAATTATCTTGTCTTGGAATTGCTTTCCCCTAGGTCGTGTTACTCTTCTTCTGGCAGCTGGGGATATTTTTGGAACTGTTTACTCGCCTGCTGGTGGTGATGCTGCTGAGGAAGTATTCTTTGTTTCCTTCACCCCTCATTCTCTTCCTTTTTCCCCTACCTCTTCTGGGACTCACGCTTTTGTTTCCTTGATCAAATTATAGGATGTAATACCGCCGGGGGAATCTCGAAGCCATTTTTCTTTCTCCAATAACTGCTGGGGATGATACCCGGCTCAAAGATCACCCCATCTTGTGTTGCTTTCTACACTTATCCTCTGAGTCTTGCTTTCCAGAAAATTTTCGCAACAGGAGAAAATTTTCTGCCCCAGTGTGATAAACTTCCGGACGGTATGCTTTTCTGCCGTCGGACCCTCTTTTCCTGCTTTAAATCAAAGAAAAATTGTTAGTTTCAAAACGCCGCGAGTGGTCGTGCCACTCTTGTTGAGGCCATTCTCTTTCCGCTGCTTGGCCTCTCTCGAACTTTGAGGACGACGTTGACGCTTGCTCGGGAAGATGCTTTTTCCACGAACGACCTCTCATCTTTCCTTTTATTCCACTCTTTGGTTTGGTCCGACTCTTTTTAGCCGGTGATCTGTTGCGTGAAATCATCTTTCGGACATGCCACACGTGTCCATCATACTCCATAATTCTTGCGAACCTTCCACTCGGCCTGTCATCCCAATCTCACTATCGTAACGACTTCTGTCTTATTGCCTCGTTCCATGCCTATTCACTTTCAATATACTGCTTTGGGAGACTTGGTAGTAAGCTTTGAAAAAATCAATTTTCGAAAATGAAAGAAAAGAAAAGAATACCGACCGCAAATGACAAAAGAAGAGAAAAACTTTTCTGAACTCAAAAATAGGAAAACTTATCTGAATGTGTGCCTGATCCAATGTTATGCCGCGCCTTTGAGATTAAACTACCCAGTCTATTCATGTCAATCACTTTCTGATACCGCGTCCTGCTAGAGGTAAACGGATGTCCCAACCTTGTCTCATGCAGACATCTTGTAACCATCTCATCCTGCCACCTCACAGTGCCCTTCCAAGGGTTTTCACTAATGAGATTCTCTCATTTCTCTCTATCTCCCGTCGCCTTAGGGTGCCCGTAAAGGTTTTCACCGTAAGACTCTCTCATTTTACTTCTCTCAACTTCCTTCGCCTTAAGGTGCCCGCGAGGGTTTTCACCGTTAAGACTCTCTCATTTATGCCTTCTTTCCTTGCGGTGGGGTATCACCCCTGAGATTCCCTCTAGAGCGTTATCCCCTTTCGGCTTGTGCATCCTGAATTCAATCGAGGGTCGGGATGTCACTCTTGGCTTTCATTCACATGACTTGGCACTTCTCAAATACTGATCGAGAGGTCTTTCTGGTTCTTGATATGGTTTCTGCGCGTGAGGCTGAAGAAAGGGGTTTAACCTCAACGGTTAGCTTACTACAACTTTCGGAATCCACACTATCTTTCAAGCGAAACAATGACTTCTGCCCCAGTTTTGTTGCATGGGGGATTTTTTGATTTTTGTTTTATTACGACCGAGCCGTGTGGCGCCTACGTATCCTTCTTGAGGAATCAGGTCGAACGTAGTTCACTTTTTCTTGTATTACTTCTTTGTTTCTTTTCTATTCTGTTACACATCTTCCTCGATGATTCCGAAAGAGGGTATATGAAAGAATAATTAAGGCTCAAATGGGGAAACAAAGGTTAAAGTGTTTGGGTAGTAGAAAAATTGCCTCCGTCATTTCATTCTCCGAAAAATGCCAAGTACACACAAACGAAACCAAACGTTGACAAATGCATTAAAGAATTACACATAATATCTCTTAACCGCATCAGAATTGATAGCCATATCGGTGCATCTTCCCTCGACATCAGTCAGACATAGAGCGCCGTTGGATAATACTCTAGTCACCACAAAAGGTCCCTGCCAATTTGGAGCGAACTTGCCTTTCGCCTCGGCCTGATGTGGTAGAACTCTCTTCAGCACATGCTGTCCCACTTCAAATCTCCTGGGACGTACCTTTTTGTTATATGCTCTCGCCATTCTCTTTTGATACAATTGGCCGTGGCATACTGCTGTCAGTCTCTTTTCATCGATCAAGCTCAATTGCTCCAATCGGGTTTTGACCCACTCGTCGTCATCAATCTCAGCTTCAGCGACGATTCGGAGGGATGGAATCTCAACTTCTGCGGGTATTACTGCTTCAATCCCGTATACCAACAAGTAAGGAGTTGCACCTACCGAAGTCCGGACGGTAGTGCGATAACCCAACAGCGCAAATGGTAACTTTTCATGCCACTGCCTGGACCCTTCTATCATCTTCCTCAATATCTTCTTTATGTTCTTGTTTGCTGCCTCGACCGCACCGTTTGCTTTTGGGCGATACGGTGTGGAATTTCGGTGTGTAATCTCGAACTGTTGACATACCTCTTTCATCAATCCACTGTTAAGATTTGCACCGTTATCTGTAATGATCATCTTTGGAATTCCAAACCTACAAATGATGTGGGAGTGTACGAAGTCCACTACCGCCTTCTTGGTCACTGATTTGAATGTTTTGGCCTCTACCCACTTGGTAAAATAATCAATCGTTACCAGAATGAACCTGTGACCATTGGAAGCCGCAGGCTCAATAGGTCCAATAACATCCATACCCCATGCGACAAACGGCCACGGTGCTGACATTGTATGCAATTCAGTCGGCGGAGAATGAATCAAATCTCCGTGTATCTGACACTGATGGCATCTTCGCACGAAACTTATACAATCCCGCTCCATAGCGAGCCAATAGTATCCTGCTCGAAGAATCTTCTTTGCCAATACGTATCCGCTCATGTGTGGTCCGCAAACTCCCGAGTGTATATCCGTCATCACTGTTGTGGCTTGACTCGCATCTATACATCTCAACAATCCCAAATCTGGGGTTCTTTTGTACAACACCCCTCCACTAAGGAAAAATCCGTTCGCCAACCGCCGAATAGCTCGCTTTTGATCTCCGGCTGCTTGCTCTGGGTATACTCCTAACCTGAGGTATTCCTTGACATCATGAAACTACGGCTCACCATCCACCTCTTCCTCTATCACATTACAATAAGCATGTTGATCCCGGATCTGGATATGTAATGGATCGACACGAACCTTATCCGGGTGATGTAGCATCGACGCTAAAGTAGCTAGAGCATCGGCAACCTCATTATGCATCCTTGGGATGTGTCTGAATTCTACTGATCGAAAGCGCTTGGTCAGATCATGCAAACACTGACGATATGGGATAAGCTTTAAATCTCTGGTTTCCCATTCTCCCTGAATCTGATGTACCAGAAGGTCCGAGTCCCCCAAGACCAAGACGTCCCGTACATCCATGTCCACCGCTAATCGCAGCCCTAAGATACATGCCTCGTACTCAGCCATATTATTGGTACAGTGAAAACGCAGTTGAGCAGTAACAGGATAATGATGTCCTGTTTCAGATATAAGCACAGCCCCTACTCCGACTCCCTTTGCGTTTGCCGCTACATCGAAGAAGAGCTTCCATCCTGGATCCTTGGTTAGTTCCAACCCCTCAATCTGCAATACTTCCTCATCTGGAAAATACGTCCTCAAAGGTTCGTATTCGTCATCAACGGGATTTTCAGCTAAGTGATCGGCCAGGGCTTGAGCTTTCATAGCCGTCCTTGTCACGTATATGATGTCGAATTCCGTAAGTAATATTTGCCACTTTGCTAACCTCCCCGTAGGCATGGGTTTCTGGAAAATATACTTCAACGGATCCAACCGCGAAATGAGGTACGTGGTGTAAGAAGACAAGTAGTGTTTCAGCTTTTGGGCTACCCAAGTTAGGGCGCAACATGTCTTTTCCAGATGAGTGTACTTGACCTCGTGGACTGTGAACTTCTTACTGAGGTAGTAAATGGCCCGTTCCTTCCTGCCGGTAAGATCATGCTGCCCCAGTACGCAGCCAAACGAATTCTCCAAGACCGTCAGATAAAGAATCAGGGGTCTACCCGGCTCAGGCGGAACTAGTACGGGTGGATTTGACAGATACCCTTTGATCCGGTCAAACGCTTCCTGACATTCTGCCGTCCATTCTATCGCCACGTCTTTTTTCAATAGACGGAATATGGGTTCACAGGTTGCCGTAAGTTGGGCAATAAACCTACCGATGTAATTCAACCTTCCCAACAGACTCATTACCTCTGTTTTATTCTTTGGCGGGGGTAACTCCTGAATGGACTTGATTTTGGATGGGTCCAACTCAATGCCCCGTCGGCTGACGATGAATCCTAGCAACTTTCCCGATGGAACTCCGAATGCACATTTGGCCGGATTAAGCTTGATGTCGTACCTTCGAAGTCTTTGAAAGAACTTCCTGAGGTCAGCAACATGGTCTTCTTGACGTCTGGATTTTACGATCACATCATCCACGTACACTTCAATTTCCTTATGTATCATATCATGGAATACCGTAGTCATCGCCCTCATATAGGTTGCCCCTGCATTCTTCAAACCAAACGGCATCACTCGGTAGCAATAAGTCCCCCACGGTGTGATAAAAGCCGTCTTTTCTGCGTCCTCTTCATCCATCAAAATCTGATGATATCCCGCATAACAATCCACAAAGGATCCAATTTCGCGTCCGGCGCAATTATCAATCAGGATATGGATATTGGGAAGTGGGAAATTATCCTTAGGACTTGCCTTGTTGAGATTGCGATAGTCCACGCATACCCCGATCTTTCCGTCTTTCTTTGGCACCGGCACTACGTTAGCCAACCATTCAGGGTATCGAGTGACACGAATGACTTTCGCCTGCAACCTGCTTGGTTACCTCCTCCTTAATCTTCACACTCATCTCCGTCTTGAATTTCCGCAGCTTTTGCTTGACGGGAGGATATGCCGGATCAGTGGGTAATCTATGAACCACTAGATCGGTGCTGAGTCCTGGCATGTCGTCGTACGACCATGCGAAAATATCTTTAAACTCCATGAGTGTTTTGATCAATTCTTCTCTCAGATTGGGTTCAATATGGACACTTATCCGGGTTTCTTTGACGTCATCAGCATTCCCTAGATTAACGGCCTCAGTATCATTTGAATTCGGTTTGGGTTTTTCCTCGAAGTGACTTAATTCTTCACCGATTTCTTCTACGGCTTCATCATCGCCGTACTCTGACTCACTCTCGTCACTTCTTATTTCATGTGTTATTATTTCCAAACCCGATTGACTTTCTAGACTGGGTTGATTAATCTTTAAGCACGCCATATCATTAAGATCAGTTGCAAGAAGGTTGTTCAGAAAAGTAAAAAGAAGAAAAGATAAACAAAATTAGACACGAAGGAACCAAATTTCATTGATGGGAATTGTACAAAGGGAAAACAAACTGCAAACTTAAACCAGAAATGAACAAAACAACAGGATTTTACTCCGGGGACAAACCCCCAACACAACATTTTGAAAGAAAAACAATCCAAGACAAACTACCAAGACTCCTTCCGGACCGGGAGAGGAGTAGCCTTCCAGTTATTCAGTTTTGCCTTTGGTCCCACAAATTGTATATCGGCATGACTGGATCCTTCACCATCTTCGAGCATACATACATCTGTGAATAGGTTTTCGAACTTCCTGAAGAACTCTTCGTCTGGCCTGACCGTAGGACCGGGAATCTTTGTCGTCGGGTGTCCTCTTACTCCAGACCTGACGAAAGATTGGGAGAGGCGTGGAACGGGCTTCGGGAGCACCCATGTCTTCTGCTTACTCCTCTTGGCTCGCCGGATGTCCTCTGATGTTGGCTGGAATCCCAAGCCGAAGGTTCCCAAGTTTTCGACCACCGATACCGGTTGTATGATTCCTTGCAGAGATGCACCTAGACCTTTACCGGGTACGAAACCATGTCGCAACATTTCATGCGCCACCATGACATCCGCAATAATTGTTCTGTCGCCGGGAATGCATTCCCCTTCCGGAACTCGGTGGGCGGACACCACATCGCAGACCTGATACACCCACGGCCCAACATCTTCTTCTGTTTCAACAAAGGGAACGATGGTGCCTGATTGTGGATCGTTCTCTCCATGGACGACGATCTCCTGCTGGTCCCATTCAAACTTGACGAGCTGGTGTAAGCTGGATGGAACTGCTCTTGCGGCATGAATCCATGGTCGCCCTATTAGGAGGTTATATGACACCACCATGTCCAGCACCTGGAATTCCATGGTGAACTCCACTGGCCCGATTGTCAAGACTAGCACTATGTCACCAACCGACGCTTTGCCTCCTCCGTCGAACCCTCGAACACATACCCTGTTCTCGCGTACCCTGCCGATGTCTACTTTTAATTTGCCCAGTGTAGAGAGAGGACAAATGTTAGCACCGGACCCATTATCGACCAAGACTTTGGTAACCACCGCCTCTTCACACTTCACCGTAAGATATAAAGCCCTGTTGTGCTCAGTGCCTTCCTCAGGCAACTCGTCATCGGTGAAGGTGATCCGATTTGCTTCGAAGATCCTATTGGTGATCTTCTCCAAATGGCTCACTGAGATTTTATCCGGTACATGTGCCTCATTCAAGACTTTCATCAATGCTTGCCGATGTTCTTCAGAATGTATCAGCAAGGACAGCAATGATATTTGTGCCGGAGTCTTCTTTAACTGCTCTAAGACAGAGTAGTCATGCAGCTTCATCTTTTTCAAGAATTCTTCCGCCTCTTCATCGGTGACCGGCTTTTTCAATACTGCCGGAGTGGTCTTCCTCAATTCCGCAGGGCAAAACATCTCCCCGAGCGGGTCAACCCTTGGGCTTCACAAACTTCCTCTTTCACCTCCTTTCCTCTGTAGGTCGTTGTAATCCGAGCATAATTCCACGGGACAGCCCGGCTATCAGTTACTGGCAACTGTGTTGCCGGCTGGATGATGAAAGGATCCATTCGAACGCCTGCTACTGTCAAAATGGGCTTGATTGCTGCCCCTGGTACAACTATCTTGGCCGGCTTCACCGGTACTTCGTTCACACTTTCCTTTCCCGCTTCCGACTCTCCTGGTATGTCTTTCTTGCAACTGGGCGACTCATCACAGCTTGGCCCTTTTCTCGTTCCTGTCCCGCTAGACTTAATCATCATTACAGTCTGAGAGGCTTTCTCCTTTCCTTCCTCCACCCGTACCAACTCAATCATATTGGTCTCATGATGAGTTGGAAGCGGGTTTTGGTTGATGTTGGGCTCTGTTGGAGTCTGGACCTCGATCCTGCGGGTGTCAATGAGCTCCTGGATGGCCGTCTTCAGCCTCCAACACTTTTCTGTATCATGTCCCGGACATCCCGAGCAGTAGGCACAATTTACTGAATGGTCCAGGTTCTTCGGAAGCGGGTTTGGCAGCTTAGCTTCAACCGGATTCAGCAACCCTACCTGCTTTAACCGGTGGAACAGACTAGTGTAAGACTCTCCTAAGGGAGTGAAAGTCTTTGGCCTCGGCGCCCTGTCGCCCCTGAATGCCCGGTTCGGACGGAAACTCGCGCCCGAGGGGTTTCCGTAAGCTCTCGGGGGCGGATGATTGTTCGGGGTTCGGTGCCCGCCACGGCGCACGAGCGGGAGGTGCGAATCACGACCGTGCACGGTGGACGAAGAAATGAGGATCGGTGCGGGATAGTAATGTCGCGGGTGGCTATACGGGTCGTGGGAGTAACTTCGGCGGCGAGGTCGGGGTGGGCTATATCGGGGTGCGGGGCCTCTATTTCCGAACCATGCCCCGGACTCGACGCGCCGCAACTTCCTCTCTCCTCTTCTTCCCCGTACTCCTCCAGCACCGCTTTGGATAGCCCGAGTGGTGGCTTTCAGTTGTCGAGTAGCTCATGATCTTGTTGGCCTTCAAACCCTCCTCGATCATACCCCCCATTTTTATCACCTCGGTGAATGATTTGCCCACGGACGTTACCAGATGTCCGAAGTAGGTGGGCTCTAATGTCTGCAAGAAGTAGTCCACCATCTCGCTTTCTCTCATCGGCGGATCTACCCTGGCCGCCTGTTCCCTCCATCGGAAACCAAATTCCCTGAAGCTTTCAACAGGCTTCTTCTCTAATTTTAGCAATGATAGGCGGTCGGGGATTATCTCAAGATTGTATTGAAACTGGCCGATAAAAGCTTGAGCCAAATCATCCCACGTAAACCATCTACTGGGATCCTGTCTAGTGTACCACTCCAACGCCGATCCTCCCAGACTCTGGCCGAAGTAAGCTATCAGAAGCTCGTCCCGTCCTCCGGCCCCTCTCATTTTACTGCAAAACCCTCGCAGGTGGGCCATCGGGTCACCATGCCCCTCGTATAGGTCGAATTTGGGCATTTTAAACCCTGCTGGCAACTGGACGTCCGGAAATGGACACAGATCCTTATAGGCGACGCTGACCTGGTTGCCTAAACCGTGCATGTTCCTGAAGGACTGCTCCAGGCTTTTAACTTTTCTGGCAACTTCCTCGTGTTCCGAACTTTGGAAGTGTTTTTCCGGTTCTGCCGGATTATCCCAGTGAGGTGTATGTGATTGTGGTTCAGGAGCCCTGAAAGTAGGCTCTGGAGGATAGTAAGAGTTGTCATGGATCTGAACATACGGCTCGCTGGCCGGCCTTTGCAGAGGAGCAGGTGGAGGTGCCACAAAAACAGGGGTGACTGGAGGAGGATTTGGTTTGGCTGGTGGAATGTGGGTGGCATATGGGTTTTCCCCCTGAAAGTACGGATAGCTCGGGGCGCTTGTCGAAGGATCGATGGGCGGATGTTCCGGAGCTGAGGCGAGAGTAGGGCGGTTTGGTGAAGACTGTTCCCTGGCCCAGGCCAGGTGCATCTCTGTTATCCGTTGTTTTAACCGGTCTACCTCTTCTTTCATGATTTGTAGCTCGGATTTTTCTTCCTCGAGACTCTTGCCGGAACTCGACATGCTTACTGTAACTGGTCCTTTGGATCTAGTACGGTAGGGATGGCTGGCCAGGATATTCTGTCAAACCAACTGCTAAACTTTCTGGAATACGCAACAAACTTGTTAGTTCACCGAGTTTGACAGATATGTTATAGCACGTCGGATGCAATGCACCTAACCAAATAACCCTTTCTACATGTACTCTTTAACATGCGTCATTCCGGCCCTTTTTCTTTTCTTTTTCTTTTTCTTTTTCCCTTTTTTTTTCTTTTTTTCGACTATCTTTATTTAACCTCTGGATTCTTTTTCTTTCTCCTTTCTTTTTTAGTGGTGGTCGAATCTTATGCGGATTGCCTACGTATCACGACCCCGCGTGAATCAGACCGAGCGTAGTTCTGGCAACAAGATTGTGGCAAAATTCAGTAACTTTTATATCAAATAAAACCGTGTAGTTACAAAACACGTCTTACAACAATCAGCAAAACAAAGGAAAATGCTTGACTTGGGAAAGTAAAGATAAAAATGCCAACTAGCTTGACTCAACATTTCTAAATACATTTTCAATCAAAAATCTAGTGCCCTAAAACTCCTGGGGGCCCGCGAGGCATCATTCGGCCTTGCCGCGGGCCTTGGTGTGAGGTCCTGGTGCAGTTCCCTCAACTCTTCCATGATCCGATGAACATAACCCATAATTGAAGCGAAAAGGTCGGCGCGGGGCATTCGTTCACAAGCTAGGCACTTCATGGTGACATAGTGCCCGATTTCTCCAATTCTATCCTTGATCATGTCCCTTTCTCCGAGTAGCCGCTCTATTTGTTGGTTTTTCGCCCCCAATCTTCGAGCATTGTTGGTGACTTGATCTAGGAGCCTATCCACTTGTCCTTGCAGTCGGGCCATCAAATTGTGGCAGCGGTCGAGGTCTGCTCTGGCATCTCGGGCTTGCTTGAAAACCCGCTCCCTAAGGACAACATTTGCTTCCCTCAGGCTAGTGATGATATCAGTGTAATCTTCTTCCGCCCGCTTTAGGTGAATTGTATGTTGATGTGCCTCCTTTTTCCAGCTAGCACGGATCCTCGTTATTTGGGCTTTTGACTCGTCCAATTCTCTTTGGATGTCGGTGACTTGGCTTCTCAAACCCCTTATCAATTTTTCGTCGGCCCGACTCCTCGACCGTCTGTCAGCATCTCTTTTCATTTGCTGGATTTGAGCTCTCAAGAAGTCATTTTCTTGTACCAACTTCTTTTTATCTCCTTCGTCGGTGGCAGCTTGCATGTTCTTCTCGAATTGGAGGTCCCGGACCTGCTGTTCTATCCTGCCAATCTTCGTCCTGTACCCCTCCTCTTTTGCTAACCAATCCCATTGTTCCCGTGAATCTTCCGTGAATTGTTGGACATGGGCTCTTTTAGAACATTTCCGACGAATCTGAAATCTTTTCCCGAACCACACGTTGTACTTTGGATCCACCTCTCCCTTAGATAGTTCCCGGACCATGGTTTTAGGCTCAAGGAACCGACATTCGTGCCACAGCCTTCTAACCTTCTCTTCGGGGAAGACAACTCCCGGGCTCAACTCAATGGCGTACTTCCTTAGGTCTTGATCGGTAGGGATAACCTGAAACCTTCCTAGTTGACGTAATACACGGTGAGGGACATATGGTTGGACACTGCGGATTCCCATCAGAAGGATATAACACTCCTCGGCTGCCATATATATTACTTCAGCATCGGGTAACCACCCGAATGCCCATTCAATCTGATCGGCTTCTATTGAGCTCAGTCGTGCAAGCCATGCCTCGACGCCTTCAGGGAATACAGCACCCATCATCCGTTCTTCGAAACCCCTGATACAGTTTTTTCCGGTCAACCCATGGTTCATGTATTGTGTTCGGTGACGGAGGTGTTCTTGCATCCATAATTGGAGTAACAGATTGCAATCCTTGGAAGAAATTGCCCCCTTCTCGGCATACAATCAAGGCTCGATAGATTTCGGACAAAACCAAAGGGACCACAGTGCTGGTAGCCTTTTTGATTGCAACATCGGCTATTCCTACCAGACTTATCTCTATTTTCTTGTCTTCACGCGGACAAATCACAATCCCCAAGAATGTCGTTATGAATGCTAGAGTTCGTCTGGCCTCCCATTTGGCTCTATTCCCTGCGTGAGTCAGTCCAAGGTTTGACTCTTCAAAACCCCGAGGAGTGCCGTACCGTTGATATAAGAATTGGAGGTCGCAACACCCTTTCGGCAGATCATCATTTTTCACCTTCCGACTAATGCTCAGCAGATCCAGAAACCCATGTGGAGATACCGGTCTTGGTGAGAGTAGGTATTGCCCCCTTAATTTCCCATTAAGTCCTGCATAGCCCGCAATTTCCTCTAATGCGGGCGTCAATTCAAAGTCAACAAAACGGAACACATTGCGGGTCGGATCCCAGAAAGATACCAGTGCCTTGATGATGTCTTCCCTTGGCTCAATATTCAACAGATCAACCAAACCTCCCAAAATTCTCCCTACTACCTTTTTGCTATTGTCTTCCAAATCGTTCCACCATATACGGAGTTGCTGAGGGACCTCACTAAAGATTGAAAATGATTTATTCTGATTCGTGCTCATCCTGCACATTTATTAAGGTGATTTAAATAAGAAAACAACTTTGTTTTGCTAAAAAAAATAAAAAATAAAAAATTAGTTTTCAATCACGGCCTTTCAACGTCTCGGGGACGAAGGCTTTTAAGGCTGTGGGGTAAATCGATCGAAATCAAAATTGACCCAAAGGTGGCCGTTTATACGAAATTAGCCTTCCGGCGTCCCTTTCGGGAACGTTCGGCTATTTTTAAAAACAGCGTCTCCGACTTATTTAGTACAAAAGTTAATTTTTGATTTTTCGGCCATTTTTTCAAAAGGTGAAGTTGGACCCGATGGAGGTTGCCTACGTATCTCACATCCGATGAGAGTCAAACCCCCGTAGTTCGGTTTTGACGAAGCAAACGACATCATTTATTTATTCATTTTACTAAAGGAAAACAAATAAGCTATTTCTATCTTAAGAACGAAACACATTTTTTTTTCTTTTTTCTTTTTTTTTTTTTTTTTTTTTTTTTTTAATCTCTAAAAGCCGGTCAGCATGCAAGTCTATAACAGATAAATGCGCAAGACAAAATAGGATGCAGCAGGATAGTCTGTTCATTTCAGGTCACCTGTCCTAGACGGACCCAACCCCTGTGTTGAGTCCCCTAAGCCAAAATGCGACATGATGCAAATAAACGTTTCCTACTAGGGATCCGGCATGAAGCTTTGTTATTCTAGGTTTAAAAACCTGGGTTTATCCGTTCTAGACTTGGCTTACCCGAGCGGACAGCTCGAGCCGAGGAGGAGGCAGCAACCCGGGAATACAGAAGCTTCACCGGTTTTGCAACTTATCCAAACCTCGTTCTAAAAATGGGAATTAGACACTATACAGAAAAGAAGTCACACGAAGTGCACCCTTCTTCATGATTTAGAAGACTCAGAGAGGAGATTGGTTCCGGCACAATTTATATGTACAGTTCACACAATATCAAAGCGGTAAAAACGACATTTTGCACATTGATGCCAACAAAAAAAAATCAGATAATAAAATATGCCAAATACAACAGTTATTCTGAGCTCGAATTCCAAAAAATGTCCCCAGCAGAGTCGCCAGAGCTGTCACACCTCTTTTTACCACATCCGCGAGGATGCAAAGAGTTTTTCCAATTAAAGGACAATCGAGACGGGATTTATTTAATTATTTCAGAGTCGCCACTTGGGAGATTTATGGTGTCCCAAGTCACCGGTTAAATCCCGAGTCGAGGAAAAGAATGACTCTATTTAACGGTCCGCGAACCAGAAATCCGGATAAGGAATTCTATTAACCCGGGAGAAGGTACTAGGCACTCCCGAATTCCGTGGTTCTAGCACGGTCGCTCAACTGTCGTGTTTGGCTTATCTATCTGCTTTTACAATCATGTACTTAGTGCAAGTTAATATCCCTTTACCGCTTTTATTATTATTATTGTTTACGAAAGAGAATGTTGCCTAAAAATATGTTTCGAATCACGTCACATGAAATGCACCCGGATCCTCGACACATTCTTATTCAACATTTCGGGGTTTGGATTTGGGTCACATGAAATGCACACCCGACTCTTTTTAATCTAATTACGTCATTCCGTTGAGTGACAACTTCCTAGCTAATCTTGCTTTTAACATAAGGTCTATCATTTAACAGGTTTGGAGATTATACACATGAGTGGAGAAGATTGAACAAAGATACAACAGACTAATTCGGATTCACGTGCATATCTAATGATAGTGTATCTTTGGTCTAGCTACATTTCCGTAACAAAACCAGCGATACAAATTTGATTGAAGAATAACAGAATGTAATTAAACATAAGAACTATAAACGACTACATGTTTCAATAGACTTTATGCACAAGCTTCAAACTTCATTCTGTTCGTACCAAGGAACTACAATAACAGAGGTGTGTACCTGGAATGCGGAAGAACAAGGAAGAGTGAGCAATGGCAACGCAGCAACAGCAACAAGAATAGTAACAGCAACAGTAAACCAGTAACAACCAGTGAACCAAATAGCCACTCAATATACCAACCAACAACAACAAACAGTGGCAGTAATCGAAACAGCCAGCCAGCAATACAAACGACCAAGAGTAACAACACTACTGACCAAACAGCAACAAAAACATCCAACAGTAGCAAATGAACATCAACACAACAGCATACACTCAAAACCAGCAACAATAATCAACCCAGGCAGCAACTATAGACCAGCCAGCAACCAAATAATGAAACAACAACAACAACCAAGCCAAGCAACAACCAAACGACCAAGGCAACAACACTGCTGACCAACAGCCTCAATTAAAAACCCACAGCGAATAACAATAAGGTCTAACAGCAAGGTTTTGAACCAAGCAGTAACAACACACAGCCAGGCAGCAACAAATGAACAAGAGCAGCAACACAAACGACCAACAACCACCAAATGAACACTGCCACCAACAGCAATACACAACCACAACACACGAAAGCCTAATAGCTCAGCCACTGCATCAAAACTCACAAAACAGTGACCCCGGAACTAATGAAACAGTTTCTCTGTATCTTTATATCTATTTTTTTCTCTCCAAGTCTGTCTCCTCTCAAGTGTATGTCTGTCCCCATCAATGTCTATATTGATGCTATATTTATAGCTACAGCCCCTCCAGAACACCTGCCCCTAAGGTTACCCCCTACCCTGGCTTCCCAACCCATCATATTCCCTGCACACCCCACTAACTACTGTCCAAAGATGGACTCAAGCCTTAAACAATAAGCCTGGCAGTGTTCAGTGGATACCCTGCTGTGCTCAGTTCCACTAACCCTTTGTATGGGTGTGTGATTAAACAATTATACTATTAACTACACCCAATTATCCCTTTAATCTGAATCAAACAGTAACCAACCCTATACCAGTGAATTGCATCAGGCAGATTCAAGGGATTAATGTTACGAACTATTTGACGACTTTAATCACATTGGACTCATGATTCATTCTAACTACTAAAAATAGAGGAATTGGCCAAATAAAAGGCCTCAAAGGAGGATGACAGGTCGACTGTTATGAAAAATTAGAAGCATGCTAGATGAGAATTGAAACAATGAATAAAACAAATACACATATTCACACAATCGAATTAAAACAAACAAAGAAGGAATGAATACCTCAAAGAAAACTGCCGACCCAAGCTTTGAACAAAATGTGGAATTATTGAAGCCAAACGGGCTTTAATCGAGATGTTCTCGATTGAGAACACCTGGACTAAAGTCCCTTGGACTTCAATTGCGGCTGAACCGGCTCGAATTGGGTTTCTCCAAAATTAGGGTTCTTGGGCTCGGATTTGGGGCTTTTGTATTTTTGGTTAGATTCGAAGCAAACCAATGCCGGCGGGGGTACGAGGGAGGTGTGGGGAGACTGTGGTGTGAATTTGGGGTAATTTGGCATAGGTTCGAGTTTGACTCGAATCTTCAAACGAAGATTCGAGGAGCTCCGGCATGATTCGAGGTTAGTGGAGGCTGGGGTCGTGATGGGGGAGGTGAGGGGAAGGGTTTGGCATTGGTTTGGTGGCGATTGGCCTACCGGAACCGCCGTGAGGCGATTTCCGGCAGGCGGACGGCGGCGTTACGCCTGGTCTCTAAGGACCTTTGGGAGACGAAGGGAGAGGGGGGGTCTGGCTTGGGGGGGCGGGGTATGGAAATGGGTTTATATACGTTTTGAGTAGTTAAATCCCGATCGTTGGATCAAACTTGATCAACGATCAGGATCTTCTCACTTAAACCAAACGGTGTCGTTTGGTCAAGTCATAGGCTGAATGCATATTAGAATTAAAGGATTAATCTGGGCCGTTGGATGATAAAATCCAATGGTCCAGATCGAATGCCCCAGTGACAGATGCTGGACGGATTGGGCTTCGTTTGGGCCTGGCTTTTAGATTGAAATTGGCCCAGATCGGATATTATATGTGTATGTGTATATATATATATATATATGTATATATATATGTATATATATACATATATATATATATATATACACATATGCATATACTAACCTATAACACCGCTATTTTTTACTACAATTAACGCACACAATTACATATTACCCAAAAATGTAAATCACATGACTTCGATATCAAACACTGAAAATGCAAAGCCTAGCATATATTTTTTGTATTTTTAATTTAAGTAAATAAACGTGCACACAAAAGATAAAAAATAACACAAAATCACACAAAGCATGCCCAACACGAAACTATTTTTATTTTTGAATTTTCTGGGAGTACTTCTCGAGTAAGGCAAAAATCACGTGCTCACACCCCCGATTGAAGTGGAGAGGGACCCTAGGTCATACCACCTGCAGTATTATTTCATATGTAAAGGCTCAACGCATGGTCGAAAAGGGGTGTTTAGCATATCTGGCGTATATTCGCGATTCCAGTACGGAGGTCCCTTCTATTGATTATGTTCCTATTGTTCGGGAATTCCTCGAGGTTTTCCCTTCAGATCTGAGGGGTATGCTGCCTGATAGGGATATTGATTTCTGTATTGATCTGGCTTCGGGCACTCAGCCCATTTCTATTCTGTTGTATCGCATAGCCCCGCTAGAGTTGAATGAGTTAAAGGACCAGTTGTAAGACTTGCTAAAGAAGGGTTTTATTAGACCTAGTGTTTCTCATTGGGGTGCGACGGTGTTATTTTTGAAGAAAAATGATGGATCGATGAGGATGTGCATTGATTACCGGTAAATAAATAGAGTGACGATTAAGAAGAAGTATCCAATGCCAAGGATTGATGATTTGTTTGACCAGCTTTAGGGTGCAAAGGTGTTTTCAAAGATAGACTTGAGATCTGGCTACCATCAGTTGAGGATTAGGGCGTCTGATGTCCCTAAGACAACATTCCGCACTCGGTATGGGCATTATGAGTTTTCTGTCATGTCATTTGGGTTGACCAATGCCCCAGCAACATTTATGAAGTTGATGAACCGAGTGTTCAGTTCTTAATTGGACTTATTTGTGATAGTCTTCATTGATGATATTCTAGTGTACTCCTACGTCCATGAGGAGCACGAGCAGCACCTTAGAGTGGTTCTCCATACTCTGAAGGATAGTCAGTTATATGTTAAGTTCTTGAAGTGCGAGTTCTGGTTGAGTTCGATTGCATTTTTGGGTCACATCATATCAGTAAATGGTATTTAGGTAGACCCAAAGAAGATTGAGGTAGTCAAGAACTAGCCTCAACCAGTATCAACTAGTGAGATCGGGAGTTTCTTGGGGTTAGCAGGTTATTACCGTCGGTTCGTGGAGGGATTTTTATCCATAGCAGCCCTAAGGACCAGATTGACCCAGAAGGGTGCCCAGGTCAGATGGTCAGATGAGTGTGAGGCGAGCTTTCAGAAGCTCAATACAGCTCTAACTAAAACACTGATATTGGTTTTACCCTCAGCCTCAAGGCCTTATACAATTTATTGTGATGCTTCCCGTATTAGGCTTGGTGCAGTATTGATGTAGGATGGCATGATCATTGCTTATGCTTTAAGGTAGTTGAAGATCCACGAGAAGAATTATCCGGTTCATGATCTAGAGTTAGCATCCATTGTTCATGCTTTGAATATTTGGAGGCATTACCTATAGGGTGTGATGTGTGAGGTGTACACTGATCACTAGAGTCTTCAGTACTTGTTCAAGTATAAGGAATTGAACTTGAGGCAAAGAAGGTGGTTGGATATATTGAAGGTTTATGATGTTACTATTTTGTATCGCCGGGGGAGAGCCAATGTGGTGGCCGATGTATTGAGTAGGAAGTCTACCAGAATGGGTAGTCTTGCTTATGTTCCGGTCAGCCAGAGACCGCTTACTTTGGGTATTCAGGCCTTGTCCAATCGATTGTGAGGTTGGACATTTTTGAGTCCAGCAGAGTGTTAGCTTGCACGGTCACTCGTTCTTCATTATTTGGATCGGCAGTTTAATGATCCCCATTAACACAGTTCAGCGTGGAGGTGCCACGAAGGTGACCTTAGATGATGATGGTGTTTTGGGATTGCATGGGCGAGTTTGTGTGCCTAATGTCGATTAGATTCGAGATTTGATCTTAGCGGAGGCCCATAGTTCTCGGTATTCTATTCACTCGGGCGCCGCAAAAATGTATAAGGACTTGCGGAAACATTATTGGTGGCGTAGGATGAAGAAAGATATTGTTGCATACGTGGCTTAATGTTTGAACTGTCAGCAGGTTAAGTATGAGCATTAGAGGCCTGCTTGTTTGTTCTGGAGGATTGAGCTTCCCGAGTGGAAGTGGGAGAGGATTACCATGGATTTCGTTACCAGACTTCCGTTGACTTGGAAGAAGTTTGACTCGATATGGGTTATTGTGGATAGGCTGACCAAGTCAGCGCATTTTATTCCTATGGCAGTCTCATATTCATCCAAGAGGTTAGCTGAGATTTATATCTGGGAGATTGTTCGCCTTCATGTTGTGCAGGCATCTACCATTTCGGATCGAGGTACACCGTTTAGCTCGCATTTCTGGGGTGCAGTTCAGTGAGAGTTGGGCATGCCGGTTGAGTTGAGCATAGCGTTTCATCCTCAGATGGATGACAAATCCGAGAGGACTATTTAGATATTGGAGTATATGCTCCGAGCCTGTGTTATTAATTTTGGAGGCTCATGAGACCAGTTTTTGCCTTTAGTAGAGTTCCCCTACAACAATGGCTACCAGTACAGCATCCAGATGGCTCAATATAAGGCGTTGTATGGTAGGCGATGTCGGTCTCCAGTCAGATGGTTTGAGACGGGATAGAATCGATTATTGGGTACAGATTTAGTTTAGGAGGCCTTGGATAAGGTCAAGATCATTAAGGACAAGCTTCGTTCATCTCAGTCGCGGCAAAAGAGTTATGCAGATCGAAAGGTTTGGGATGTA
This sequence comes from Nicotiana noctiflora, assembly GCA_032618575.1. Lineage (NCBI taxonomy): Eukaryota > Viridiplantae > Streptophyta > Magnoliopsida > Solanales > Solanaceae > Nicotiana > Nicotiana noctiflora. Next base: position 21,321 of record JASVEL010013057.1, read on the forward strand.
GCTTTCATGACTAGTGAGCGGGTCTTGCTCCGAGTGTCACCTATGAAAGGCGTGATGAGATTTGGGAAGGAGGGAAAGCTTAGTCTTAGGTTCATTGGCCCCTTTGAGATCCTTGATCGAGTGGGAGAGGTGGATTATAGACTTGCCTTGCCACCTAGCTTGTCATCCGTGCATCCAGTGTTTCATGTGTCCATGCTTCGGAGGTATCACGGTGATCCAGCCCACATGTTAGATTTCAGAACTGTCCAGTTGGACAAGGATCTGTCTTATAAGGAGGAGCCGGTGACTATTCTAGACCGCAAGGTTCGTCAATTAAGATCAAAGATTTTTCCTTCAGTGCACGTCCAGTGGAGAGGTCAGCCTCCCGAGGCATCGACCTGGAAGTCCGAGTCTGATATGCGGAGCCGTTATCCTCATCTATTTCCCGACTCAGGTACTTCTTTATTTTGTCTGTTTGAGAATGAAAGATTATTTTAGAGGTGGAGAATGTGATGACCCAAAGTGTCATCACCTATTTTTTCTTTTATTCCGTGCATCCGAGGCCTTGAAAACCTCATTTTTACTTAAAATGATTATTTTCAAAATATGGCTTTAAAATGATTAAAGTTGACTTGGATCAACATTTTAGGTAAACGAACCTGAACCCTTGATTGGACGGTCCTGGAAGGTTTGTAGAAAAATATGGACTCGGGCGTATGCCCGGAATCAAAATCCGAGGTCCTGAGCCTTAGAAAAGAATTTTTCTGTGAAATATTTTTCTGAAATTATTAAGGAAATTGAAAATGAAAATTTATTAAAAGACTATGGTATCGGGCTCGTATTTTGGTTCTACGCCCGGTACAAGTCTTATATATGGTTTAAGCATTGTCTGTGAAGTTTGGTTGAAGTCAGACATCATTTGACGTGTTTCAGACCTAAATCTCTAAAAATGAAAGTTTATGAAGTTTGATGAAAAAGTGATTATTTTGAGGTTTGATTCCTCGTTTATGATGTTATTGTGGCGATTTAATCACATGTTTAAGTTCGTAAGATGTTGTTGAGTTAGTGTGTGTGATTGGTTAGGGCTCATGAGTGTTTTCGTAGGTGTTCGTGTCAGTTTTGGACTTAGGGAGTTAGCAGATTTTCTGCAATTTTTACACAGAAGAACCCTCCTTCGCGTTCGCATAGCTTTGAGGTCACCCTTGTTTGCGTTCGCGTTAAGGATATCGCGATCGCTATTGTCACGACCCCAAATCCGGTCGTGATGGCGCCCAGCACACTGCTAGACCAGCCCGACCAATCAACAACAATCATAGAGCTATGAGCTCGCCTTATCCCATTCAAACATAACAATTATAAATTAACAGTAATGGATATATCAAAAACGGGGAAACCAAGTCCCAACGCATACCAACTCCCATAGACCGAAGGGTCAAGAGTCATGAGCCTCTACAAAACATAAGTGTAATACGGTTTACAACCAAAGCTCAGAGCGGAAAGAAATAACAATACATAATCAAAGACAGTAGGAAGGGATATCGGGTCCTGCGGACGTCGGCAGCTACCTCGAAGTCTCCACGGAACGGGGATAATAAAGCAGTTGCGACAGCTCAACTGCCCTTCTGAACCTGTATATCTGCACACAAAAAAAATGCAGGGGAGTGGGGTGAGTATATTTCAACTCAGTGAGCAGCAATAATAAATAATAACTGGAAGTAAGAACTCCTGTACTGTCACTAAACAGTTCTAAGGCAAGCCCCCACAGGTAAGTCATCACTACAATGAGGTCTCTGATCTCCAGTCCATATCCATCTCAACTGGGTCCCACACTGACCACATCCTCACTCGTACCACTACAGTGTACAGCCATCTCAATATATAGAGACATATACATTTGTCTATAACACATAAGTATTTACGTATTTATAAGGATATTAATAAGTATAATGTTGCGGCGTGCAGCCCGCTCCAATACATATACCGCTGTGGCGCGCAGCCCGCTCCATTTAACGTCGACATCGCTCACTGGGGGTGTATACGTACTTCGGAGGGGCTCCCTAGGCCCAAGCACTATGATGCTGCGGCGTGCAGCCCGATCCACACATGTATTACTTCGGCGTGCAGCCCGATCCAATATATATATGTATATATATTTATACTGTTGCGGCGCGCAGCCCAATCCTATAATATACACCAGCGCTCACTGGGAATGTGTGCAGACTCAGACTCCGAAGGGGCTCCTACAGCCCAAGCGCAATAATATTGCGGCGTGCAGTCCGTCCCACATATATATTACATGTATATCACATGTATATTACTGCGGCGTGCAGTCCGATCCAATATATGTACTGCTGCGGCGCGCAGCCCGATCCAATATAGGTATGTATATATATAATACCTCGTAATGGGTCCTCGACCCTATTCCAGTCAGTATATACTTGGCCTCTCAGGCCCAATATAATATATCACAGTGGGTCCTTGACCCTGTCTCAGCCAATATAGACTTGGCCTTTCAGGCCCAATATAACATCTCATAGTGGGTCCTTGACCCTATCTCATCTCAATCGGTATAGACTTGGCCTTTCAGGCCCACTCAGCTAGAACAAGGAATTCCACCCTAGATAATCTCTCTCAATGTACACATCTAATACGGGCTCATATTATGCTATACAGCTAGAGCTACGGCTGAGTGTATGTTTCCAACACGATATAAGGGTCACCTAGCTCTATAGGTTCCCTAATGCTCTACAGATCGGCACAAGGCCCCAAACATGGCTATTAGCCCAATTGTATAGTTATAACCTCATTAACAGTCGTACAACACAGTATTCTATTAGCCGGGAAGGACCAAGTCCAAGTCCCCAATCACAATGTCACCACACTCGTCTCAAGACGTGTGTTTCATCTCAACATAGCACTGTGAAGTGCTAGTACGGGGTTTCAAACCCTCAGTACATTATTTACTACCACCACTCACCTCGATCCGATAGAAGCCTTAATCCGCCTTGCGCTCGCCTCGCAATTCAATCACCTTGAATGCCGAATCTGCTCAAAATCAATGAGAATACATCAATATAGGCTAATTAAACATAACCCATTCGAAATAACTCAATTTACATCAAAATTCCCAAAGTTGCCAAAACCCGAGCCCCGGGCCCACATTCCGAAAATTTACGAAATTCACATTTCCGGAACCCTCGTCTCGCCACGAGTCCATACATATAAAATTTACCAAAATCGGACTCTGTTTGCCCACTCAAATCCTTGTTTTTCTACAATTTAGGCCTAGGGTTAAAACCCACATTTAATCTTCCATTTACGGGGAATTAACCAAGGATTTCATGTCAAAATGATGTAATTAAGCCACAAAACTTACCTCCGATGAAACCCCGATGATTTCCCAGCAATCTCCCGTCAATTTCTTCTCTTGGAACTCAAAAATGGAGTTTTGGGTTAATGAACCCGTATGTGAAATGTTTCTGGTTTTAATTCACTGCCTCGGCCGTTTACACTATGCGATCGCATCCCATCCTTGCGATCCCGTAGAACAAATGATAGCTCGAAATAATTAAGGCTATGCGATCGCACTACCTCTCCGCAATCGCATAGAACATCTCACCCAGGCTCCAAATTACTACTATGCGATCGCAGACTGACCACGCGATCACATAGAACAATAAGCTTCTTAGGCACCCCGGATCATTTTACCCTATGCGATCGCACCAGTGACCCTGCGATCGCAGAGTGCCAGGTTCCATACCTATGCGATCGCATCTCCTATTACGCGATCGCATAGAACAACTCCGGGGCTCACTTCCATCCTTCTATGCGATCGCAATGACCCTATGCGATCGCATAGAGCATCCATCTGCAACAAAACCAGCAGCCAACAGCAGCAGTTCAAAAATAGAAGAAATGGTCCGCTTGGACCCCCGAAATCAACCCGAGGCCCCCGGGACCCCAACGAAAACCACCAACATACCCCATAACACGTTTCAAACTTGTTCTAATTATAAAAACACCATCCTAAACATCAAAATCACCAATTACACACGGATCCAAGCCTAAATTCCTTAAAATTTTCCAAATTACGCATTCAATCAAAAACCCGACCAAACGACGTCCGAATGACCTGAAATTTTGCAGGCACATCCAAAATCACCTAACGAAGCTACTACAACTGTCAGAATTCCATTCCGACCCGCGGATCAAAATCTCACCTACCGTTCGGATTTCACCAAAATTCAACCTTAGCCAATTCAAGCCTATTTCTACACCGGGCCTCCAAATTCAATTCCGATCGCTCCCCTAAGTCACAAATCACCTCCCGGAACTAACCGAATCATCAGAACCTGATTCCGTGCCCTCTAACCAAATAGTCAACTCCGGGTTGACTTTCCTTATTCAAGTCTCCTTCAAGAAGGCTATATGCCTCATTTTCAATCCAATTCACCCTTAACTCACCCGATAGACTCTAACACTGATATAAAATCATAAAACATGCATTTACAACATAACGGGGTGGTAATTCCCGTAACGACGGGCCGGGTCGTTACATTCTCCCCAACTTAAACAAACGCTCGTCCTCGAGCATACCAGAGTGGTACTAGAAGCAACTCAATAACTGAATGACCTTACCCAGCATATATTCGGCGATCATACGTCATCCTATCTCACATAAGTCCGAAAACACCATATAGTCAAAATTTCACAGACCATCTGAACCATAAATCACATTGCACTTTCCGAAATCATATACCAATTGCTAATCCCATGTCTATATTCACGATACACTAGAATCCACTGCAATAACCCACACTCACCACTCCGGGTGAGATCATATGATGTATCAAACAACCCAATCGCTCGAGACAATAGTCTCTAATCACAATAATTTCTCACGATAACCAAATACCAACTGAAAAACCCTTTTCATTAGATAGAGTTTTGTTCCAACACCTTCATATCATGCCCACGGTAACCGAACACGCGATATATCGAACCCATCTCTCGGGTCAACCATTCATGAATCCATTTCCCTTTTAATTGATACTACAACAGAATTTTGGAGCCAGATCTCGGTATTGCCTTTCTAACTAGCTCAAATCACATATACTCACACTCATTATTGGCTTCGACAATCATTTCGATTATAACACACCGCATTGGTGATATGACACCTCAGCACCGGCCTAAGCCACGATGAGCACAACATGAGCTCCAATAGAAACATCTAAACATACTCAAATTATGACAACTGACTCCAACAACAGGGCTGTAATTCAATTCCTTTGTACCATCATAATATATAACCGAGATCCCATCTCACATCATAGGAATGGAGTGCACGACTCATTCTTGAAAGGTCATCACATCATGTGGCCTTGCCACGATTCGTGATTCTACCCCAACATTATTACTCATGAAACACCTCAAGCCACTAAGCTCTAAACGGTTAGCCACGCACAGATCTAGGTCTTGAACCCAAGCAATCAACCTCACCCGTGGTGATACGATAGATATACGCTATCAAATCCCGAAAAGACACAACCGATGTGCTATTCCCCGAGCGAAACCAATACGGACTATTCCTCGGAAGCTAGGAACTATTGTATACAAGGTAAGATATAGGAAACTATATTTTCCACATCACACTGTTGCAGCGCGCAACCCATTCCAATAACATCCTGTGGCGGCGTGCCACCCGATCCAGATACTATACATGTGGCGGCATGCCACCCGATCCACGTATAAATCTAGCAAAAGGGAATGCATATCGACTCAAGTTGCTCATTGCAACAAACATGTATATATATAGCCTCGAGCTCGGTCACATGAAACTCATCCGACAAAGTTCCTCAATACCGGAACTGAATCAATGGTACATACCTCTACACCGACATCCGCCACGAAGTCCCAACTGGCAAAGCAATACCTACCAGCCGTCCGCTGGTCCTGTGTACAACTACTCTGTTGGAGCATACTCTGATGTTCTCTGCTACGCAATTTGTGCCATTTTCCGACGTAGCCCATATCACATTAGTCTAGATGACCTGACTTATGTCAACCAGTCTGAAATAAGGTATCATATCCCAAATTCATCATATCAAGCTAAGAGCTAAACGGTGTTAATACACACGATATACAACCACTGCATAGGCGGATTACGAGAACTTCCAGACTCTAACACATGTATTACATATGGATCACTATGCCTGATCCCACACTCCACCGTACGATTACATAACAAACATCAAGCGTCCACTCATACCACGATAGCCATTCAGAAATTTCACTATGCCATCAACGACTCAGTTATTATAGTCGATCCAACAAGAGAATACCACCATACCACTGGATATCATCAATTTACATTACCTTGTCCTTTTTGGATCATATTCCCTGCCAAGTTAATAGAATAGCAGTACCATTTTCTTAAATCATCAGAAAGATCGATTCTTAATTCATCTGCAGCTGTTCGCGCTGCTCAATAATTTTATTGACTTCCCATATATTATGAACTGTTCTCAAAACCTAGAATATACCATTATCAACTTTCCATAACACATCGCGTATACCATACTAAGATAACATGGAAATTCTTATCCCTTTCCTACGCCGCAAACATCGACGCAATCAACTAGTCAAGGACTTTTATGATCTCATATAGAGAAAACTCATTACACATTCCAAGCTTTGCATACCAACAGGAAATACACTCATTTTTCAAACCACATTAAAACACATCATAAACTCTTTCTCCCAATCACATTGCATAAGTTAAACTGCCAGGACTGAGTCCTTATACCCATATTATACCCATATCGGGTTACACGACTGCCAGCACTCAAAAGCTTTATTGCACAATATCCGCAAGACTCATTACTTCAACCACATACCAGGAATTAGTCGTATTCTTTATCATACCGCTTCGGTTTATTAACAAGTTGTTCCATTTACCCAGTTTCCTTTCTGATTCATCTTTGATTTAATATTAGCCACTACCGTAGCACCATAACACATGAACTCATTCCACACGAGACTCGTACATAAGACCACACGGTCTGAGACATATAGGCCACTGAATACTCTCTCAAATTTCCAGAAGGATCACATCTTACAATACTTTATTTTGAAGAACCTCTTGCGATTTGAATTCGTTATCATTACCTTCCAATACGGATTACATAGAATCCCGTCATTCACATAATATAACACAAGTACCGATCTCTTCTAACAAAACCATCATCTTTAGCCACATGCACAATCTTAAGGCACCTGACTGTTACAAGCAAAATCTGAACACTGCAAAACCATTCTCGGGCATCATTCACCCTTATTCAGCTGTAATTCAATTGTCCTATTGAGTAGAACCACTCGTTTTTTGTTAGAACTCTGACATCGCAGAACATGATTACTTACAGGTACAATTCGCTATCTTTCCTTTCTATACACCGAACATTCTCTACCAACAGTAGTTCAAAACATCCTAGTATTTCTTCAAATCTACGAAGCACCATAAGCCTTTATCAAAATTTCCCAACATACCTAGAGACAGAATCAACATAGCACACAATAGTGCAATCAGTTAATCAATAGCAACCTCCCCAACTTAGCACGAAGCCATTCATCAAAGCACTTTCAACCACTCATATCATTATTACTCAAGTGATGCCGAAATGTTAATATGAGATTAAACTCAAGTCATTTACAAGCCTTGACAGAGACTCGAATCATCAGAGACCTTAGCTCTTCTGCAATTCTTGCAGATATACACGCACCACCAATTAGCCCACTCTCTTTAGGTGGCAAAATCTTTTCTAAGTCCCGAATTTTCCAAAAATTTCGGCAGAGTTTCCTTTGTAAATTGGCCTATCCACCTGCCAGAGAATCACCAAACCATTCTAACAATACATCCACAACTCAACAAAACATCACAATGTATTTCAACAACATTAAATCTCAATACTATACGAATCATATTATCACAATTATACCTGAGCATGTACTGCACCTGCTCGAATCATAACATATATCAAATACCTTTCAATTACACATGAGAGTCAATCCACTTACCTCGCCTCAATTTAGCATCTCGGTACAATACCTTCCACCAGGATACACATAGCATAATCACTTTAGTCTTCCCTGAGTTTGAACTCGTTCCGCTACACATAAGGCACTTTACCTTCCAATTAAGAGGCGATGGAAATATTTCTCACGCCCATAGCTAGGGTTATATATCAAATCACAATAAAGACCAATATCGATCGTATGCACTTCATAATACCGGCTCGCGAAATTAGTACCTTGGTGCTCAAGCCATAGACAAAGATCTGGCCTCAAGTCCATCCTGACTGGCCCAACATGAACTCACCGAGATTATATCTCGCCCCTCGTTCGAGGAAATCACAAGCCATAAGGCAATCACATTACCGAGCGCTCGATGCGTACACGGACGTGTGGAAGGAATTTCAAAAATTATATCTCAAGCTGAATCAAGTGCGCACGATAAGAATTCCAAGAAATGTGAAGTGTTTCCTAAAGGTTCGCAGCCTCCCGAGGATAAGTACAGGCATCCCCGTACCGATCCACAAGACTCTACTAACCGGCTCAAGACTCATGAGGCCTAGTAAACCTAGGCTCTGATACCAACTTGTCACGACCCCAAATCCGGTCGTGATGGAGCCCAGCACACTGCTAGGCCAGCCCGACCAATCAACAACAATCATAGAGCTATGAGCTCGCCTTATCCCATTCAAACATAACCATTGTAAATTAACAGTAATGGATATATCAAAAACGGGGAAACCAAGTCCCAACGCATACCAACTCCCATGGACCGAAGGGTCAAGAGTCATGAGCCTCTACAGAACATAAGTGTAATACGGTTTACAACCAAAGCTCAGAGCGGAAAGAAATAACAATACATAATCAAAGACAGTAGGAAGGGATATCGGGTCCTGCGGACGTCGACAGCTACCTCGAAATCTCCACAGAATGGGGATAATAAAGCAGTTGCGACAGCTCAACTGCCCTTCTGAACCCGTATATCTGCACACACAAAAATGCAGGGAAGTGGGGTGAGTATATTTCAACTCAGTGAGCAGCAATAATAAATAATAACTGGAAGTAAGAACTCCTGTACTGTCACTAAACAGTTCTAAGGCAAACCCCCACAGGTAAGTCATCACTACAATGAGTTCTCTGATCTCCAGTCCATATCCATCTCAACTGGGTCCTACACTGACCACATCCTCACTCGTACCACTACAATGTACAGCCATCTCAATATATAGAGACATATACATTTGTCTATAACACATAAGTATTTACGTATTTATAAGGATATTAATAAGTATAATGCTGCGGCGTGCAGCCCGCTCCAATACATATACCGCTGCGGCGTGCAGCCCGCTCCATTTAACGTCGACGGCGCTCACTGGGGTGTATACAGACTTCGGAGGGGCTCCCTAGGCCCAAGCGCTATGGTGCTATGGCGTGCAGCCAGGTCCACCATATATCACTGCGGCGTGCAGTCCGATCCAATATATATATATACATATATAATTATACTGCTGCGGCGTGCAACCCGATCCCATAATATACCAGCGCTCACTGGAATGTGTGCAGACTCAGACTCCGAAGGGGCTCCTACAGCCCAAGCGCAATAATATTGCGGCGTGCAGTCCGTCCCACATATATATTACATGTATATCACATGTATATTACTGCGGCGTGCAGTCCGATCCAATATATGTACTGCTGCGGCGCGCAGCCCGATCCAATATAGGTATGTATATATATAATACCTCGTAATGGGTCCTCGACCCTATTCCAGTCAGTATATACTTGGCCTCTCAGGCCCAATATAATATATCACAGTGGGTCCTTGACCCTGTCTCAGCCAATATAGACTTGGCCTTTCAGGCCCAATATAACATCTCATAGTGGGTCCTTGACCCTATCTCATCTCAATCGGTATAGACTTGGCCTTTCAGGCCCACTCAGCTAGAACAGGGAATTCCACCCTAGATAATCTCTCTCAATGTACACATCTAATACGGGCTCATATTATGCTATACAGCTAGAGCTACGGCTGAGTGTATGTTTCCAACACGATATAAGGGTCACCTAGCTCTATAGGTTCCCTAATGCTCTACAGATCGGCACAAGGCCCCAAACATGGCTATTAGCCCAATTGTATAGTTATAACCTCATTAACAGTCGTACAACACAGTATTCTATTAGCCGGGAAGGACCAAGTCCAAGTCCCCAATCACAATGTCACCACACTCGTCTCAAGACGTGTGTTTCATCTCAACATAGCACTGTGAAGTGCTAGTACGGGGTTTCAAACCCTCAGTACATTATTTACTACCACCACTCACCTCGATCCGATAGAAGCCTTAATCCGCCTTGCGCTCGCCTCGCAATTCAATCACCTTGAATGCCGAATCTGCTCAAAATCAATGAGAATACATCAATATAGGCTAATTAAACACAACCCATTCGAAATAACTCAATTTACATCAAAATTCCCAAAGTTGCCAAAACCCGAGCCCCGGGCCCACATTCCGAAAATTTACGAAATTCACATTTCGGAACCCTCGTCTCGCCACGAGTCCATACATATAAAATTTACCAAAATCGGACTCCGTTTGCCCACTCAAATCGGTGTTTTTCTTCAATTTAGGCTTAGGGCTCAAACCCACAATTAATCTTCCATTTACAGGGAATTAACCAAGGATTTCATGTAAAAATGATGTAATTAAGCCATAAACTTACCTCCGACGAAACCCCGATGATTTCCCAGCAATCTCCCGTCAATTTCTTCTCTTGGAACTCAAAAATGGAGTTTTGGGTTAATGAACCCGTATGTGAAATGTTTCTGGTTTTAATTCACTGCCTGGGCCGTTTACACTATGCGATCGCATCCCATCCTTGCGATCGCGTAGAACAAATGATAGCTCGAAATAATTAAGGCTATGCGATCGCACTACCTCTCCGCGATCGCATAGAACATCTCACCCAGGCTCCAAATTACTACTATGCGATCGCAGACCGACCACGCGATCGCATAGAACAATAAGCTTCTTAGGCACCCCGGATCATTTTACCCTATGCGATCGCACCAGTGACCCTGCGATCGCAAAGTGCCAGGTTCCATACCTATGCGATCGCATCTCCTATTACGCGATCGCATAGAACAACTCTGGGGCTCACTTCCATCCTTCTATGCGATCGCAATGACCCTATGCGATCGCATAGAGCATCCGTCTGCAACTAAACCAGCAGCCAACAGCAGTTCAAAAATAGAAGAAATGGTCCGCTTGGACCCCCGAAATCAACCCGAGGCCCCCGGGACCCCAACGAAAACCACCAACATACCCCATAACACGTTTCAAACTTGTTCTAATCATAAAAACACCATCCTAAACATCAAAATCACCAATTACACACTGATCCAAGCCTAAATTCCTTAAAATTTTCCAAATTACGCATTCAATCAAAAACCCGACCAAACGACGTCCGAATGACCTGAAATTTTGCAGGCACATCCAAAATCACCTAACGAAGCTACTACAACTGTCGGAATTCCATTCCGACCCCCGGATCAAAATCTCACCTACCGTTCGGATTTCGCCAAAATTCAACCTTAGCCAATTCAAGCCTATTTCTACACCGGCCTCCAAATTCAATTCCGATCGCTCCCCTAAGTCACAAATCACCTCCCGGAACTAACCGAATCATCAGAATCCGATTCCGAGCCCTTTAACCAAATAGTCAACTCCGGGTTGACTTTCCTTATTCAAGTTTCCTTCAAAAAGGCTATATGCCTCATTTTCAATCCAATTCACTCCTAACTCACCCGATAGACTCTAACACTGATATAAAATCATAAAACATGCATTTACAACATAACGGGGTGGTAATTCCCGTAACGACGGGCCGGGTCGTTACAGCTATGCTTTGTTTTTTGCTCGATCGCGTTCGCGTGATGGTCAACACGTTCGCGTAGGCCAGTTCCTTGGACCCCTAGTGGTTCCTCTTTGCATTCGCAATCCTTCCCTCGTGAACGCGTAGCTTGCCAGCTCCCCCTTCTTCGCGAATACGACAACCCTGTCGCGAACGTATAGAACAAAAACGTCAAGTGATATTTTTTAAAAGTTTCAAAATAGTAGCTTGGGTTTTATTCCAAATTTCTCACGAGCTCTCTTCTTCTCTAAGCTCTGGGAGTCCATTAGCCCTCATTCTTCAAGACCGCTTGGGTTAGTAAATCTCCACTTATTTCCTTCATTTTTCTTCATTAATTATTGAATTCCTATGCCTATAACATGTAATCTAGGGTAGAAATTAAGGGAAAAGGAGAGAATTAGGGCTTTTCGATTTTCTTTGATTTAGACCTCGTTTTGGGTCGAATTTAAAAATAAATTATATATTCGGGCTCGTGGGTGAATGGGGAATTTGATTTTGGTCTGAACCTCGTATTTTGACTAAGCAGGCCCGGGGGCAATTTTTGGAATTTTGGGAAGAAAGCTTAGAAATTCATATTTAGGCATTGGGTTTAGTTAGTTTAGCTATTATTGATATTGTAAAGTCATTATTTCATAGATTTATCTGAGTTGCAGCCAAATTCGAGGGGTAAGACTTGAGTTGAGTTTGGAGCATTCGAGGTAAGTGTTTGGTCTAACTTTGGCTTGAGGGAATAGAAGTAGGGTCTTATTTGCTAATTGCAACTAGTCGAGTATGATTGTGACGATCCATCCCGTCGTCACGTGAGTTACCACCCCGTTCTCCCCATGTTATGTTGCTTTATGTTTGAATATCAATATTCGAGTCAATCGGGTGGAATTGAGTGGGTTTTAGTTGGAAATGAGGCACTTAGCCTCTCAGAAGAAAGCTTGTTTTAGAAAAGTCAACCAGAAGTTGACTATGTAGTTAGAGGGCTCGGATGTGAATTTTGGTGGTTCGGTTGCCTTCGGGGGATGATTTGTGACTTAGGAGTGCGATCGTAATTGAATTTGGAGGTCCGGTGTAGAATTAGGCTTGAATTAGCGAAGTCTGAATTTTGGCGGATTCCGATTGATAGGTGAGATTTTGATCTGGGGGTCGGAATGGAATTATGAGAGTTGTTGTAGTTCCGTTAGGTGATTTTGTATATGTGTGCAAAATTTCAGGTCATTCAGACGTCGTTTGGTCGGGTTTTTGATCGAATGTGAGTTTCGAAAGAATTTGAGAAACTTAGGCTTGAATTCGTGGTGAATTAATGATTTTTGTGTGTTTGACATATTGTGATGATTGGAACAAGTTTGAATGATGTTTTGGAGTAAGTTGGTTTTTTTGGTTAAGGTCTCGGGGGCCTCGGGGTGATTCCGGGTGATCAACAGAAGGATTTTTGGACTTGATGTGTTGCAAAATTTTAGCAGTAGTTGCAGACCAAATTGGTCATCGCGTTCGCGTGAGTAGGACCGCGTTCATGAATAGTTGTGGTTCTGGGTCATCACATTCGCGGTAGAGGCTACGCGTTCGCGTAGGTTTCGAGCTGTGGTGCATCGCGTTCGCGTGGACGTGAGCGCGTCCGCACAGAAGAGAAATAGAGGACCAGTTTGATGGTCAACGCATTCGCGTGGTCAGGTCCTGTTCACGTAAGTGTGGATGCCTAAGCCTTTGCGTTCGCGGGGGGCCAGATGTATCTGCGAAGGGTATTTTTGGTCTGTTAAAAATTTGGTCATTGCGAACGCGAGGGAGGCTCGCATTCGCGTAGAGCAATCTAGGCAATTACAAAAGGGTTTTAAAAAATATTTCAGCCACGACTCATTTGATATTTCCTCCATTTTTGCACCACCTTGAAAGATTTTTGGTAGAGTTTGAAGGGTATTTTGATGGGAAGTATTTTGAGGTAAGTCTCGTGGCCTAGAAACACCATTTTATTGAAGATTCAACCTTTAATTCTTAACAAATTGGGTAAAAATTGGAACAACTAGGGCTTGGATTTTGGAATATAAATTTGGAATTTGATGGGGAATTTGAACTCCGATTTTGAATTTTATATGTACGGACTTGTGGCAAGACAAGGAATCTGGTGATGTGAATTTTGTAATTTTTTGAGAAGCAGGCACGGGGCTCGGGTTTTGCCAACTTCGTATTTTTGATTATTTTTCGAGTTCTTTCAATTGGTCAGGTCCCATTAGCTTATTTTAACGTATTCCTTGTGGTTTTGGTCAGATTCTACACTCGAGGAGGTCGATTTGCGAGGAAAGCGCAAGGCCAGCTAGGATTTCGGCCGTCTTGAGGTGAGTAATGGTTAGGAATGATGTACTGAGGGTTTGAGACCTCGTATTTGCACTATGTAGTGCTATGTTGAGATGAGATACGCGCCGTACGATGAGCGTGGTGATGTTACTGCTAGGGATTTGGACTCGCTCCATCTCGATTGATGAATCTACTGTACTTTTGACTGAGACTGAGCTTATATCCGTATATTTGGGCTAGTTGCCATGTTTGGGGCCTTGTGCCGATCTGTAGAATCCTTAGGGAGCATTTTGAGCTAATTGACCTCACTTTACCTGTTGAACACATACTCTCTGTCATATCTGTAACTGTAAAAAATAATATGAATCGGTCTTAGCAATTTGTACTCTAAATGAAGAATACCTGGGGTTGAAAACCCCGACTTAGCTGAGTGGGCCCAAAAGGCCAAGTCTATATTGACTGAGAGGAGTCAAAGACCCCATAGTGAGGGCATTTGATATACACCCGATTGGGCTGCACACCACAACAGTATATACATATACATATATGGATCGGACTGCAAGTCGCAGTAGTATATTATATGGATCAGACTGCATGCAGCAATGATATATTATGTGGATCGGACTGCACGATGCAGTGCTATAGCGCTTGGCCTGTAGGTGCCTCTCTGGAGTCTGCACGCACTCCCAATAAGCGCAGTCGGCTATTATTATTGGATCAGGCTGCGCGTCGTATCAGTATATACTATAATTGGATATGGTTGCATGCCGCAACAATATTATATATGGATCGGACTGCACGCCGCAGCAGTATTGATAAATTGTCAGACTATATGAGATTTTCACTAGTTTTCCCTGATTAACTGATCTTTACTGCCTTTACTGTTGGTTATAGAACTGTGTAGTGTTCTTACGAGATTTCTTACTTTTAGTTGTTATTTATTGCTATTGCTCACTCAGTTGGAGTACTCACCTTACTCCATGCACCTTGTGTGCAGATACAAGGATACCGGAGGAATAGCTGAGTTTGTTGATATTGCCTAGCTCAGTTATCGGAGTCATCGAGGTAGTTGCCGGCGTCGCAGGACCCGATTTCTCCTCTTCTCTTTCTTTTACTCCTGCATCTAGACTTTCATATGTATAGGATGTTGCTCAGTTGTATTTAGAGGCTCTGACTCATGACACCAAATCCGATATGGGCTGTTTGGATATTATTGTGGTTTTCGCATAATTTTTATTACTATCACAGACTGAAAGTTTTGCTTAACTGATGTTTTAAATTTAATAATCGATAAGGAGCTCCGTAACATAGGTTGAGAATGTTCTAAAGGTCTGGCTTGCCTAACAAGGTGTTGGGCGTCATCACAACCGGGGTTTGGGTCGTGACAAGTTGGTATCAGATCCTAGGTTACCAGGTCTCGTGAGTCATGAGCCGGTTTAGTAGAGTCTCGCAAATCGGTACGGAGACGTCTGTACTTATCCTCGAGAGGCTGCAGAACCTTTAGGAAAACTTCAAATTCTTGAAATTCTTGTCGTGCGACTTTGTTGATCCAAGAACTAAATTTTTGTATTCTATTCTCTCGTAGATGGCGAGGACCCGTGCTACCGAACGTGGCGGACGACCACTATTGCCATCTACTAGAGGCCGTGGACCCGGTCGTGGTCAAGGCAGTGCAGCCGGGGCAGCACCAGTTGACTCACCAGTTTCCCCCATTCAGACTCCAACTGTAGAGACTCCAGCAGTACCTACATAGGCACCAGCTATGCCTATCGTGCTTCCGGGTCTTAAGGAGGCCCTAGCTTAGATTTTATCGGTTTGCACTAGCCTGGCTCAGGCAGTCTCGGCCACTACTGCCGCAGCTACTTCTCAGACCAGAGATGGTCATTAGACTCCCGCAGCTACCATGCCTGAGCAGGTAGTGCAGGGTTTGCATACTAGAGGCGCCACCAGCTCAGTAGGTTGTCCCAGTTTGCCCTGGTTCAGGGTGATGGGGTTCTAGTGATGCCAGACAATGAGTAGTGTCATCTTGAGAGATTCAGAAGGCTCTCACCTCCTACTTTCAGTGGTATTCCGCGCGAGGATGCCCAGGGTTTTTTCGACAAGTGTCGATGTATGCTTCGGACAACATAGATCTTAGAGTCAAGCGGGGTATCATTTACCACCTTTCAGTTCTCAAGAGCAGCCTTTACATGGTGGGAGGCATATGAGCGGCGTAGGTCGATAGGTGGAGCGCCATTTTCATGGCAAGAGTTCTCCACTATCTTTCTAGAGAAGTGGGTACCACGGTCGCAGAGATAGGAGTTGCGTAGGCAGTTTGAGTGGCTTCTTTAGGGAGATATGAATGTAATGCAGTATGAGGTGAGATTCTTAGAGTTGACTCGTTATGCTCCACGGATGGTCCCGACTGATCGGGAGAGGATTAGACGGTTTGTGTACGGACTTATTTATCCAATCCGTATTTTGATGACTTGAGAGAGGATCCTGAGCCATACGTTTGAGGATGCAGTAGATATTGCTCGTGATATTGAGACGGCTCGCCGTCGGGAGAGAGAGGAGATAGAGGCCAAGAGGCCTCAAGGATCAGGTAGCTTCATTGGTGCTCCGTCTAGGGGCCAGGTTCAGCAGAGCAGAGGTTATTCTTTTAGGCCTTAACAGTTAGCTCGTCTAGAGTATCGTGGGGCGTCTTCAGGCCGCGGTCATCAGGGTCTTCAGCAGGGCCAATCTTCACTTAGTGCCCTCCCAGCTCAGAGCTCATTATCTGCCCATTCAACTCAGGGTTCTTCTGTGTAGAGTGCATTGGTTGGTCATCCCAGTGTGTGGGGTTCCCTTCAGTCCTAGTCCCCAGCACATGGGAGTTGCTGTGAGTGTGGTAAGTTCGGGCATATACGGAGGGAGTGTCCCTACTGTGCATTCAGTTCATCTCATCAGAGGGGCCCGCCCTCATCTTCTGGCCCCGTATCTTCAGAACTCGCCCCACCAGCTAGGGGTGAGGGACATGCATCTAAGGGTCGCCCCAGATGGGGAGGCCGATCGGGTGGTGGTCAAGCTCGATTCTATGCTCTTCAGGGTCGGTCAGATGCTATTGCTTCGGATGTTGTTATCACAGGTATTATTTCAGTCTGCCACTGGGATGCCCCAATATTATTTTATCTCGGTTCTACTTATTCTTATGTATCTTCATACTTTGCTCATCATTTGGGTATGACCCTAGGGTATCTTGCTTTACTTGTGCATGTATCTACCCCGGTAGGCGATACTATTATTGTGGACCATGTATATCGGTCATGTCTTGTTACTATTGGGGGTCTGGAGACCAGAATTGATTTGTTGCTGTTGAGCATGGTAGATTTCGATGTTATTCTGGGCATGGATTGGCTATCTACGTGCTTCCTATTCTAGACTGTCACGCCAAGATGGTCACTTTGTCTATGCCGGGTATTCCGAGGATCAAGTGGCGTGGTATGACTGACTATATTCCCAGTAGGGTGATTTCCTTCCTAAAACATAACAGATGGTTGGGAAGGGATGTCTATCATACTTGGATTTTGTGAGAGATGTTAGAGTTGAGACTCCTAGCCTTGATTTTATTCCCATTGTGAGAAATTTCTAGATGTGTTTCTAGCGGACCTACCGGGCATACCACCAGACAGGGATATTGATTTCTGTATTGATCTGGTGTCAGACACTCAGCCTATCTCTATTCCTCCTTATTGTATGGCACCAACTAAGTTGAAGAAGTTGAAGGAGCAGCTTTAGAAACTCCTAAATAAGGGATTTATTCGTTCTAGTGTGTCACCGTAGGGTGCACTGGTCTTATTTGTGAAGAAGAAAGATGGCATAATGAGAATTGATTACAGGCAACTGAACAAGGTGACAGTGAAGAATAAGTATCCCTGCCCCGTATTGATGACTTGTTTGATAAGCTCCAGTAAGCGAGGGTATTCTCGAAGATTGATCTTCAATCATGCTATCACAAGCTGAAGATAAGGGATTCTGATATTATGAAGCCAGCTTTCAAGACGAGATATGGGCATTATGAGTTTCTATTTATGCCTTTTGGGCTGACTAGTGCCCTAGCCGCGTTCATGCATTTGATGAACAACGTATTCCGGACGTATCTGGATTCATTTGTGATTGTGTTTATTGATGACATCCTGGTGTACTCGCGTATCCATGAGGAGCATACTCAGCATTTAAGAGTAGTATTGCAGAGGTTGAGGGAGGAGAAGCTTTATGCAAAGTTCTCAAGTGTGTGTTCTGGCTTGGGTCTTTGTCTTTCAGGGACACGTGGTGTCTCGTAATGTTATTCAAGTTGATCCGAAGAAGATAGAGGCGGTGCGAGTTGGCCTAGACCGTCTTCAGCTACAGAGATCAGGAGCTTTCTTGGTTTGGCGGGATATTATCGCCTGTTTGTTCAGGGATTTTCTTCTATTGCGTTGCCCTTGACCAAGTAGTATTGGGCTGTAGGAGCCCATCCGGAGTCTGCACACACTCCCAGTGAGCGCAATCGACTATTATTATTGGATCGGGCTGCGCGATGCAGCAGTATATACAATAATTGGATTGGGTTGCACGCCACAATAGTATTATTTATGGATCGGGCTGCGCCGTAGCAGTATTGGTAAATTGTTGGATTGTATGAGATTTTCACCAGTTTTCCTTGATTAGCTGATCTTTACTGCCTTTACTGTTAGTTATAGAACTGTGTAGTGTTCTTACGAGATTTCTTACTTTCAGTTATTTTTTATTGCTATTACTCACTGAGTTGGAGTGCTCACTTTACTCCCTATACCTTGTGTGTGCAGATACAGGAATCTCGGAGGCATAGCTGAGTCTGTTGTTGCTGTCTAGTTCAGTTATTGAAGTCATCGAGGTAGCTGCAGGCGTCCGCAGGACCCGATTTCTCCTCTTGTCTTTCTTTTACTCCTGCATCTAGACTTTCATATATATATATATATATATATATATATATATATATATATATATATAGGATGTTGCTTAGTTGTATCTAGAGGATCTGACTCGTGACGCCAGATCCGATATTGGCTATTTTGATATTATTGGGGTTTTCGCACAGTTTTTATTACTATCACAGACTGAAAGTTTTGCTTAACTAATGTTTTAAATTCAATAATTGATAAGGACCTTCGTAACTTGGGTTGAGAATGTTCTAAAGGTCGGGCTTTCCTAACAAGGTTTTTCTGCGCTATCACGATCGAGGTTTGGGTCGTGATAATGGTGTATAAGCATGGTGACGAGTATCTATACACTGGTGTCTAGCATGACTGTGTGTCCTTAAATTAAGATTAACCTGAATTGTTGTGACTCTTCCATGCTTATTTGATGACTTCTTATACTGCAAAGAGCATGAGACAGAGATTTTAAACTGACTATTGGAGCGATGGCTCGAATGTTAAGGTGAATTATAAGTGAGAAGTGTAAGAAAGTGAAATAGTTGATTTTTCCCTTGCCGGGACGTGTTATTGGTTTTGTTGATTCTCTCTCTTGCCGGGATTTAGTTGTGTTGTTATATTTTCAGTTGCCGGGATTGTTGTCACTAGTTGTTACCCCCTTACCCCTACTTATGATTGTTGATTGAGGGAGATTTGGTTACTTATATATGGATCGGATTGCATGCCACAACAGTAATAATCGTGGATCGGGTTGCACACTGCAATAATACTATATAATTGTGAATCAGATTGCACGCTGCAATAATACTACATATTTATGGTTCGGGTTGTACGCCGCAACAGTGATGATTGAGGATCGGGTTGCACGCCGCAATAATATTATAAGTGATTGGACCGGGTTACGCGCCGCAACAAATTATAGCTTTATTGTGTTTATTCCTGATTTAAGTTTCTATTGGTTATTATATCCTTTAAGTTTAGACTTCATGTTTTAACTTTTGCCTCCCCACAACATGTTTCACCCTCCTTTTATAACTGCTTATTTCCTATTTATTTTACGCAATATATTTCATAACTGCACAGGTTTATCTAGTAGTCTGGTCTAGCCTCGTCACTACTTTGCCGGGGTTAGGCTAGGCACTTACCAGCACATGGGGTCGGTTGTGCTGATGCTATACTCTGTGTATCTTTTTGCACAGATCCCAGTACCAGAGCATGAGCTTTTGGACAGCAGTAGGAGCATCGGGAGCTGACTTCAGTCCGGAGATTTCCGAGGTAGCCTTGCTGGCGTCCACATGGCCTGAAGTCTCTCTTATCTTTGTTTTTCGTTTGATTTCCTTTGTATCA
Organism: Nicotiana noctiflora; assembly: GCA_032618575.1. Lineage (NCBI taxonomy): Eukaryota > Viridiplantae > Streptophyta > Magnoliopsida > Solanales > Solanaceae > Nicotiana > Nicotiana noctiflora. Next base: position 41,816 of record JASVEL010013057.1, read on the forward strand.
GATCATACAATACTGTATTTCCATTCAGAACTTGTATTTAGCATTCAGTAGATGTCCATGAGTATTATGACACCAGTCTTGGGTAGAGAATTGTTAAACTTCTGCATTTCTTTCAGTAAATTTTATTTGAGACTTTCATTTTTATATTAATTGCCTCGTCTTTCTTTATGTTGTTGATGGTGTTAAGAGAATTATTAAATTAATTGGCTTGCCTAGCTCCTATAAGTAGGCGCCATCATGACTCCCGATGGTGAAAAAATCCGGATCATGACATAAAAGCAATAACTGCGATCAAGTTTCAACATTGTTTGAACTTGATCAATATTGTTGAACTTTGAAAATTGAAGTTGAAAACACAATCAAAATTTATGAGTAAGAGAAAGTTGAAAATGTGGAATCTTGCTAAGGTGAAGATTTGTTGAATTTGTCAAGAATGATATGACTAGCATGAGCATTTGAAGCCTCTTTTTTTTTTATTTGGAAGAAATTGGTAGATGCATTTTTCATACATTTACATTGCATGTTCATACTTAATGTGATGCAAGATATTACTAGTGCAATTTTCCTTATATAAATAGCAAGGGTTTTGTTCATTTGAAAAACACCTCTCACTTGCCTTCTTATCTCCTAAGGCATTTGAATGTTCTTTCTCTCTAGTAGTATTTCATTTGTATTTTTGGAGTAAATAAAGTTTGAGTTGATTGTGTCCGAGAAATAGGCAAAAAGCAAATTTTGCCGAACCTCATTAATTTCCGATATTCCTTTTATTATTGTCTCATTTACTATTTATTAACTACCTTTACATATAGTGGTTGTAATTTAATCAATCTCTATATATTCGGCTTCCGCGCAACAGTTAATACACGATGAAAATATTTGAATTAAATCCATGAAAATGAGTTTTCACAAATATCTTATTCGCCATTTAAGAGTAGAGAATATATTTTATTTAAAAGACTAGAATATCAGAGAGGTAAAATTTGTCCAACGATTGATGTATACAATAACTGAATGAATGCAATGCATATGTTTTATTTTTTTAATATATATTTATCACTTAACTATGATTATGATATGTTTCCTCATGTACACGTTAACTTATTTAGTTCGGTATAAACGTCGAATCCCAATAAGTAATGCAAGTAAATTTAATACTCCTGTTATAATGGATAGAATGTTAGTGAGGTCCAAATAATTTTTTAGTGATCACGTCCACTTCGAAAATTATTAATTAAATCCCATCCCTAGGACTCTACGAGAATCAAAATATTTAAATATATAGTCAACATATTCCAAAACTGATCACGTAATCTCTAATTTTATATTACTGATATTTGACTAATCAGCCAATGTCTTCTAATCATATTTTCTTATTTGCGATCTTTTTTGTTTGTTTGTTTGTTGAATGTTAGTCCAAAGTCATGTCCTAAAAAGGCAACTCATACACTAAACTCGCGAGATTTGAAGAAAAGTCAGACAATAAGGATTTATTGTATATAATTTTATTCTATACTTTTGTAATATATTATTTTTATGACTTGAACCCGATCATGCAATAATAACTTTATTAATTACACCTCTCTTCAACCAAAAAAAAAAAGGAATAACAAATAAAGAATTCCAACATTCCATGTTCACCTTATCAAAGGAAAAAGACAGTTTCTCCACCATAACACTTTCATATCCCATCAAAAAAATGTACCTTTTCTTGATTTTTTACTGTTCGATACTCGCATTAGAACCTGATTAAATATAAATCGGTACCCATATTTTTTATATTAGAGGTAAAACGCTTCCTAGTAAAAACGATTTTATATATAAGGCTCGAACTTTAAATTTTTGATTAAAAATAAATAAGTATTTATCACTCTATCGTAATCCTTGTTGATATCAAACAAAGTACTTATTAAAAGGTGTTATAATTCAAACCATTAATTATTTCCCAATGAAGCATGCAATCTTATATTCTACTATTTTCTTTGTACTTGATAAAGTAGTTAAAAAATATTCCATTCCAAAAGTGGGCATTCTTTTTTCTCTTTTGACCCCACGTTGATAGTTCAATCTTCAATCAAAAATGGCAATTCTTTAATAGTTTTCTTATGGCTGCAAATAAAAAGTCATTTGTGTGTGCACTATTCCTCACGCAAAAAAGTTTGAATTTTGTATCACACAATATTGACAAACTCCCGCTTCCATTTTCTTTTTTCTTTTATATAATCGGCATAAAGTATGTCGATCTATTTTAGATATATATCGCTTGGTATTTTGCTTTTGTTTCAATGATTTGAGATGTTTAATATGATAATTTATGCTAAATTATGATGTTTCGATGTGTAGAAATTATTCGGATGTAATTTGGGACGAACGGGCGCGAATTGGAACAAATTTAGAGCAAAAAGGCAAAAAGTCAATTTTGAGGGTCACAGTCAACATGAAGCGTTGGCTGTGGCGCAATTTCCAGTACTCAAATATTTTGAACGCCGGGGTCAGTGCCCCACGCTGCCTTAGACGCTCGGGTCGCTAGAGTATCCTATTCCAACTTGGACTAAGTTATTTTCATCCAAAGGCGCCTCCAATTGATATAAAAGCCATCTTAAAACCTATTTTGAGGGAGGAGAACGTTTTTGAGAGGAAAACACAAGCATAGAACTGTTGTGGAGGCTGAAATTCATCAAGTCCCATATTTTCTTTCATCAAACTTAGTAATTTTTTATGTTTCTTTGTATGATTTATTGTTTTGCTACCATATCTATGTGGAGCTAAACTTCGCGTTCTAGGGTTGTGGTTCTTTCATGACTATTGTTATTCGGATATTGATTTTAATTTCTTAGTCATCATATTGGTTTATTTATTTAATCCCGCACTTAATTATTTGATTGCTTGATCACCAATTGAATATTATCTACGAATCTAGAGAATGAGAATTCCAGATTGCATATAGGATTGAGTAGAGCAAGTTCTTGAACCTGGACATCGGGGAACGGATTCGCGGTTAGGACAGACATATACCTAATTGCCTTGCTTGGTGATTTACAGGAATTATGAATATGTTCTTGTTAGTTCTAATTCTATGGACATATAGGAGTTATGTATAACATGAATAGGTGAGTACGAACTCGACAGATTCTTATGAGTAATATTAACCTATTAGTTAATCAATTCAATTGAAGAATACAATAGGAAAGTTGGATAGCCCATACCCTAGATCATTTTTATTTCATTGCTATCATAAAAATCTGCTCTTTCTCTGTTCAAAATTCATTATTTATATTTCTTAATTTAATTCATTTAGAATAAAATATTTCTAGGTTTAATTTTTGTTTAGATAATTAAGATAGTCTAATTTAATTATAGTTAATCACAAGTCCTCGTGGGTTCGACATCTAACTTTTAATCACTTTATTACTTGACGACCGCGTATATTTTTGTATGCGTCTTGCCGCAGCAAATTTTTCTTCCGAACAAGTAAAATATTTTATTTCACGTATTTGATGACTGCCCACAAAATTTAATAAAGAAAAGAGAACGTTCAAAATTAGTGGCCCTTTGATAATTTTAGTTATAAATTTATATGATCAAGGATAAAATAAAATATTTAAAATAAATTTATTCCTAAATATAGAAGGTGTGATTTCTTAATTAGCAAGACAAATTATTGTATCTTCCGTCTTAAATTAAGTGGCAAAGTTTAAACGTACATTTGAGATAAAAAGGACTTTTGAGATGTGTAATCTTAAATATGTCATAATATATATATATATATATATATATAATATACTATAATAATATTAAAATGTTATAGTTATTATGTATATATATATATGACATACTATAAACGTTTGTTATTAAAGGATAAAATAGAAAATAATTAAATTATATCCAAATATATAAGTGCTATTATTTTATTTAAAACCAAACTAAAGAAATATTTCCATATAAAAAGTACTCTAATTGTCTAGATTATTATGTCTTATTTTCTTTTATAGTTTGTAAACGATATTATACTTTCTTATCTAAAAATTATTTAATTTTAAATTTATTATTTTATCTTTAATGACATATTATATAATTACAATAAGTTTCTGTGACTTGTTTTAAATTATAAATTTTTAGCTAGGTGTCATTTGGTACATTGGATAAAAATACTGATCTGGGATAAAATTTGAGATTAACTTTATTCCATGTTTGGGTTGAGGTATACTAATCTCAAGTAATTTTTACACTAAAATGATGGGATTAAGTATTCCACGCAGAATGTGGGATAACTAATACCACCATTGTAATAAACGATCTCTTAAATAACCTGTTTGGATGGTTGTTACACATTGTTCCATAATATATCACATCGTATTATATTGTATTGTATTATACTGTATCGTTAGATGAATATAATATTTGGATTGATTGTACCGTTTGCCATGATATCATGCACCAGTAATATGAAGAATAAATTCATAATATTATAAAGATAAATTATGATACAGAGTGTATTTATTATAAAGAAAGGTAGAGTAATTAATAAAATAAAATTATTTAAAAACAGTGAAGGTGAGATGAGAGAAAAAGACAAGATAATGACGCAACCATATCAAATCGATCGTTAAAGCGACACATTGCGTCATTACGTAATGACAAATTTAGCGATATGATACAATAAAATTTAAGTAACAACTAAAATAAACATCGTATTTAAAGTAACTATATGATATACCATCCAAACAAAGGTTTAAAGTCTTATTTAAAACTTGGCAGATCAAATATAGCGATATAAATTGAGAGGGAAGGAATATATAATATAGAAATATATGAATATTACATTCTCAACTGGCAAGGAGCAGTCCACGTCGCATTATCTCAACCACCAATCAATAAAGTTTATGACTTTAGGTTCTGCTTTTGGACTTTTGAGCTTTGGTTCCTTCTTCTACAAACATGTATATACCAAAATTCTTAAACATGGCTATTTTTGCAATTTGTTAGTGTCTCAATCTCTTCTTCTTCATCTTCTGTATATCAAGTAATTATCTGAATTATTTTAGTTGACTTGTCCCCTCTTTACCTGCAACAAAGGAGGAAAATTGAAGAAATGATAAAGTTGTGATTTTTAAAAAGAAGCTGCTATGGATTTTTGGAGAAAATGGTACGTGGGTGTTTCTTGATTTTCTTTATTAATATATTCTATATGTTTTCTTATCTCATGCTTAGTGGTGATAATATATAATTAATTAACGTGATGGTTGTTGAGTCTGAATTTTGATTTAGAATATGCTGCTATGAAAATTCTAAGTTTGTTAATATATTTGAATTATGCTTTCTAGAAGAAAGTTTAAGATGGTCTGCTTTGTATATATTTTTCTTCAGTTTATAACAAAAGTTCCTAATTTTTGTTGAATGTTTTATCTTATTTTTTGCTGGTAGTAGCATCATTATGTGATGGTAATTAATCAGAGCTAATTAGCAGATGTAGTGTCTAGTAATTTATCTGAATCTAAAGTCTAAACTCAAATATCATGAGCTGATCCTTTTTGTATTTTGCTTACAGTTTTTTAATTTTAAAAACATTAATTCTGAAGTATTGGGAGGCGATCTATTTTATTGGTGGTCAGTCACGAAGCCAAAAAATTCTGTAAGTCTATTTTTAGATCAAATAACAAGTAGTAATATTTTACCTATACACAATATAATTGTTCCACACATAGCTTCACCCCTGCTGGTGGTGAGGGAGAGAACGGTTTGGGTGTGGGGTGGTGAGGTGGTGGGTGGTGGTGGTGGTGATGGTGGTGGTGGTGGTGGTGGTGGGGCGGATAAAGTTCTCTGTACCCAATGGACTCTATACTAATACCGAATTTGCGTTGAGTAGGCCTATTGAGGGGCGAAGAGCTTTGTACTAAATGGTTTTCTATTCTTGAGGAATGAATTCGAGACTTCTGATTAAATGTATAAGGTTGGATCTGTCAAGACCCCGCTCTTCGGTGGTAGTTAGTAGAAGTCTTAGTTCATGAGAGGTGTAGACTTTGTACTTCAATATATTAATTGCTCAAAAAGAAAGCTCTATAGCTGTAGATCCAAGAATGTGGGTGCCAATCTCTGCTGAATCTAAGTAATAATTAAATATAAAATTCACCATTAAAATAGCATATCCGTAGGAAGGTTGTTAGTTTTTTATTTGGATATGATACATACTAGCTACTCTCAATCTTTGTTGAAGAAAGAGGGAGAGATTCTTTGAATGTAATTCTTTTTTTCTTTTTTTCCGATGGGGAGCCTTGGCGAATGTGACCTGAAGATTACCGGTTTGAGTTGTGAAAATAGCTTTTTGCAGAAATATAGGAGAAATATAGGGTAAGGTTGCATATGGTAGACCCTTGTGGTCTAGCATTTCCCTGGAGCCTGCGCATAGCGACAACTTAGTGCATCGGGCTGTCCTTTTTTTTTTCTTTTTTCTTTTTTCTTTTTCCCTTTATGTTGGTTGGTGGGAATAATGAGGGTTATATCATGAAGTCTGACATTATTGTTGACTGTTATGTGACATAGTTTAAAAATAATTCAGAAGAGCATTTGAGCTTATCATAAATTTATCGATGTAGTTTTATTAGTCTCATGTCCAGAAAAGATTATTTAGTTGTTTTGCATTGATCTTTGCTAGTGACTGAGATATTTCGAGATGTTCTTTTTTTTAGGCTTCCTTACAAGCTGTAGTCTTCCTTTCTGATGACAAACAACAACGGCGATGATATTGATTTAGGACTTACTCTTTGCACCACTCATAATGTTAAGACAAAGACGGAAGATGATTCGGGTGCAGGTGTAAATGCAAGGTCATCGGTCGACATGGCATTTGCAGCATCTGATCCCCTATCTGAATTAGTTTGGTCCCCTCACAAAGGTTTGAGCCTGAAATGTGCTGATAGCGGATTAGCCGACAAAAAACCTTTTCTTCTGTGGAATGTGGGACTAAGCGATGTGATTTCTTCACCATCACAAAGCGGCAGATTTAAGGGGACTTATGATGAAAATGTTGTTAATGAAAGAATAATCGTTTCTCGGGAAAGGTTTCTTTTGGATGGTGTTGTTGATGACAAACATAATCTAGCTTATTACGAGACCAACGTTATGGGATCAAAATGCGGAAATGAAGTAGGTAAGGCTATCATCTTAGTTAACAAGCTACTGCATTATACATGTCTTTACTAGAAATATATATCTATTGTTGCTCGTGTTTGTTCTCTTTATTGTTAAATGCTGAGTAAACAGTCATCCGACAGGGTGCAGCAGTCAAGTGCAGATAATGAACACTGCTGATGGAGTCGATACCTTAGGCTCTAATCAAGATGAGGAAAGTTTGAAGAATACCGAGAAGGGCATTTGCGTTAGTCAAGATATCCAGATCCCTCAGACGGTTGAAAGTTCTGAAAATCATGCAGGTGTGGTCTACTACCCTAACCTCACTTTACACAGAAGCATTCAGATATCTGTTCTGTGTCTAAGCTGCGAAGGAGCTCCTATACATAAATTTCTTAAGCGATAATTGCATTTTTGGGCCATGTAATTGAGTGAAATTCATTTTGTATCGTATAAGAAAGGAACCCTAAAAAGTAATAGCCAGCAAAATGTATATGTTTTGTATATTAACTATAAATATACATATATGTTTTGTATATTTGGGCTAGCGCCCGTAATTATTTTTAGCAGATGGGCCAAAAATGAAAACAAATAAGCCTTATTGATGTCCTGTTATGTGATAATTGAGGAGCGTTACTTTTGATGTTGTTTTAGTGGGCTGACGAAAGGATGGAGACATTCGCATTTCATAACATGTGTCTTACTAGATCACTTTGTTGATGCAGGTCAGAGAGATTTAGGAACAGAGAGATCTCTGCAACATGGAGCCGATTCGAAGCTTGATACGGGCACTATTGAACCTCTAGTAGAAAAAATGAATCAAGGAATTTCGACTAATGATAAGTACAGAGACGGAGCTGTTTTGATTAGCAGTCAGGCTTTAATTCCTACTGTCAAAGACTTGGAAGCGGATGAAAGATTAGAATTTGCTCTAGAAGAAGATAGTGGAAACCGAAAAAAGAACTCTGATGCTACCAGTCCGCCAGCAGAATGCATAGCGGAGAATGATGTACATCTTCCAGGGGTTAAGGAGACTCGTGATCAGGAGGAGGAGCAACTTCTTAGGGACAGTTCTGTTCCGCTAGAAGTTTCTCCGACACATAGCAGGTCATCGTCATATAGAAGGAAAGGCAAAGGCAAAGCATTATTTGAAGGAAATGCCGACAGCAAAATGTCGAATGGCAAGGAAGATAGCCATGAAAGTGTAGAAAGCTGCAACAGTACAGGGTTAATCCCAAAGGGTAAGAAACGCTGGCACTTTGAGCAGCAGTCTTTCATTGGAAGTAAAAGAATCAGAACGCATATGCATGGAGATTCTGCAGCAGAATCGACAGTCGCACGTAATAGCTCTTTCATGACTTGGATTTCGAACATGGTAAAGGGATTCTCTAAATCCAATCTTGAAGAATCTCCTACTCTCGCTCTCAACTTTACTCCTAATAATAATGAGGAAAATCAAGGAAAGGAGACTAATCATCAAGAAATTGTTATGTATGACAAAGATCATCATCTGAGTAGCAGGTCTATGGAGTTTCAAACTGTATTTCAGTCGCTGTACTGTCCTACCTTGAAAGTAGCTGAAACAGAAATACCGAAAGATAACAATGTTCTCATTGAAGTTCCTCCGATATCGTGCCATCGGGGGGACAATGTGACTGCTTCAGCAGAAAACAAAGCTTCGAGTGACATTGGATGTAGCAAAGCAAATGATGGGATGAACTCCACGAGCTCATTGTCTAGACTTAAAGCCAGCATTGGTGAGGAAAACAATACCTGTCGTTCATCTGAACGTGACACAGTTTATGGCACATCTAACAGAAATCAGTCTCTTCATAGCCTGTGGATAACTAGATTCTCAAACAGGACTCCTGGGACTACTGTTCTGAACACAGATAATCCCAAGCCAACTGCACATGAAACACTAACATTTTCCATGGAATGCAGAAGGCCTAATCCTCAAGCTCAAACGAGTGTCGAGTGTGTGATTGAACACCAAATCTCAGGCGCAAGGGAGGTTTCGTCTGGGGACGAAGACGATGATGTTGCAGCCAGCTCAAAAGAGATCAATCAGAGTAATATACATCCTATTATACCTTCCGCCAAGTTCAAGAAATCCGAGGCGCTGGCCTCTCTATTTGCCAGGAGATTGGATGCCCTTAAACACATAGTACCTTCTTCAACTAGAGGTGAGTACACAAGAACAACTTGTTTCTTCTGCGGCAGAAGCGGCCACGACTTACGCAACTGTTCAGAGGTGACGGAGTCTGAGTTGGATGTTCTTATTAGAAACATCAGGGCCTATAGTGGGGCTGAGGAATCTACTTGTCTGTGCATTAGATGTTTTCAACTTGATCATTGGGCTATTTCCTGCCCAACATTATCTACAAACCGGAACAGGAATGATAATTTGCAGCTCTTCACAGACAATGAATGTTCATCTAGCTTTGTGGAAATAAAGCAAAGTCAACGGCTTGAACTTGCTAATCATGCTTATCACAGTAAAAATCAGCTTTGGTTTGCAAGAACCTCTGGTTCCTATCAAATTCAGAAAAAGAGAACTTCTCCTGTGGAGAACAGTTTAAAAGAAAGTATAATTTCTTCCAATCTTGTTAGTAAGGAGATAACAGATCTCCCGACAGGAATTTTTGATGTCATCAGGGGTCTCCGGTTGTCTCGTGTGGATATTCTCAAGTAAGCAAAGCATGTTATGCAAGTTAGTATATTAATGTCAAGTTTGTTATTTCTTTAGATGTAGATTTAGGTAAAGCTTCTGCAAAATAGATAGGCTAGAGTTAGATGCGGTGGCATACATAAGATTTTGCGCAAGCATTATCGGTCTATTATCACAACCCAGCTAATATATGATTTTTAGTTTGGGGAAAAAGATGTCCTAAGCTTTACTTCTTGTCCCAAGTTAATGTATTTGGCATTCTTTTCTGCTAATGTCACTCGGTTACATATATACCTATTGATTGTTTTCAGTCTAATTACGCTTTGAATTTTGGTTGCCTCAGATGGATGAACTCCAACACTTCACTATCACATTTGGATGGGCTATTTTTGAGGTTGAGATTAGGGAAGTGGGAAGCAGGGCGAGGAGGTACAGGATACTATGTTGCATGCATCACTGGTAAGATTTCGTTATAGTTTTCGTCACAATTCCCCCCTCTCTCCCTACCCTGCCTTTCAATGCAGAACAAATAGCTGTTCTTCGTCCGTTTGCACTCGTCATATCCTGTTCTGGAATCTGTAGGTGTAAAAGGAGAAAAATCTGAGAGAGATTCTAGGAACCGCATATCAGTAAATGTCAGTGGAGTCGAGTGTTTTGTGGGAAGCCAATATGTCTCCAACCAAGACTTTTTGGAGGTAATATACTTTATAGTTACCCATTGTACAGTCTTTTTAAGGAGCTGTCGATAGTAGTTTTTGTTTTCTGGTCAATCAAATGATGCTTCCTAATTCAACTAAACATAGGGAAAGCTAAGGTTATTATCATGCTTAGTTAGCCATTTCTCTTCTATCTTTTTATTTGGAAAGTTATACCCTACATCAAACAGTCTCTAACAGAAATACAGGGTAAGGCTGCGTACAATAGATCCTTGTGGTCCGGTCCTTTCCCGGACCCCGCGCATAGCGGGACATTAGTGCATCGGGCTGCCCATACCTTGCATCAAATGATGAAAATGAGACTATTATCATGTTAAGTACTTTGTTTTCCTTCTTCTCTTTAGGGAATTAATCGCTTTCACATGTAAAGGTTAAATAACATGTTTGCAGGAAACAGCATATTCAGTTGCTTACTGGCTGCATGATTGTGCTAATTTGATGTTTTTACTTGACTCTTTTATGTGCGCTAATAAATTGCAGCCACTTTGAATTCAGTGACTCTAAATATGAAATTCGCTTCTAATTCTTTACAGGATGAACTAACTACTTGGTGGCGCAAAACGTTGGAGAGTGGTGGGAGGGTTCCTGCAGAAAAAGATTTAAGACAAAAACTCGAGGAGCGCATGAAACTAGGGTTCTAAGAACTCGTCACAGAAACACATTAGTACCGAGTTTGGTTCGTCCAAAAGTGTCAAACCAGACCAAGAAATGAGCTATTCCACCATCTTGTAAATAAGATTTTGGTTGCTATTTCACAACATTCTTTGTTCTTTTTATCTAATATTCTAGACATGTGAGATTGAGAATTATTTTTTAGTGTTCATCTTTGTATATAGATGAATTTGTTTGTGATCATAAGGCAATTAAATGTTAAATAACACAAGACATTGTTTGTAATAGGAAAAGAAACTAGGTTGCTGTTGGTAAAGAACATTTTTCCAATATGAGCATCTTCTCCTTGTGTTTGGTCCAAGATAATTCCATGATAATTGCCTTTGAGAATTTGTTGGAATCATTCTTGGTCTCTTGGATTCAGATACTGTTGGCATATTATAACGGCAAACAGGGCAGTAATGGCTTTTTCTAACCACTTAGTAATGCAATTTCCATGAAGACATATGTGAGCAAAGCAAAGGATCTTTTTCTTCTCTTTTGCGAGTTGTTCCAAACAAATCACACAGTCATCATTCAAACAATCATCTTCATCAATCTCCATTCTTTCCGGCAACTGCACTGTGGATAACTTTGTTAGATTCAGTTTTAGTGATGCAAATAATATATCTATGCAGGAAACCAATTATAGAAGAACAAGGAATCAGGAAGATACTACAAAATAGCTGAAATCAATCTTGATTGCGAAAATCAATCAGCAAAGAGTACAAACCTATCGGCAAATCTGGATGCCTAAGGAAACGCATCTCAATTAGCATATCGATCAGCGGATGGAGAGAATCACGCAAGCCTAATCTTAAGGCACGAATCAAGGCCAGCATATCCGGAAGAATGAAGATCATGCAAAGGCTATTGAGCGACTAATTTCGGAAGGATGACAAATCAAGGAGCAAGCCTTCAATGTTAAGCGGCTAATTTCGGATGGATCACAAATCAAGGAGCAAGCCTTATTATTTGCTACGACTAAAGGAAGAACCAAGGAATAGCAACGGCTAGCCATCTTATTCTTAGAAAGAATCAATCTCTTTCCAAGGATCAAATCTTTTTTTTTTTTTTGGTAATTAAAATTTTATTTCTCAACAAATATTTACATACAAACTCGAGCTTAATCTGGACATACATCCCAGATTTTAGCTCCACTCCTGACTTCATCAACTACAATTACAAGAAAGATTAATCTAACTATTACCTAAAGAATGAATCTTACATAGTAGGATAGTAGTTGAGTTAATCTTCTTTGTATCCTCTGTTTACTTTCTCCACTCCAATGCACATCCTGCGTAATTGCTTTGCTTAAAGTGACTTCTGATCGTTGAACTCTTTTGAATACCGTTGTCCCTCTCTTGCCATATGTAATACAGTGTTCCCGCCAGCACAAGTTTATATAGCTCAGCTGTTGTGCTCCTCCCTCCGTAGTACTTCCCTGCCCATTCAAGCTCATTTGCCCACATTATTGGTTGTCTCTAAATCCCTTGCCATTGCAGCATTGTTGTCCATATTCTCTATGCATAGTTACATTTAAAAAACAGATGATCCACTGTCTCCTCCTCACTATTACATAAAAAACATGTTACATCCTCCACATATCCCAAACCCCTAATCCTATCTTTTGTCATTAATCTTCTATGTGCAGCTAGGTAGATTATGAAGTTCCACTTTGGAACTCCAACACTGTTGTGCACCAGTTTTCTCCATGGTACTCTATCAAATTTACCCCTCAGTTACCCAAACATATTCTTGATAGAAAAGTTGTTTATATCCTCTACATCATCCTCTATATAGCCAGCTTCCTCAAAGTATTGTTTGGCTTTAAATATCTTATGCACTATCCAAGAGGCTTATTTTGGTGTAGTGTCCCACAATGTATTCTGTTTCTTATAATACACATGTATCCACTGCACCCATAACCTATCTTTCTTGTTGCACATGTTCCAAAGGAGTTTATATATGGCTGCCTTATTCCATTCCTCTATAGCTAGCAGATTTAGACCAACAGTTGCTTTAGGTTTGCACAAGTTGTCCCATGAAACTAATGCTTTCCTTGATACTTCTATCCCTCTAGTCCACATGAATGTTCTGCATACTCTTTCAATAAGTTGCCCGAGACCAGTATACTTGAATAGAGAATATCACACTCTTGATTGGTTTAATTCTCCCTGCATAAGACAGGAATTTTGCTGTCCAGGATTGAATTCTCCCTAGCATCTTCTAAAGTAGAGGCTGGCACTGTATCAATGATAACCTCTCAGAGCTTAGCGGTACCCCCAAGTACCTAATTGGTAGATTTCCCTTGACAAACCCCAAGTCTTGTAGTATCCTATGTTGCTAATCATCATGCACTCCACCAAAGAATATGGAACTTTTATCAGTATTTGCCTCTAGCCCTAATGCCTTTGAGAATTGTTGAAAGCACTGAAATAGCAGTTAAACAGATACAGAATAGTAATAGGTCATCAGGAAAGTTCAATTGCACTATGTTTAGTTTGCCACATTTAGGATGATAGTTTAAGTTAGAGTCCATTTTAAGAGTCTTCAACAGTCTTGTCAAATACTCCATAACCAGTACAAATAGGTAAGGAGATAAGGGATCTCCCTGTCTCAATCTCTTTTTAGCATGAAATGGCTTTATAGGCTGCCCATTAATCATAATGGAGTATGATACTGTTATAACACAGCTCATAGTCCATTGCACAAATCTCCCTGGCAGCTGCAGGTGTGTCAACACTTGCTCTAGTTAACCCCACTCCACTGAATCATATGCCTTATTCATGTCTATCTTCAGCATACATCTAGGAGAAATACCTTTCCTGCCATTACCTTTCACTAACTCATGACTAAGTATTATGTCGTCACTTATCAGGCTACCATGAACGAATGCATACTGACTCTTATCCACCAGCCCATCCATCACTCCTTGTAGTCTGTTTGCTAGTATCTTTGATATAATCTTGTAAAGAATTGTGCAACATGATATTGGCTTGTATTCAGTAATTTTAGACGAACTTTTCACCTTAGGAACAAGGGTTACTATTGTGCAGTTAATAGGCTGATACATATTTGAGCTTGAGAAAAATTCCATGACTGCATATGTGATTGTATCTCCTACTACAGGCCAAGCCTTTTTGAAAAATAAAGCATTAAATCCATCACACCAGGGGCTTTGTTATCACTGATACCTTTCAAAGCCTGATAAATCGCATCCTTTGTGATCTCTGCAATCAGTTGTAGTTGTTGCTGTCTATTCATCATGGGACCATCTCTCATAATAACTGGATTAATAACAGGAAACTCACTTGCTGATGAGCCCAATAGCTGTTGATAAAACCCTGTCACCTCCTCCTCAATGTCCTCCCTTGTTTGTACAATGCTCCCATTTCCTTTTATTAGCCTTCTAATCTTGTTTTGGCTACATCTATTTTTCATATTTTCAAATAAGTGTGATGTGTTGGCATCACCTAGCTTCAACCATTTTATTCTTGATTTTTGTCTCATAATGCTTTCCTCCACTCTTAGCCATTTCTCCAGTTATTTTTTCATCTCTTTATCTTCAACTACTAAGGTTTTCATCTTGCCCAGAATCTCTCATTTTCTCTTGCATAACAGTCAAATTTGTCTACATACCTTGATCCTATCATCAACAAAATTGTATTCATTTTTGTTTAAAAACTTCATAGCCTACTTTACTCTTTTTAGTTTATAACAAATACACCTCATATTATGTTGTTCCTGTGGCCTCTCCCATGCTTTATTAACTATCTCTATAAAGTCATCATGCTCAGCTAGGTGGTTTAGAAATATAAAAGGTTTGGGGTTAATATCTTTATTCTCCTCTAGTGCTATACTTAAAGGTGTATGATCAGAACAGTGAGAATCCATAATCCAAACCTCCAGTTGTGGCATTACCATCATCCAATCAGTGTTGATCAGGACTCTATCAATTTTGCTATAAGTATGGCCATTTGTCCATGTAAGGTTCCTTCCACTAGTCTTCATTTCTGTCAAACCAGTATCTTCAATAAATTCATTGAAGTATCTTACCTCTAGTTCTTGAACAGGATTACCAATTGGTCTATCTTTAGCCGATCTAATAACATTGTAATCACCCATTATCATCCATGGCCCTTGTTGTATTGAGTGAAACCTAGTCAGTTCACTCCACATACTTATTCTGTCCTCAATACTATGCAGACGATACACAACGATAAATGTAAATCTCATATCTAATCTCCTAATATATACTGTAGTGTGGATAGTGTGAGCATTGCTACTCACCTCTTTGCACTTTATTTCATTTGTGTCCCATAGCACCCATATTCTTCCTTTGCTACTATACTTATAATTGTCTAAATTTGCCCATCCAGGTGTAATTTTCCTTATAACTTGTTTAGCCTTCTGCTTTTTTATGTTCTAGTAGTGCTACCATGCTTACTTTATTACTACACATGAACCAGTTTACCTCTTTTTGTCTACGGGCTTTAATTAATTCCCTTATGTTCTAAGATACTAACTTCATATAGGTATAAAAAGGGGTTGTAGAGTACCTTCTGGCCCAGTATCACCCTGCTGTCTACCTGTTCTTCCCTATATCTTTCTTGGCATAGCTAGTTGTAGTTTTGACTATATAAGTAGATTAAATCCATTGATGACATTTACAACATCAGCTGGTTGTCTTTCTCTACTTGCTGCTGATTTTTCTATAACAGTCTGCCACCTTTCTTCCTCATTTCCTCTTTCAGCTTTTGCACTAATACTAGCTATTGATGTACTAGTTCTAACATTCTTTCCATTTGTAGTCTCATTCATCTGCAATTGCTCCTTAACTGGCTCCTGCATTTTGGATACCACCTTAGGTTGCCATTCCTGCTTTTGTTTTACATTCTTAGTCTTCACTTTTGGACCACTCTGTTCAGCCACTCTACATTGATGACCAATTTGCATGCATTTAGTACAGAACTCAGTTACCCTATCGTATGTTATTTCTTGCATAAACTCCCTTCCATTAGGATCAGTCACTTTAAAAGATCTAGGAAGTTCCTTAGTCATATCTATTTCAACCAACACCCTTGCATATGAGATCCTATCCACTTGAGTAGTACAAGCATCCGCATAGAGAAGAATTCCCAATCCACTGCTGATCCTACTGAGTGACCTCTTTCTCCAGCAATTCAAAGGCAAATTGGGATATTTCACCAATATTGATATAGTTTGGAGAACCTCTCCATTGAAATCAAAATCAGCCAACCATATGTTGACAATGATAGGCTAATTATTCAGCATGTGAGGCCCTGAATACAGAACTGCATCCCTATCTTCAATCGAATTGAAATGACTACAAAATAACCATCATTATGAAAATACACCTTAGGTTTAGCCACAAAGTTCCATATTGAAGCAATGTACCTTTCCATGGATCATATTGTTGGACTTCCTCCAACAACATACAATATTAATGTTAGCTTCCATTTCTAAATCTCCTCCTCTGTCTCTTCCTTATAGAGATCCACAGTCACTTCACTGTTTTTTATGATAGGTGCAATGAAGCTAATATCCCTTCCTTTTGCCGTATAATTTGACCCCGCAAATAGGTTCGCCCACTGCTTCCGCCCTTTTTCAACTTCAATAGTAGGCAAAATCACTTGAGAGTGAGCTACCTTCATTGCATCCCCTGTTACCCCCAATTCAACGGTGACTGGATCCAAATTCTTCCCAATTGTGACTGATTCGCTGATATTTGAGCTTGCATGTATCATCAGAGTATTAGTAATCACTTTACTACTGGGATCAGACTTATCTGATGGATTTTTCATAGTTTCCTTCATGATCGACAATGGCGGCCATTGTTTTATTAAAATTTTCCCTAGATTCCTTTCCAGATTATCATTGCTCAGTATTGGAGTACTCATACCTGCACAGTCAGTCGCCAGAGTCTCATTAACAATTCTCTTCAGTCGTCCACTCCCCATGGCTGATGGCGTACGTTAGCACATGCACTCTAACATGCGCTGAGAGAGCAAAAGAAAATATCTTGGTTGTCAAGCCTCAATCTTCATCAAGTATTTATTCCTAGACTTAACCTACGATGGACATACTTTGATCGAACCAAACACCTCTCTTTATTCTATTGCAAACAAACATTGTAGTTCACTAAGATCTGCTGTATAAGGAGAGTACAACACTAGTGAGGCATTGCATAAAAAAGAAACGAGTATGAGAGGAACTTTGTTATCAAGTCAATTCCACTATACTCGAAGAAACGCATTTACTAAAGAGAACTCCCTTGCAACTGAAGGGGACTGGACTAGGATTCACATTGAATCCGTACCAATATAAAAATTATGATATCTGCATATTACCTTCTATCTCTATAACTGTTAAGTTATTGCATCTAGTCGACTACTTGATAGACTTGTCAACTAATAAGAGAATAAGTTTAAAAATATATAATTCACCCCGTGTTATACTTTCAATTAGTATCAAAGCAAGGCACACATCTTACTTTTTGCTTAATAGCTTGTGAAAAAATATCATGGCAAATCAAGTTATCATAGGAGCTCTCTTTCAGGAAGGACACAAGTTAGACCACCATACTTCAATAGACACCATTTCTCCTATTGAAGTACAAATAGAGATCTCCACCAAGGCTTATGACGTCAAAGTTTGGAGAGTCATCAAAAAAGGAAACTATCCTTACCTGCAACCACTCCACCACTTGATGATCCTAAAGATATAGATTCATACACAAAGGAGCAATTGGAAGTGGTGCAAATTAATAATAAAGCAATAAATTTTCTTCACAATACTATAAGTGGTGAGGAATACGAGAAAATCTCAAGTTGTTACACAACCAAAGAAATATGGGACAAGCTTGAAGTCACATATGAAGGAGCAAGCAAAGTAAAGGAAACACATATCAACATGTTGGTTCATGATTACGAACTCGTCTCAATGAAAGAAGGAGAATCCATTGAAGAAATATTTGCTAGATTTAGCAAAATAACCATTGATCTAAAAGCGGTTGGCAAGCCGTATACCAGTGGTGATCAAGTTAGAAAAATCCTCAGAAGTCTGCCAACCACTTGGCAAACCAAAGTGGTCACTCTAGAATCTCAAGATCTAAACAAATTATCCTATGATGAGCTACAAGGAGCACTCGTAAATTTTGAAAGGAAGCATCTAAAGAAGACTAGTCAAGAAGAAAAAAGGAAAATAGTTGCATTCAAGGCTTCAACTAAAATAGCTGAAAACGAAACTGATGATGAACCTGAAACCTTAAAAGAAGAGATTGCTATGCTATCAAGAAACATGGATGGATTAATGAGAAGATTCTGGAATACAAAGAAAGGAAGAATTCCACCAAGACAATCCAGGCAGCACAATGAATAGGACACAAACGATGAAAAATGTTATGAGTGTGGAAGATTTGGGCATATTCAAGCAGAGTGTCCAGAACTGAAAAGTAAGATCTCTAGAGGATTCAACAAGAACAAATCTTTTGGAAGTTGGAGTTTTGAGGACAACACAGACCAGGAAGGGATAGCAAATCGCTGCTTCATGACGATTCTGGAAAATGAAATAAAAAAATCCTCAAGATGCCGGACAGATGAGGACACTTCAAATGAGGAAAATGAAAACCGTTTCATGGCACGAGGTGAAACTAGTGAGGTAAGATCTTATAACTGTGAAAGATGCAATGAATTGCAGGATATTCTTGATTTAACTTTAAAAGAGTCTCAAAAAATGATGAATGATCTTAAAGACTCACTAAAGAAGTCAAAGACTGGAAACTCAAACATGAAGCATGTGAAATCGAAAAAGAAGTAATTTAAGAAGAGTTTGAGGAATTGCAAATTCAACTCAGTGGCATGCGCAAGTCCACCAGTCACATTTCTGTTAAGTCAAACCGGACAACTCATAAGTCAACTGGAAAAGGACCGGTTAGAACTAATTCGACTAGTATTAACATTAATGAAAGACCTAAAGGTAGGTCAGAAGTTAAGTGTCATTACTGTAACAAAAATGGGCATAAATATTCATTTTGTTGCTTTCGTAAAGCAAACATTTTAGGATGGGTGTGGAAACCAAAAGTTAATTCTGAATCTAGTAACACTAACCCTACAGGATCCAGGCAAGCTTGGGTAACTGAAAGAAAGTAATCACCTGGTTTTGCAGAAACACCACAGAATAAGCCGCAAAGGAAAATGGTATCTAAATAGTGCGTGTTCTAGTCAGATGACAGGTGATAAAAACTTGTTCAAGGAAGTTAAAAATATTGATGGAAGGAATGTCAAATTTGGGGATGACTCAAAAGGCAAAATAGTAGGCACCGGAACAATCCCCTTCAATAACAACAATGACATCACTGAAGTTTATCTTGTCGATGGCCTCAACTATAATCTCTTGAGCACAAGTCAACTTTGCAACTCAGGATATGCGGTAAAATTTAAGAAAACAAGATGTGCTATTGAAAATGAATCAGATAAAATAGTTCTTCCTGAAAAAAAGGTATGGAAATGTTTATATCCTTGATAATTTTGAAAAGATTGATGGCCATATTTGCTTAACTTCTTTGTCTGATGATCCATGGTTGTGGCATAGAAAACTTAGTCATACTAGCATGCATTTAATTGAAAAACTTTCCAAACGTGAGTTAGTTATTGCTCTACCCAAACTGAATTTTTCTAGAACTCATGTTTGTGATGCATGTCAAATAGGTAAGTAGACCAAAAACTCTTTAAAAACAAGGATATAGTATCTACTTTAAAACATTTGCTATTACTTCACATGGATTTATTTGGGCCTACTGGAACTGCTAGTATAGGTAATAAAAGGTATGCTTTTGTTATTTTAGATGATTATTAATGTTTCACTTGGGTAATTTTCTTATCTTATAAAGATGAAGCATTAACAAATTTTGAAGTTTTCTGCAAGAAGGTTGAAGAGAAAAGGGTTATCTAATCTCAAATATTCAAAGTGATCATGGAGGAGTATAAAAGTAGAGCATTTGAAGATTTTTGCAATAATCAAGGATACACTCATAATTTCTCTGCACCACACTCAACAAAACAAAATGGAGTTGTAGAAATAAAGAACATAACCCTCCAGGATATGGCAAAAACAATGTTGCTAGATCATTCAATGCCAAATCACTTATGGACAGAAGGTGTAAATACATAATGCCATATTCTCAACCGATGCCCCATAAGGTCTATTCTGAAGAAGACTCCATATGAACTATGGAAAGGTAATTGGCTAAATATCAGCTACTTTCATCCTTTCGGAAGTAAGCGTTTTATCCACAATAAATTAACTACTTATACAACTTACTATCATTTGTTTCAATATATTTGTCATTTTAGAATAACAAAATACTCCTCGTTTCAATTTAGGTGAACCCATTTAACTGGGTATAGAGTTTAAGATAAGAGAGAAAATTTTTGATTTTGTGGTGCAAAAAAAAAATATTTTGTATGGCTATAAATCATTGTTTAAAGGTAAATTATTTCTAAATAAGAAAATGGATCATTCACGGACTAAAAAGGAAATAGGTTCACATAAATTGAAACGGAGGGAGTATATCTTTTAGAGATTATAATAAATGCACATTATGTGTGAAAGAATCAGTACATGTTATATTCGATGAAAATAACCCCTTCGCCGAGAAAGGAATTAGTGCAGGTAATGAAGATCTAGACCAAGAAATACACGAGACTAGCAACAAGAGTCGACTGATACATCCACTACGACAGAGTCAATTGGTGAAATCAACAACAATATACTAGATCAACCTATTGAGTCGACTGCTAATATGGTGCACCCAAATGAATGGAAAAGCGAGCCGGGATATTCTAAAAAAATCATTATAGGGGATCCAATGAAGGAATGAAAATCAGAGGAGCCCTCAAAAGAAAGCAAATATTACATTAATCTCTCAGATTGAGCCAAAGAAGCAGAGGAAGCACTTAAAGGTTCGAGTTGGGTTCAAGCTATGCACGAAGAGTTAGATTCAGCAAAAATCAAGAGTGGAATTTCAAAACCTGAAAAGGTCTCTGTAATTGGAACAAAATGCGTTTTCAGGAATAAACTGAATGAGGATGGAAAAGTCATAAGGAACAAAGCTAGACTGGTTGCTCAACAATACTCACAACAGAAAGGAGTCGATTGTGATGAAACTTTTGCTCTTGTAGCTCGTTTGGAATCTATACGAATTCTTCTGGCATGCGCATCTTTCAAAGGATTTAGGATGTTTCAAATGAACGTTAAAAGTGCCTTTTTGAACAAATTCATTGAGGTATATGTGAAACAACCACCTGGGTTTGTAGATTCAAAGTTACCATATCATGTATACAAGCTCACTAAGGCGCTGTATGGACTAAAGCACGCTTCTCGTGCTTGGTATGATAGACTCAGTTCTTTCTTTGTTGATCGTGTCTTTACAAAAGGCAAAATAGATACTACCTTGTTTGTTAAATGATCATCGAAAGGTAACCTTATCATTCAAATTTATGTTGATGATATTATGTTTGCTACTGCTAATCCTCTTATGTGCAAGGACTCGTCGAATCTTATGCAAAGAGAATTCGAAATGAGTGTGACGGATGAGCTAACTTTCTTGCTTGCACTACAAATCCAACAATCTGAAGTAGGAACCTTTATATGTTAGACCAAATACACAAAAGAATTGATTCAAAAATTTGATATGAGTAATGCAAAATCCATTGCCACACCAATGACTCCTTCC
Source organism: Nicotiana noctiflora (assembly GCA_032618575.1). Classification (NCBI taxonomy): domain Eukaryota; kingdom Viridiplantae; phylum Streptophyta; class Magnoliopsida; order Solanales; family Solanaceae; genus Nicotiana; species Nicotiana noctiflora. The sequence goes on from JASVEL010013057.1 coordinate 63,738, forward strand.
ACAAATCTAGACAAAGATGAGCATGGAATTCCTGTTGATGAAATCAAATATCGTGGGATGATAGGATCACTTATGTACCTGATAGCAAGTTGACCGGATATTATGTTCAGCGTATGTAAATGTGCCAGTTTCATTCAGCTCCCAAGGAATCACATGTGGCAGCATTAAAATGAATTATTCGATATCTCATTGGAACTATATTTCACGGACTATGGTACTCTCTCTCTAACTCTTTTAAATTTTCAGATGCTCACCTTGCAGATGATAAGGATGATAGAAAAAGCACAAGTAGTTCATGTCAGTTACTTGTCACGACCAGGGGCGGATGCACCCTTGTGCAAGCGGTGTCATCCGACACTGTTTCGTCGGAAAATTTTATTAAATATACATATTTTATTAAATTTATAATATTCCAAAATAAGTCATTATAAACAACAAAATGACAAAGCTTGCCAAGAAGAATATCCTGGTTTATTGGATAAGCAGCTTAAAATGAGTGAGTGGTAAGGAGTTCGAACCCCGATGGTAGTAGCAGATGCATATTGAACTATGTTCATCTCTTTTTCTTTACTTTTCTTTTTAGTGAAATTTCTTGAAGACATTATTCTTTGTGAGTTGGATTCGTGAATTATTTAGGATTTATTTTAATTTGTAATTCAACTTTAGTTTTAGTGGAAAGATATACTCCTAAAGCACTAGTTAAGATTTCAAAATCAAGTTTAACATTTGAAAGTTCATCTAACTTGGAAGAAAGGATCAATGAGGCGAAATTACATTTATACCGAAAAATAAGTGTTTTAAATTCCTTGAAACTTATTTAAATTTGAGCGGTTCTGTGATGCCTTATATGAATATGTAGTACATGAGACTTTATGAATACATTTCAAAAAGTGAAAATGCGTCGAAGAAAGTTATAATATTGTAGTTGTATTGCATTTTATTGTTATAATTTGAATCTTATTTTTTTAAGAAAAATATAGCATCATTGTTATATTTATTTAGTTATTCACTTTTTAAACGTCGACACCACTTACGAAAAATTATGCGTACGCCCCTGGTCACGACCCAATCCCGATCGTGATGTCGTCCAACATATTGCTAGGCAAGCCCGACCTTTTGACCAACATTCCCGTCATTGAATAGATTCATAGATGTGAAGCACAGATTATAATTTCTAAGCTGTTTAATCAAAAATCTAGAAATAATGGAAAGTTAACAAAATACTGCAACATAACTCCCTAATATTTAACAGTGAAACAACAAGTCAATGCAATAATAGTGTAGAAAGAACCATGTCAGGTAAACAGATAAGTAATAATGCATGAATGCAATGCAACACATAAAATGGTACACGCTAGTACCCGCCGTGGCGTGCAGCCCAATCCATTTAACATCGACTACGCCAACTGAGAGTGTATATAGACTCCGGAGGGCTCCTACAGCCCAAGTGCAAATAATAGATTCATCTCGTGGCACAAATATCCATATAATACCGCTGCGGCGTGCAACCCGATCCATCCTTAGTCCAGAAATCACTATAAGCCCCTCGGGCATTTGTAAAAAATAGGGGTTCATAGCCCAAATATCATTTAGAAACATCATTTAAATTTTCAAAGCTTAGATAAAGGGTTGAGTTTGCAAAATAGTACTTAAAACCTTGGACTGAGGTTAAATAATATGCAAAGTATGCAAAAATAGTGATATCAATCCCTGAAGAATTCAAACAGTCCACACGAAGCCCAAATACAATCAAATCTAAGTAACAATGATTTACAACAAGTTCTAGTAGAAAAACACAGTAAAAACATCACCCGAGACGGACCAAGTCCAAATCCCCAATAACAAACAAACCCGGATTCAAGCCTAAGTTTCTTCAAAACTTCTGAAATACGCAGTTGATAAAAAATCCGACCAAAACATCTCCGAATGACTTGAAATTTTACACACACATCCAAAATCACCTAACGAAGCTATAGAAACTCTCAAAATTCAATTTCGACCCTAGGATCAAAAGTCCTTTTTCTAAAATAAAGATTCAAACCTCATCAAAATCAAAAAACAATTAATTCGAAATATTTAACTTCCAATTCCTTTCCAAAAAATACACCAACCCCCCCCCCCCCACCACCACTTCTTTCGTGGGGATAAAAAGTAAGAAAACAAAAAAGAGGCAAATTTCTTTCGATCCGCGTGACAGACCTCAAAGCTCATCTCAACCGTTGATTAATTTAACAATCCAACCGCACATAGTAAACATTTCCTCATTCATATATCGATCCGCGTCAATCTTTTTTAAACCAATAAGATCTCTCTATTTTCCTTTATATTGCATTCGAAGTTTCAGCAACATTCATCATTCTCTCTTAGCAATTAGCACATAGCATTCAGTGATCCTCAATTAAGCCTTTGTTTTGTTCTACAATGGTGTCTACAGCAGCAAAGAAGACTTCTGCCCCTAAGAAACCCAGATCTCATCCTCCGTATGCTGAGGTAATTTTATAACCGATTTTTTATTTTATTTATATATATAGGAGAATTGTAATTAAACAGTTTTTTTTTTTGTTTTTTTTAAATTTGCAGATGATATCAGAAGCAATAGCGGCGTTGAAGGAGAGAACAGGTTCAAGTCAAGTTGCGATAGCGAAATTCATTGAGGAAAAGCAAAAGGATTTGCCTTCAAATTTCAGGAAATTGCTTTTAGTTCAGTTGAAGAAGCTTGTTGCTTCTGGAAAAATCGCTAAAATCAAGGGCTCTTTCAAGCTTGCTGCCGCCTCGGCGAAGCCCGTTGCCGCTAAACCCGCCGCCGTGAAGCCCGCTGCTTCGGCGAAGCCGAAGAAGGCCGGTGCTACTGCTGGTGCTGCGAAGGCTAAAGCTGTTGCTCCGAAGAAAAAGGTTGTGGTGAGGAAGGCCAAAGTAGCAACGCCGGCGAAGAAAGCTAAGAAGACGGTTGCTGTTCCAGCGAAAGTTAAGAAAACTCCGGTGAAGAAAGCAGCGGTTGCTAAAGTGAAGAAAACTCCGGCGAAGAAGGTTGTGAAGAAGCCGAAGAGTATCAAGTCACCGGCGAAGAAAGCCAAGAAATGAAGGAGGTGTTAGGGGTGTTTTAGTCATTTAGGTTAAAGGGGTGTTGAACCGCTGTACATTTTTTTACAGTTTATCTAGTGTTATCAATTTTAATTTGTTTTGTTTTGTTTTATTTTGGCTCATTTGGTGTTGCTTTTTAGGATTGTTATCTCGTGTTAGGGTTTGACTTAGGAGTATGACTTGTGCTCATTGTCATATATAGGTTCGAATAGTAACATATGTGTTTTTTTAAGCAAAAGAAAACTCTCGATTAGTGTCAATGTTATTGCTTCAACTGCTATCACACTTCACTTAATGAATCAATATAATAACAATAAATTTTGTCTAATTTCACATTTGGGGTTTGGGAAATAAATGAATAGTCTAATAATTACATGACATTTGTTGAATTGGTTACTGACATTCTTTAAAACTCAATATTAAGAGTTCAAATTCGTGTAAAATTCAGTTGAGGAAAATAAAAGTATATCTTGGCATTTGCGGTGTTGTTATTTATTTATGTTTTTTTACCATTTTTTAATCAACCAGAATGTTTCAGATTTTGTTTTTTCCAAAAAGTGCTTCTATGGTATTAGGTGAAAAAATAGATTTAGAAAATCTGAAGAGGCTCTTTATAAATCCTTTGGAAAACCTCTTAACGTATAAAATTTGGGTATAGTAATACTGATTCGATTTCAATTGGGTGTCAATATTTGAAGAATATTAATTCCTAAAACTTGGTAACTATTAGGCCGACCTTATATTTGATATTGAAAAATCTATTAAATATATAACTATTTGTATCTTTTAAGTTGGAAGTAAAATGAGGAACCTAGCTTAAACTCTCATCCTGAATAAGTTATATGAGAGTTGAAATCCCATGGTGCACTTTTTAACTTCACTTTTGTTTCCCTCCCAAAACAACACAAATACTTTCTTTTAAATACAGGCCCACCAATCAAAATTTACTAGTTGAAAGTATCACTTTTGTACTCCTTCTTGTCCAAAATAAGTGATTTTTTCGGATTTCAAGAATAACGTAATGATATTTTTCTTACATTATCCTTGAAGTAAATAGTATTGGAATATGTGTTAGGAGTGTTTATGTGATATAGTAAGGTTAAAATGGTCAATTCAATTATTAATTAATGCTAAAAGGTGACTTTCTTAATACTGATATCTATGAACGTGCGTTGCACATTAATAATGACACGTGATGATTTAAACATTTATTTATAAGAAGGAATAATAAAATTTAATTAATTAAAGAAATTTTATGTATAATAATACAACAATCATGTAAATGCTGAAAAATATTATTATATTAGCATAATACATGAATTTAAAATAAAAGGACATCATCAAAACTTACACAAATGATCAATTTTATCATGTTAATTAGATAATTACGTATTATATTGTTTAAAAGTATATAGTGTGATGGTATCTTAACCAATACTTCTTTGTTGACAATTTTTTTCTTTTTTTTTGTGTGTATGTTTTCTCCTAATGCTTTGGTTGATCTGCCTTAACGAGAACTTTTGTTGTCGATCTTGATACCCCCCTTGAAACACACAGTTCAAGGAAATATATTACGGTAAATGTAATTCAATAATTAAGATGTTTGTCCTTGTGCTTTATTTATTATATTTGCAAAACATAAACATACTAAAAATTATTTTCACAAAAATTTAAAAGTATATTCCTTAGTTTCGAAAGACGAAAATTGAATTCAAAGATAAGAATATACTTTGAAACACATTGACCAGTATCATAATTTTTGAATGTATAACGTTATTGTCAAAATTTCTATATACTATGTGTGTGCTATTACATAAGCTATTCGGCGTATCTAAGTTTTTCATTAGTACGGCGGATAATTTTTTCTTCAAAATTAATATATATACAGCGGAAGATCAATTTTAACTTAGTCTATTATGTATACGGTGATACTAACATACGTCAGAAATAATAAACTTGACAACAAATATATATGGTAGAAGACCACTTGGTACAAAAGTGTTTAAGTATTCTTCTTGGTAAAAATTATTAGTATCATTTTCTGCTGAGTCAAAAATAGAAAATATTTTTTTAGTATAAAATTTTGCAATCAACCTTTTATTTAGTCAATCAACATATTCATTTATCCTAGTTAAGATATCTTTTTAATTCAATCATGCAATCTACACAAATTGTGTTTTAATCTAATGATAAAAATATTTCTCTTATTAAATGCACTACTATTATAATTGAGATTGATAACCAAATGTTCAGGAAAACCAAAGTCATCTTTTATTGGGTATTTTTTAAAAGTACACAAAAAAAGAAAAATATATATTATTTAAATAGCAAAATAATTCAAATATAATATAAAAATATATTATCGTGTGGGTATTTTCCCGCCTCAATTTTATCTCTTTATGATGTCCATTTAATATTAATTTTCTTTTGGTATTGCACATTATGGAGTGATAATGTATTGCCAATACAGACGATTCTTATGAAATTAATTTTATTAAACTTTGTTACATATTTTTAATAAGTATTTAATAGACCAAGTTTTATTAATTTTAAAATCATAAATATTCAAAATTTGCATAGAAGGTATTGTAGTTCAAAAAAAATAAGTTATTGTAGTTATGTCCTTTCCCTATGAATTCTTTCATTTAGTATTTCAGAGTTACTTTGGTATATTAATATAATATTTATACTTTTATAATAATATAGACTCTTTTTTTCTAAATGAATTTGGACAATATAATACATTCTCAAATTAAATTAATAATATGACATTATAATACATTTTCAAATTAAATTAGTTATAAGGCTTTTTAAGAAGTATATCCTAAAAGTAATAGGATTACATAAAGAAAGATATTTACTTGTTCAATTTTATATGAATTAGACAACCCGAAAGTAATTATACTAATATGATTCCTAACGTGTAGTTTTATGTCCTAAAACTAATAGAATTATAAGGCTAATATCTTGAATTTTGATTATGTTATTTTATTATGAGTTATTATACTTAATATTATAGGATTATTTTTTAAAACCGACAAATTAAGTTACTTATCATTAGAACATGACATTAGCTTTGAGTCATGATGTAATTTTTAAGAATTTTTTACATTAAACAACATGTTTGATTTATGGGATGAAAGGAAACAAAATTTTCTATAAATGTTAAATGTTGATTCTATTTAAATAATTAAATATAAAAGAAATCATGAAGATCAAACAACAAATAAAATAAAATAATTTTAATTAAAATCGTCATAAAATGCAACTACAACTTTTATGAAGGAACTTTATTTTGTTTAAAGTAAAAAAAAAAGGCAAAACATTCCTTAAATTTTTAATATAAATAAAGAAGGTAATATACTATTATTAATTTTTTAAAACGTAGAGTCAAAGTGGACTCTTGAGTTTATAATCTTTCTATTTTTTTAACTCCAAATATTTTCAAAGCCTTTCCATACGTATTTAAACGATATCTCTCTTTAAGTTTTTTCAAATCAAGGTTAAAATTAATGTTTTTATTTGTGAATTCTTACCTAGTTCAATATGAAAAGATTTAATAACTAAAATTTAGTTAATTTTAAAGTCATAAAAATTAATGTGTGATTATCCCTAAAATTAATAGGATTATAAGGCTAATATTTAGAATTCCGGTTATATCCTTTTATTATGAGTTATTATGCTTAACATTATAATGTTATTTTTGTAAACCAACATTGTATTCATGCTTTTATAATAATATAGATATAGATGTGTGAAAAACATTCAAAAATCACTTATTTTGGACCGAAGGGAGTAATAATTAGTTATGTTTTTATAGTAGATTATTATTTTGTATTAACTAGAGACCGCTAGTGCTGTATTCTGGGCTGGGTCTGGGCCTAAATAGGCTAATGGCCCGGGCTTTGGCGGTTTCGGGCTTTGTGGGCTCAACGAGGTGGAACAACCCATGACACGTCTAAGGCCACATAGTCCTGAGCTAAATGGCCGAGCTCGCGGGCCCATACGGGCATAACGGTTATTTAAAATGAGAATTTTTCATAAAGAGCATTCATAAATATCTAATTAGCAATAAATAGAAACCATTTCTAATATTACATGATATATGAATGTTTTACGGTATTCTATAATGTATTTAGTGTATTAAACAAGTTGTATTTAATAATACAACATTAAGATCCGCCGCATAAATTGGGATTGCTATAAATGCCAAACTGTATTTAAGTGTATTAATATGTATTTAGCGTGAAAATAATAACGGGTAAGCGCAAATGTGGGGAAGATGAATAAGATATAAACGGAAGGAAATAAAAAAAAAATTTATTTCCATTATTTTAGTTAACTAACTTAAATATACGAAATCCATAGGTATTCTTCTCTATATTGAGATAATTTAACGACAAAAAAAAAAAAGAAATACAAATCTAAACACTGTATATTGAATCAGTCGTAGGCTACAATTTCAGAAAATACACTACTAATATATGTTGTATAAAACAGATATAACTTTATTTATGTAAGATAAATACATTTGAATACATATGCATACTATTATAAATTCTAATGAATAACAATACTAATTGAAAAAAAATTAGATATGCATATTGTGAATAAACATAATACAGTAAACATAAATTAATAAAAAATACACACAAATACATGTGAATATACTTGTCTTCTCAAACGAGGGAGGCGACGAAACAAATACACACAAATAATTGCACTGGTATATAGTAATAATCTATTAATAGATAATTGGAGTGGTCTTCACGTTCATATTAAAATCTCAAAGCTGTTTAACCAGCCATTTCATGTTCCGATGATATGTGAATAGAATATCGATATGTAGAGGAGACTGTGTAACAACAAGTCTGGTTTGCGAAATAGCCTCTTGTCTTATACAAATTTCAGCTATTGCTCTGCATCCCTCCATCGGTTTATTAAAAAGTGGCAATTCCATGTAGATCTCTTCGTTAGTTGGAGGAAGGATCTGCCTGACTCGAATTTGGGTGAATAACCGGGCTTGTTGAAGTTGGATTCTCGGATGGTGTGTGGAGACGATGAAGAAGAGTATTAGGGGAGGAGAGTGAATTGAGAAATACAGAAATAGTGTGTTTGGGAAGTTTTATGAAAAGATGTATTAAGATGAAAGAGAAAATAAAATATTAGTGGAGTTATACTGGAGAAAAATAACGCTTAAATATATGAAATTATTAAATTTTGATTTTTTGCTACAAAAATAGAAAAAGGTTATTATATTATGTAAAATTTTGAAAAGGTATTTATATATTATAATTAGGTCTTAACCTATTCTATAGGTGGTAAAATTTCCTTTTAAAATTTCCGGACTTTTTTTCTTTTGGTTTAAGACAATTTCTTGTTAACCATATATATATATATATATATATATATATATATATATATATATATATATATATATTATACATGGATATATAAAAATATATTGTATATATAATATAGAAATCTAAACATTAAAATGCTGGAAGAAAAAGTAAAATAGCAAAATAATAGTAAAACTAAATTAGCATACATGATAAATTAATAACAAAGCAAAACATTAAGCATAAATACGTCTAATAATTTTAAAATAACACAAATTATTGAAAAATCTTAAAAATGAATTTTCGGATAAATATGCTCAACACTACTTTATATGCCCCCTTAAAATGCCTGTGGTACATCCTGAATGAAAATTTAAGACTCTTCTACAGTTCTTGCACTTTAATATTTGGCCTTCTTCATTAACTTAAAATTTGAGATTGAGCGAAATTTAGATTGAGAAATGAGTATTAAGTATTAAAATGAAGAAGTGTGAGGGGGGTATAGTATATATAGTATGTTATGTATATATATTTCCTTATATAATTTCTTGTAGTATATATAGTATAATATGTTATGTATATATATTTTCAAATATAATTTCTTGTAGTATATATAGTATGTTATGTATATATGTTATTGCTTATAAATAATTACAAGTTAAAGACAAAAAAATATTGCAAAGGTATATTCAAGGGAATGTCTTATAATTTTTATTACAAAAAATGACATCTTAGTTTTCAATTGAGGCCGTGCCCAACGGCTATAATTCAAAAAAAATAAAATTAAAAGGACGCGGGACGTGACGGGATAAATGAGACGAATTAACTATCCCTTTCCATCATGTGTCCCGTTTAACATGAGCCTATCCCGTTTTAAATTAAGTGGAACAGGACGGGACGACAACCATTCTTTTACATAATAGTTATTATAAAGAAGTGTGCCTATATGTATATATAATCACGTAAAATCAATATATGGCTTAAAAAAATTGTAAATTCGGTAAACTATTTGTGTAAAGATCCTACAATCTTTCCCTATTGATTCGTTGTAGACATGACACCAAATAGCTACTTTAAATTCTGGCTATTTAGAATTAGCTTGTACGTTATGAATTTCTATTTTTTTTAATAGAGATATCCTAAATTATATTTAAATTAATTTGTTTGATTTATACTTAAATATAAAATAATTACTGTTTAATTATTAAATAGCATCCTGAAAATGGCAATCTGTGCACTTATCCCACTGGTATTGGGCGACTGACTGAGGCCCAGACCCATCAAACAGCCCATTTAGCAAAGAACCATAAATCTAGCTCAAATCCTCTTCATACTCCCCAAAAAGCCCTATTCCCCTACAGACCATCTCCGCCGCACGCGAAGGTAGCTGATTTCCATCTCCACAACCATGGTAACCAACTCCGCCGTCTCAAAATTTCACTTATTTTGCTATCTCAATGCCTATTATGATGTTTCTCTTTTTTTTCCTCTCAATTTTGCTTTGTTTTGTATTGTGTTGTGTTTGAACAGGCGGACGTTGAAGCCGATGTGACGAGTGGACAGCCAAAGAAGAGAACGTTTAAGAAGTTTAGCTACAGAGGCGTTGATCTCGATGCTCTTCTTGATATGTCCACTGATGAGCTCGTTAAGCTCTTCAATGCTCGTCCTCGTAGAAGGCAATTTTCCTGTCATTTTCATCTTAAATCAATTCATTTCATCTTCCTTTATAATTTTCGTTTTATTTATAAATACTACTTGTCAAATATTTGTTTGATTTACAGTTTGATTATTATTTGAATAAGTACCATGAAATGTTAATTTTTACAATTATCAGCCTTTTAAAAATGTTAGAATATCCTAGTTAAGAACTATGTAAAGATAGTGTATTTCATTTTATGCTAGTATCAATTTTCAGTTTAGTTATAAACAGTACAACAACAACTGCCCAGTAAAATCCCACGCAGACCTTACCCCTAACCTGAAAGGGCAGAGATGTCGTTTACGAAAGACCTTCGGAAAAGAGAAGAAGACAATTCATTAGTCACTTCAGTCGAAACCATAATAGTAGCAGAAGCATAACAACCAACAACTAAATGACTTAGTTATAAACAGTACTTGGGCAAAAAAAAAACAATTTAAGAAACTAAATAACAAGTATTACAAAATGCTTTCCCTTACAATAGTTAAGGTGCTATATAAATGGGATGAAGGGACTAAAAGAGTACAGTGTGGTTTATGAAGCTATAATTTAACGTAGTATGCCACTTACACTTAGTTAGTTAGTTAATTACCTCTAGTTGCATCATACGGTAGTTCGTGCTTAGACATTAGATTAGTTCAAGCATTGATACATGTTAACATTTGTATGTCAATACCGAACATATCTCTGTTGGATTTGTGGCTGTTTTTGTTAGAACTTCTGATCTGATTTGCTACATCTGATTTATTGCAGGTTTCAGAGAGGTTTGAAGAGGAAGCCGATGGCACTGATCAAGAAGCTGCGGAAGGCGGTATGCAAGTTTTCTGCTTTTACATTTTTTGTGCCTTCACTAATTGTTTTTTTTGTTTATTTATTTAAAAAGCATCATCGGTTTTGTAGTATGAATGCATCAGTCTGTTAATAATATTCTATTTGCCTTGTGATGCCTATTGCTTTTGTAATATTTGCTACGATTTAGTATTTTATGAGGCATCTCTTAAATGCCAAATTCAGTCTACTTGAAGTCATTGTAGTATATTGACAACCGTCGTGCCACCTTGCTTATTTAACTTGATCTGTCATAGAAAGTTTGTATATTTTGTGTCATTTGAGTGACACACCGGCACTTTATATGAACATCATATATTGAGAAGATAAGTTTTTTGCCTATATATTTTAAGCTGATTCATGCATACTGCATTTTTTAGTTCTTGTTGCAATCTTGCCTGTTAACATGTTATTTGGCTTTTATCAATTTTGGTATCCATCCCGAAGACCCATGCGGCACCAAGTTTGAGCTGTGTAGTTAATGAAAGCTAAATTTCTCATTTTGGTCACTTCTAAGTGTATAATGGATGCTTTACTCAAGGTGAATTGATACAATGTTGAATTTACTAAAGAATTTGTTTTAGATCGTCATCAGCCCTATTGGTTATGCGTGAAAATTTCTTAATATTCTCCATCTTATCTCTTGTTTCAAGATTTAGGATTGACGCATTGTAGGTGGGCAATATTAAATTCGATTGGCTGACTTTATTAGTGGAACAGCTAACTTGTCTTTGAACTCTGTTGACTGTTAATTGAGTTGTGCATAATGCAACTATGATGAAAGGCATCCAACAATCTTTTTGATTGAAAACCTGACCTACATTTGTTAGTGTTATGATTGATTGCTTATCTAGACAAAGATGGCCTTGTTGTGGGCAAATATGAGCTTATATCCAATGTTATACTGTGTTTTCTGGTGATAGCTCATTTAAGGGGTGCTTAAGCGGTGAAGCTCAGAAAAGCTTGGGGAGGGCATTTCGCCTCACTTAAGCTGTGATTAAGTATGGGCAAGGCACTACGGGGCGCACACTCGTCGTTACCCATGAGTGATAGCGTGTATTAGTAGGTTTTAGAGGATTCAGTGTCTAGTATGCTGCTCGAAGTTACTTGAAAGGTATAGTTTCGTTATTTATTGCGCTAACCTTTTTGTTGATGCCTCCATGTTCTGTTGGTGTTTGTTTCCTCTCACCAGATATTCTTATTGCCTTAATTTTTTTTCACCGGCTCCCTACTCATAGCCAGCATCATCATGCAGAAACGCGAGGCTCCACCAGGTGAAAAGCCAGAGCCTGTCAAGACTCACCTGAGGAACATGATTATCGTTCCTGAAATGATTGGAAGTGTTATTGGAATTTATAATGGGAAGACTTTCAATCAGATTGAAGTCAAGCCTGAGATGATTGGCCACTATTTGGCTGAGTTTTCTATCTCATATAAGCCTGTCAAGCACGGTAGACCTGGTATTGGTGCTACTCACTCGTCAAGGTTTATACCACTCAAGTGATCTGGCTGAGTTCTCTATCTCATATAAGTCTGTCAAGCTTCGTAGACCTGGTATTGGTGCTACTCACTCATCAAGGTTCATACACTCAAAGTGATTTGGGGGCCAATGTCTACTTTTGCTTCTGTTCTAGCCTTGTCTGAACTTTTCGTACAACAATTTTGATGTGAGACCAAGTGTTATTACTGTTTAGTTCGTAAGACTAGTGTTTTCCTGAAAAATCAAAATGGATTTGGCATCTTTTTTATCATGAATATCGTCATATTTGACTTGCAACCTCAACTGCTTGATTTGCAGTGTATGGATCCTATTGTTGTCCCAGAGTTTGGACAAGTAATATAGTCGAAGTAACTGAAATATGTGCATTGAGTGCTGTAAATATGTCTATCTTGATGTTAAATCCAAATCTCCTTGCAGCTTATGAGTACAGAATACTCTAATGATTTCAGCAATGTATTTAACCTAGAATGGCTTGGCGAGGAAGATCAAACAAAAGAAAAGGAAAGAATAATAGGCGAATCTTTGCCAATTCATTTGCAAAGTTGCACTCGTGGTTGTGGTACTGAATAGATTGGTCTACTCGACTAGTATTAGTAACAAGGCAAACACGACAAGGAATTGTAAATGGAAGTTGAGCTCTTTGGTATATTTATTTCACCGAGTTTTGCATGTAAAATTCACGAAAAAGGAAGAAGAGACGAAGGTGCTTTTTTCATATTACAAGTTTTTGTGTATACTAGTATCTATGAACGTGCGTTGCACGTTAATAATGACACCTGATGGTTTAAATACTTAAATAATATAAAAGCCAGAAAATATAATTAAATTAGCATAATATGTGAATTCAAAATGAAAGGACATCATAAAAACTTACACAAATGGTCAATTTAGTCACATTAGTTAGATGATTATGTATCTTACCGTACACTTCTTTGTATATGATATTTTTATGTATATGTTTCCTTCAAATGCTTTGGTTGTTCTACTATAACCAGAACTCTTGTTGTCAATATTGATATTCCTCTTGAAAATGCAACATATAGTTATTCATACAAGAAAATATATTACAATAAATATTGTCTAATATTTATGATATTTGTCCTTGTGCTTTATTTATCATAATTATAAAATATAAAGATACCTAAAATTATTTTCACATAAATTTAAAAGGATATTCTTTAGTTTCGGATGACGAAAGTTGAATTCAAGGATAAAAATATACTTAGAAATATATTGACCAGTATCATAATTTTTCATGTATTACGTTATTTTCAAAACTTCTATATACTATCCATGTGCCATTACAAAATTTATTCGGCGGATCTAAGTTTTTCAGTAGTATGATGGGCAATGCAAAATAAATTTTAACTTAATATATTATATATATAGTAACACTAACATATGTAAGAAATAATAAACTTGACAACAAATATGTGTGATAGAAGGTCATTTGGTATTAAAGTACTTAAATATTCTTCTTGGTAGTAATTGTTGTTATCATCTTCTGCTGAGTCAAAATCAGAAAAATATTTTACGTTTACCATAAAATTTCACAATCAACCTTTTATTTAGTTGGTCACTACATTTATTTATGTTGGCTAAGATACCTTTTAAATTTCTATCATGTAATTTTCACAAATTATGTTTTAATACAATGATAGAAATATTCCCTTTTTAAATGCACCATTATTATGAAATCGTCTTTTATTAGATACTCTTCTTCATTTCCGACACAAAGCAAGAAGTCATCGAATAATGGATATGTTCTTACTTTATATTTCTTGTCAGCTGAATTTTTTTCATTTGAAACCATAGGTCTAATCTGGCAAGCTAGTTTTTACAGTCTTTGCTTTCGTCAATTTTGGAACTATTAGTACTTGACAAAACTCACCTTCCAAATCATTGATTTTTCACCAAACAGTTCATTGATATTCAACATATCTCCAAAACTGCGGGCAATTATTCCGTTCTTTTGACACTTAGCCATAAGTGCTTCATCCCATATTATCAATTTTGCTTTTCTTATAAAATTTAGCAACATTACTCTACTTTGATATATGTGTGATGGTTATTTCAGTTGTTTGAAGAAGTATATCAAATCTAAAGTGAGTGACCTCATAATAAAATCGTTTCTGGTATATCATTTTTTATTATTGCTAATAGTATTATGCCCTCCTCATTGATATTTGCAAGTGATGTATACCATAGAAATATTATTTCGATTCCGTCGGAGACATCTACAAAAGATAATCCCACAATAACAAAGTCGATTCTTTATAATATAGTCTTGAAAGTTTGTTCTTGTTTAGGATTTAGCTTTGACAGACAATTGTACGGTCGTTTGATTCTTAATATTGTACTAACCTTTTATATTTTGTATTCCAACGCTCTTTTTATGAAATAAATTTATGTACTTTAAGATTATTTTTAACTTGAATAAAAAATATACTCATATGATAAATTAAAAAAATAATTAAAGTGGATAAATGAGTAATAGTTTCTATAGAGAGTAATATAAACTATATGATACGTACAAGAATGTATTAAAATATTAGTTTTGTTCAACTATATTTCCTATGTTTTTCACCAACTCATTCAATGATTCATATATTCATTTTACAATATACTTTAGAAACATAAGTATTAGTTTTAGAAAAAATGGTTACCTTACGATTTTCCCTATTAGAAGGAATATCACATGTGGAAGTAAATACAGATTGTAATCACTAATCAACCCAGTCACAATGCTATTCAAATTAAGTTTCTTTTAGTGGTATCCATTACAAACGTTGAATAGAAATCTTAGTAGAACTCAATGTTTAGATATTAGGCAAAATTTTTGTTATTACAATTTTATCCAATATGAAATAGATATTCTAAGGTTATTTTTGTAAACCGATATTATATTCATGCTTTTATAATAATAATATAAATAGATATATGTACTGGTCAACCTCAGACATCAAAATTTTCTCACATCACAAGTTGCATCATTCTGTGGCTGAAGTTAGCCAAGTCATTGGCAACTGGTGTGCACGAAAGTTCCTTTCAGTTTCAAATAGAGTATTTTGCACTGCTTTTTCCACCTCTGCTGCTCCAATCTATCACAAATTAACCATAACCGGTCACATGATTAAATCAATGAAAGCGATAACTTAGCCAACATTTAAAAAGATATGGAAAAGAAACAAGAGCTAACTTCTTTTCCTTTTTGGTGGGTGGGTGGAACTAGCCCCACGGTCATAGGAGAATATCGTAAGATGCAGAGTCAGAATTTTAAGTCTATGAGTTCTAAATTCTAGAAAAAATAACTTACTAGATTATAAATAATTATTTATATATATTAAGTGAATACTTGAGATAAATAAAGAGTATGGACGCGACTAAGTTGTGCTGATCTCGTAAGTTGAACGGTAGTTCCGCCCAAGGGTATCACAAATTTTCTTTTAGGATGTTATATTTTTTTTTAGATATTTGCTATCTGAAACTTACTGATCTAACTAATTCAAATTCGAGCAATGTAGCTCCACAAAATTGCCAAGGTGCTCCATACTAAAAGTTATTTGAAATAAGATTTGACAAGAATCAAACTTTGTACCTCTAGTATGTAAGATAAACACTTTTTTATTAAGCTATAACTCAAATTAATGGTCTGAACACACAGCATTATTTTCATGTGGCAAGGAGATAAGTACACTAACCTTAGTTTCTATTTCTAACATGGAGGAGAATTCTTGCTGAGAAAAACTTGATTGTATTGCACTTGTTTTGGTTCCACAATTGTTCAAACACTTGAGAACCTCTAGCATTGAATCTATCCCAGAAATGGGATAATTAATTTTTACTTTGATTTTAGCCTTCTCAAATTCCTCCTTTTTACTTTCTGCTAAAATCATTTGAAGTTCATCATTTCTCTTCTTTAAACTTTCCTTGTACTTTTGCAGCTCTTGAATTCTACTTGCTGCTGTTTGGACTATAGCATTCTTCTCTCCCTGCAATCACATGCTCACATCATATTCTAAAATGTACTTTTCCATTTTATGTGGAAAATACCAGTTATAATTTAGTTATGAATATCCAATTATCTTTTTTTATTTTTTTGTAAAAAAAGAATTAATCTTGTCCAATGTAACTCTGAGAACTTCTCAACTTGACCTTCACACAAAGATTTTGATCAAATTCCAATAAAAATAGTGGTAAAAATTGTATGGCTCTTTCTTTATTTTTCGGGAAAAATTAATAAGTAGAATTATAACTCAAGAAGAGAAATATACACTGAAATTGAGTTAGGGAGCACTAAAACCCTTATAGTGGGCTTTCCAAAATATTGGATACTTGAATAATAGGAAGAAAATATTGGAACCAAGATATATGTAATACATATTACAAGACCAAAAAATTTGAAATGGCACAAAGTATTCTGTGTTCACACACGATTCGGAAAAGAACCGCACCTCAATGATGTGATTCCGAACATTACTTATCACTTCTACGGCTCGAATATGAAACATGTGACCTATAGGTATGGAAATGTACTAACCTTGGTTCCCATAGGGAGCAATTTATGCAAATCCAAATAACTTTGCTTCTGCTTTTCTCTTCTAATCCTCTCTTTAATCATATGTTTATGCACTTTTTCTCTTTCCATTTTCACTCCTCCAATTTTAGGACTCCAACTCTTTTTCAAGAACTCCATCATCCTCTTGTTCATGTTCCGATGATTCGCCGATACAGAAACTCCAAATCCTTCAATGGGTTTGTTTCTAAAACTCACAAATGCACTTTGATTCATCAAAAAAGCTTCATTTTCAAACCACAAAACCTCTTCTTTATTGGTTTGTGAAGATTGAACTTGAAAGAACTCTTCCATGGCTTGCTGGGAAATTTAAAAATTAGTTATTCTAACGGTTATATATTTGACAGAGTTTGAGAGGGTGAGGAGGAGTTTTAGCATAATATAAATGAATTTCACATTTATCATGTGGTCAAATGTTGTGGTACCTTTCACTTTGACTTGAAGAGTTCCTTCAATTGGTCAAAGCTAGTCTTCTCTAGCTACTTGTATATTTTTATTTAATGAAGGGAAGGTTTATTTTATAGTACTTTTTTTGTGTTCGAGTTTGTGCGCACCTCTATTAATTTTATGAGATATTTGTCACTTACCACCGGCAATAAATACCACGTAATTTTATAAATCGAGACTAGACAGATTCGAAAAAATCTACTAATATTTTTTTTTGCCTGCGGGTTTAGTTTATAGTACTAATAGTCACATCTTTACAAATAAAATATAGTATATA
Organism: Nicotiana noctiflora; assembly: GCA_032618575.1. Lineage (NCBI taxonomy): Eukaryota > Viridiplantae > Streptophyta > Magnoliopsida > Solanales > Solanaceae > Nicotiana > Nicotiana noctiflora. Next base: position 81,489 of record JASVEL010013057.1, read on the forward strand.
CTTTCAAGAATGTAGAATTTAAACTCCTACCAAGTTAATTTTTGCATATTACTTTAACAATATTTAGAGATAATACACATATAGTTAAGGGTCTATCAGAAGAAATCTCTTTAAATTCTAGCTAGTAACATAATTTTTCTTATGGTTTAAAATATACAAAAATACTTCATGTATTGTTTAGACTTGTCTTCCCACTTTTTTTTTTAATTACTTTATTTTGTAAGTGAAATTAGTTGAAAGTTATGAATTGTATTACAGCAGAACAAATATTCAAAGAATATGTTTTGTTAACTGTTATACGAAATAATAACACTTAGTATATAAGGTGAAAATTTGCCCACATTTAGGTTAAAGTATAGTAAAAAAATCGAAGTACGTTTAATGGAGGAGAATTGTCCCTTTAGTAGGTTATTTACTACCGAAACGAAAGAAAAAATCGGATCAATCAAAGGAGGTATTGCGAGCCCTCTATCCCACACACCTAAACAGCTTGTGCGGTTCACTAACTTTATCAGCATAATTAAAAGAGTGATTCAATCAGGGATGGCCCTTTCAAACCAAATAAATCAATCGCTTTAGGCCTCACATTTGTGGAGATCTCATATTTTTTATTATCTAATAGACTATCTATATTTTAAAAAGAGTTTTGTAAGGTGAAGAAATTTGATTTCTTTCTTTAACAAATATAGAAAAAAAGAATTTGCTATTGCTATGTTTTCTACAAAGGAAATTATACTTGAACATCGAACTAGATTTTTGTAAGAAACGTGTGAAATATATAAAGTAACAATTTGATGCAAATGCTAGTAATGAAATCTCAAAATCTCAAAAAACTCTATTTTGTTCCGAAAAAGGCATCATAAATATGATGGAGGAAATAATTTATATTAAAGTGGGTGGAGTATGGTCAATAGTAGTTGTAGAAGTTATTTTGGAACTTGTCTACCAAAGTGGACTCTCTTTTATTATTCCCCTTTTTTTTTTTTTTGTCAAACTTTAATTATTCCCCTTATGCACCTTAAAAGTCTATATTATAAAAAATCTAATCCATAAATTGTGTGAAGGATCTATATTCCTTTATTACGTTAGTAACTTAAATAAGAGGCGTCAATTGCTTCCAAGTCAGAGTATAATTATATATTTGAGGAATTTTAAAATAAATACAAAATAAACTACATTAATTCCGAAACCATTTGCTCTTATTTCAAAATCGATATGATATAAATCTTCCACGAAATAAGAAAAAAGAACAGTTGTTAATGTTGTTCATTACAACATCAAAATCATATACTGTATAACCCTTTAATTTACTTAGAATTAAGGTAATCAGGATTACTTCTTGGCCAGTGTTCCTCTAGTCTTTTCCTCACCATTGATCCACCTGCACAAATATTGTAATTAAATTATAGCTCAATTGATAGAATTGATATTTATTTTTCAACCTTTTATAAACAACAACAATATGAGAAACTAAATTCTACGTATTATATGCAACTTACGTGGTTAATTCTCTATGAGCCCTTCCCATGATTTTATCATAAGCCTTTCTCATACTTTAATTAATCAGAACAAAATAAAGTCAACATGTTAATCAAATTTTAAACAAATATTAATTAAAATTGTGTACGAAAGACACATGTCTTATATTTATATTTAAAAGATCCCCGTCTAAAAGGAAAAAAAAGGTCTAAGTGAATTTGAATTGCTCTATGATTTATTTCCTTATCTACGAAAAATAAAAGGAATAAAATGAACTGAATTAACTCAAAACCAACTAAATATATCAAATACGCACTACCGATATATTTGAATTAAAATTAGCAAAAGGTAAAATACTCACTCAAAATTGTTTATGAAAGCAGCAACGCCAGTAAACAAGACGCCCCCAACTGATATAATAAAACATCAAAATATTACCAGTAAGCAGAATAAGGTTTATATATATATAGGAGGAAACTAACACAAGAGGGTTTACCTGCTAATTCTTCAATAATTTTACACATAATTTCACTTCTATCTTCCTTAAAACTGAAAAAATAAATTTGATTTAAGAAAAATAAAAGAAGTCAGAAAAACAATATATTAGTATCTGTTTTTCTTTAAATGTAGATATTAGCGATGAGTTAAGAATAAGGGTAAAACTAAAATCCTAACCTGCAAGCAAGCTAAATAAATTCCCCACTAGGATAAGTCACAATCTTTTTTTTTCTTAGTTGGTGGTACATTTATAGTGTAGATTTATTAATTACTTTAACTTGCAGGAGAAGAAAGTTTTTAAAAATATATTACACCTCGCATAAAGTGTCAAATATATAAGTTGGGTCAACTTTGGACAAAGATTATGATAATTAATGGGATCTTTACCCGAATAGCTGTTTATATTCATCGTTTACTTTTGTAAGCTATATACATAATTATATACATTTAATACATAAAGTATTCATATATTATACCTCTACAAGCTATTTTTAGTTTAATCAGTTGGGTAGGCAGACATTTGAATTAATTCTTCTTGATTAATGGGTTAATCCGACCCGTCCAAAAACTATTCTTGGGCCATAATAATATAATTTTATCGAATTAAATTAGAGGAAAAAACATAAATGTCCAATATTTTAAAATATTCTACAAATTTGTAGCAGCAGTACTTAATTAACATTTGTGGCACCTAATTATTTGCAATCGTAACATAATCCATGATCCAGTTGGATTTCGGTATTTCCATTGTCCTAACGCCCCTCCTCCTTCAAGCGAAAATCACGTTTTCATTTTGAAAACCCAAGCCTTTAGTTGCTAATTTAATGCTGAACATATGATTTTATCTCTCCTTTCTCTTCCATGAATAATTTTGTATTAACTGTGATTTTTTTACACTTTATCTCTCTCAATAATTATTTGGTAGAATAAATAATTTTTTATTGGTATATGGGAATGCTTGCATGACGATGCATATTTAGGTAAATAACTAATGTTTGTAACAATACAAGTATTATATATATTTTATATAATTGGTATACTATATTAAATAATTAATTATTAAATATATTATGAAGTGTATATTAAAATATTTTTATTGGTATAATATATATATATATATATATATATATATATATATATATATATATATATATATATATATATATATATATATATATATATATATATATATATATATATATATATATATATATATATATATATATATATATATATATATATATATATATATATATATATATATATATATATATATATATATATATATATATATATATATATATATATATATATATATATATATATATATATATATATATATATATATATATATATATATATATATATATATATATATATATATATATATATATATATATATATATATATATATATATATATATATATATATATATATATATATATATATATGTTGTATATGCATGTCTTATAAATTAATACCATTATATATATTCTATATATTGTATGCACACTTGCACAGTGGTATTGATTTATCAAAAGACCACTAAGATCACTTCGCCCACATTCACCTCTAATAAGAGCAGAGGAAGATTTGAATGTTAGATGAAATTTGGATAAGAGGAGAAAGAGTGTGAAAAATAAATAAAACTAACCCCATGATTTGTGTATTATGTTTATTCATTAATTATGTGCTTAATCTGTAAAAAGAATTGCTATTTATGGAATAAACAAAGAATGATGCTATTTTTTAATATAATTCTTAGAAGTTGCTCAACCGTATAAAAATCTCAAATTATTACTTTACATGGTAAGTTGATATGATTTAGTATAATCCCAAGTAATCCATTGTTGAAGGACTAAATCAATTGAAATAATTTTGAATCTAATACTATAGTTCTTTCTTGGTGCAAAAGATTCTTTTTTGAGTTTTGTTTACATCCTTCAGAGTTTTACAGGTAAATCTTGAAACCCCCTCTAGAAGACTAGAACTATTGATCTTCTCAGAAAAAACAAGTCTTTTTTCCAAAGCTAATAACATTAGCAAGTATAAAACTACTTCTACCATAATTATCTATTATCAAAAAGAAGAATGGGAAAATGTATACAATGTCGTATTTCCTTAACAAATATGTACAGAGATGCTCCCCCCCCCCCCCACACACACACCCCCTAAAAATTGCAGCATCATGTAAATCAGATTTTTGATTAATTATGTTGTGCTGCATACATAAGCCCGGTTCTGGAAATGGAATATCGATTCTGCATCTAGCTTCTTCTCCCTCAACCACAGTAACATGCATTCGGAGGGTCAAGAACAGTATTACTCAAACAAGCTCCGTTTGCGATTCATGTTGATGAAGATGTTGGAACTCTGTTTCTGGATGTGGAGTATCATCTGAATCATCACTACGATTGACAACATCGTTATCACTGTCATAAACCTCTATGTATGCATCATCTCCCTCCTCCTGTTAAAGAACCGAGTTAGAGGATTTGATTATAATAATATTGAAGAGTCAAAAACAAGAAAAGGGTGCATCTTTATTGTGCACATTGTGAAGCAGGAAGTTGCACTCTCTTGAATGACCACCCTTTTAACTTATTCTTAACCATAGCAAATCATAGACTGATGCAATAAAACAAGGCAAGCAAAGAGATTTTTATGGTGTTTTTGCAGTGTTCATATGTGGATAAAACATCCAAAAAAAAAGGGCAGAATGGTGCTAAGCTCCCGTTATGCACGCGGTCCGGGGAGGGACCGGACCACAAGGGTCTATTGTACTATTTGTACGTGGCCTTACCCTGCATTTCTGCAAGAGGCTGTTTTTATCGCTCGAACTTGTGACCTCCTGGTCACTTGGTAGCAACTTTACCAGTTACGTCAGGGGGAGTGCTCCCCTTCAGGATAAAATCATCAATGAACGAGGAAATCTGCATGTATTCATCTACATATATGCTTGGACATGAAGAGAGGGGATGGATATAGAGGATCCATACAACCTACTGGGCCTACCCTAAATAATTTGGACTTTAGGTGTAACTGATTGATCGATAAAAAAGACACATGCCACTTATCTATTGGGCTCCATTTGCCCCAATAGCGGCAGATTTATTAATGCTTGATTAAGCCAGGTTGGAATTGATCTAACGCCACGTCTTGGCCTGAGCTAGAATAGTGCTTCAACAGGAAAAATCTAGATTATTTAGCCCTACTTAATTAATGGCGTAGTAGCCAATTCCAGTTCTAATCTCCTTGACAAAGAGAAACAGAAATGATATTCCATGTGCAATCTAAAAAGAAAAAGAAAGAAACTGAATAATCAAGTGAACATAAACACCAGATGGAGATACTAACCTCACTATCCTCGTCTTCAGTTGAATAAGCAAAATCTAGCTTATTATATAGTTCATCATCTCCAGAGTCTTTCACACTAGCCAGTTGCTCCTACCATCATAAACATATGGGACAAAAGGTTCAACTCAAATCCAAATGAGACAAGAATTACCAACTAACATAAGGATCTATTCCCGTTTAAGAAATAAAAGGCTAGAAATAGATGTTCGTAGCAAAGAGATCATACAATTTCAGCTGTAAGCTGTTGTACTCTTGTTTGAACTGTTGAAATATGCTTCAGAAGTGCCTGTTAAAAAAGCAGTAGCAAAGCCTTGTCATCAGCACAAATCTCTTCAAAAGATTAAATAGCAACTCTTACAGTAGCAGATTCAAGCAACATAAACCGAATGGGCTGATGATTGCTTTTCAATCATTAGGAAAATGACATGTACACAGCACATAAAAGAGACTACATTTTCAAGACTAAGGAATTAGGCAAAAGAAGGTACCTCACGTCTCTGAAGTTCTATTGAACGTGCCAGTGCCTTTCTTTTGGTTAAAAGATTTTTGGGCCTCAGAGTAGGTGGCCGACTGTAGACCTTACCACGGAACACAATTATAGCATATCCTTTGGACACTTTGTCCACTGAAACCAAAACGCCCCCACTCTCCGCTTCAAGGGCTAATGCAATTTTTGATACTTGCTCAAAATTCTTGGCCTTCACCATGATTTTGACCAGTTCACGGTACTTCCAGTGCAAGTGCATATTCTCCACCGTACCATCAAAAATTCCACGCCTACCTGGAAAAAAGAGCTTTCCATGTCATTTTCTGTTTGTTAAGCACAAAAAAGTTGAGTCAGAGAAAGAATGTTACCCAAAAGTAAGAAAGCTTTCATCCTTAGCCCAAGCTTCCGAAACATAAATCTCTCCTCATCTGTTAAGCTATCAGGCTCTGCACGCCTATCCAACGGATTTAAAGTTTCCTCCACCTTTGACAACACACGCTCAGCTTTCATTAACTTTCTTTCCGCCTGAAAAAGTACATTTTGCTTTATTGTCTCTCACTGGACTCTTGAATCTCCAAGATATTACAGAATGAGAACTCTTGAATCTCCAGTAAAAATATGATTTTAATAAAAGTAACCTAATTTGCAGAACTTACAAATGCAAGCTTCTTTTCGAGCTTCCTGACCAAGTCAGCATGCCTTACTATTTCTGCTTCTCTTATCACATTCTCCTTGTCCTTGTCGTCCAGCCTTTTCCCCCATCTAGCATCAGCATCCAAAGTTTCTCCTAGTGTGCCAGCTGTCCTTGAAGAATCAATTGTTGCAACACCTGCTGTGAGTGAGACTGATGCTCGTAGCCTAGCTTGCTCTTCTTCATCTTGCAACGTCTTCGCCAATGTCTCTTTCTCCAACAAGGCTTCCGCAACCTCTGGTGACAAAAAATCTTTACCTCTGTAAAATACCAAGAAGTCCTTGTTTCTAGAGAGTAGCATGCCCCCTGTTAATTTCTGAACCAAAACCAAATTATACATAGATATGGTAAAGCTACATTGCTATGTTATAGACAATCAGTATAGACAATCAGTTAATACAGGAAGAGTAAATATTTGGCCTGTGACAGAAAATATCTGACTCTTAATTAGATATCCGAAAAATGTTAAACTCAGTCCAGTGTTATCAAAGGCGAAAAGTGCAAAAAAGCTCTAAGGTCCATTGGGCCTTTAAGCGCAAAGCACAAATAAAGCGTGGGCTTTAATAAAAAAAGGCACAACGGGAGAAAAAGTAAAAATATGCATGTAGTCTCCAAAACTAATCATTATAAACATTAATAACAAATATATGGGCAAAGAAATTGAAAATAATTTAAGATAAAGTGAAATATCAATTGTTTAAGGTCGCTTTTTCAAGATTACACTCATTGGCGAGGAAAAGTATGCCTTAGAGCTTTGATGCGACACTAAAGCGCCAACAAAGCGAGGCGAAGTGCTCAACGTGTTTTGAGACTCGCTTCAGGGCTTAAGCGTGCCTTTGACAACACTGACTCAGTATGAATAAAACAATTCACTCCAGTGGCATTTTTCAATTAAAAAAACCCTATAATCTTCCTATCATCTTCCAGGTTTGCTTGTAACAGCCTCATTTTTGGTTGGACAAACACACAATACCATTGCAATATGCGTTTATGAGACAATACCTTTGAAACATGTACTTTTGAGACAATTAGATTTAGGTAAATTGCATAATTCATTCATTCTTATGTGTATTTAAGTCAGTTTTTTTCTTTTATTTTCTTTTTCACTCCTTTGCCTTTCAGTTGTAATGATATCCTGGCTTGTGTTTGAATCAATAACTGTCCGTAAGATCTGTTGGACCAAACAAAGTGCAACTTGAAAGTAAATAACCAGTATATGACGGTAGAATACCAACTAGTAGGCATGGCATTGACACCACTTTTTTGTTGATAGCATTCAGAATTATACCAAAAAACACTCTTTTATTACCTTAATATCATCAGCCATTCTCTCACTTGTAGTAAGCTGGACGCCACGTTTTATAGCAATCTTTGCGATTGAACTTCTTTGCCACAACTTAATCATTGCTGACGCCAAACCTTGATGCTGCCTGCTTCTACCTGAATACTTGAATTACATAATATTTAGAGCACATTTCAAGACAGCCAAATGACTGATAAGTGCAGCGTTGCTTACCTAAAGCAAAATGTGGAGGCAGAATTCTGGCAAGCCTTCTTAAAGCGGTTGCCTCCTTCGTCCCCAGAGTAGATCTCACCCCATAAGGGAGAAGTCTGTATGGAGGTTGATATCCGGGGACTATACCTGGAAGTAAATCTGCATCTACAGGAAGTGGCTCGGCTCCCGGCCAATCTGTATACCTAGGCCCCAGGCCATCTAACAATTTGTCTACTTCATCTTCATAGTTCACTTCTGGTTGTCTAACGATATTTCCGTTCTCTTCAGAAGCATTTGCAGATTCTGGTCGGAGTGAATTCACATAATTGCCAGGACTGCTTTCTGTAGGATTTTGATTACTTTCATCATCAACTATTGGAGAGTTCTTACGGCGAATCTCATTTCTCATTATCCTCTTCTTCATTCGCTCAGACGGAGTCTCATAACTGACACCTCTGTAAAGAGCCACAGAAGTGCCAGATCTCCAAATCACCAGTCCACCAGTTTTCCTCTGAATAGCAGGAAAACATAAATCGAAAAAGCTAATAAATGATAATATTCATTGTGAATTATACGAAACCATATGCTACAAAACTAAGCTCTTTGCTCATCAAGAGACCGCTAATATCATCAATATACAGTCGAGCGGTTTTATCTCAAAGATGCAGCAAATTTCAAGAGATAGCCATCCATATAAAGGCTATATCAAGAATTCTTCTATATATGTGGCTCTAAGGAAAATCAATACAAGATAAAGACTATGACTAAGCAAAGTCGAATAGTCGATACCAGATAACTCAATTAACTAAAAACCACTGTTTAATGTGTTATAATGGTTTAGCCCAACTCTATAGAAATGTACACCAACAGCTAAAAAAATCACTTGAACTATTTTCTTTCCCCTTTTACTGGAAAACCAAAAAGCATTCTCACCAATTTGCTTAACCACGATGCATACAAGTACAAATTTTTCAACTGCCGTTATCAGGAAAAAACAGTAGAGGTATTTGAAAGAAATGGTTTACACTTCATTTAGGAGAGGAAACATGAGTTACATGCTCAAAAGGAACAGACTAATAAAACAGACTGAAGCAAATAACCACTAACAAGCAGAGGTATAAAAGGAAACATTCAATAAAAAGCTCTATTGGCTAACCTCTAGAATCTCATGCATTCTCTTCATATTTAGTGCAGGAGCACCTTCAACTTTCAACCGGACAACCTCCGATGTGTTCCACTTCTCGCGAATGGTTTCCACAACTTGTTGTGTAACACCAGCACCGCTAATCCTCGTCTTGTTCTTTATCCTAAGAGCCAAATTTGTCAACCTTCTGAGCTCAGAAGCAGGAAGTGTCAGCTCAGCCAAATGTGTCCGACTCCTACTGCTCATCGAATTAATCCCCTCTTCTTCTTTCACCAATGGCTTTTCCCAGGGAAATTTAACCACGCCATCTTTAACAAACACATTTTCATCCCCGAATGGGGATTCCTCGGAAAACCCACCTCTTACATTTGGCAATATTCCTTCTTCAACAAAAAATATATCCTCAATAGACCCTTTTTCAACATCTCTAATTACCTTTTTATCCTTCTGTTTAGCCTCATCAACATACCCAAATTTCTTCAATTTCTCAACAATTCTATCCATTGTACTACTACCACCACTACTACTTTCTTCACAATCAGAACCAGATGTATCCCCATTATTCCTATAACTAAGCACAATTTGAGGCTTTTGTAGCTTAATTTCATTATGGGTTTCATTCCATTTACCTAACCAAGAACTGCTAAATACACTAGTAGCACTAACTTTGGGCTTTGATTTCCATGTTTTGGCCTTGTTTTTCAGCACAAAATTTGATCTTTTTGGTGGGGTTTTCTTAAAAATGCAATCTTGATTGACAATATTATCACGGGGTGTATGAAAATTTGGTTTTTTGAAGGGAATAATTGAATTGTACCTGAGGAATGATAGCCTTGTGGTTCTGGGGTAGAATTGGTGGCTAGGGACAAGAGCCATACTCAAATTTCATGCATAAAAACACATATATAATACATTAACATGCATCTATATGTGAAAAGATTGAAAAACAAAGAAAACCAGAGTGAGAATGTGAGGGTTTTGGGTGGGGTTTGTTCACTCTTTCAAAGAATATCTATCTCAGTGACTGATTTGCAGATGTTTGTTTCGACTTATTTTCTATTTCCCTTTTCTTTTTAACTGGCTGTGATAAATAGTAAGATTTTTGGAAAACGGCCTAAATTGCCTTAGTTCTCCGTTAAAAGTTACCATCTTGTCGTCTAAAAATAAGCTCAAAATACCCTTATTCATCAACACAAGATATATAAATTCATGTGGAATCACATTAAAACTTAGAAGGGCATTTTAGACCCTTTTTGGATTATACAAGGTTATATACGAATCATTTATAGTAGTATATTTTCAAGTACTTCACTCATTATCATTTTACTCACACACCTATTTTAGACCCTTCATTGATGTCTGATTTTTCCTACTAATTGGGTCACTTTATCGATTTCGAGTTAAGTTCTAGTTTAGGTTTAATTGTTTTTCATCTTTATCGGTTTGTTTTGAAAATTTCTCTGAGACAATGTCACAAAGTTCGAGTAGCTTAAATGAGTCGATTAGGAGGTGTTGTTGTGGACTTGCTGCTAATTATTTTATGGTGTGGACTCCTTTAATTGGTGGGACAAGATTTTTTAAGTGCCATAAACATTAGGTATGTAAATATGTTGATGTGTTATTTTAATTATTTCGATTTGACTGTAATTTCTTTTCTTTTTCTTTTGGTTTTAGGATGAAAAATGTTCCTATTCGGAATGACAAGATGAGGAGCTTCCTCCTAGAATTTTAAATCTCATATGCAGTTTAAAGAAGGTGAAGGAAGATCTAATCCGTGAAAAAAATGTACTCCAAAGGAAAGTTGTCGATCTTGAGAATGTTATGATACTCGTCGATCATGGAGGAATAGAATCCTTGGAATTGGAAAGAAATGTTCTAATGAAGAAAGTGGTTGATTTAGAGTACTCATCTCTACGTGATGCTAAATGTCAAAACAAGATGTGGATTTTCTTTTATGTGATATTGGGATGTTTTGTTATATTCTTTGCATTAGCGGGAAATGATATGTAATGTTAATGTTACTGTGGCTAAATTGTTGTGTTTTATTATATAATAGATTTTTTTTTTTTTGCAAGGATTCAATGAAGTCATTCCCATTCATTTGAATATTTGATTACTTTTTTTACAAAAAAAAAAAGAAGTATTTCTAAGCGTTACATTACCAAAAAAGCCATGTATAGATTATCTTGCAATTAATATTATTATTTTAAAAATGATCTTAGTTATTTACTATTTGGAGATTTGAGTTAATTTTTCAATATTATTTAATTAAAATATGCCATCTTCTATTTGAGATTTGCGTGTATAAAGAGTTGGTGAGATAGTGAAGGAAAACCATGGTAAAAGAAGGAGAAGGAATAACTTTAAAGATTGATTTTCCTTTTGAATCAAAATATTAATACAATGATATTTTTGTCTAAAAATTTTAATTATTTAATTCTGCTCTCACGGAGAAGCTATAATTTGTAGTTTATTATATACATCACAAAACTACTCATTATCTTTTTTATTTCATGTGATTTTATCTGATTGGTTTCAAATTTATTCTAAAATAAGCTATAAATATTTGTATGGTTAAAAAAATATGAAGTTAAATCGGATATGACAATTAAATTTATACGTGATTTTAAGGACACATGTTATAACTTAGTACAAATTAAGAAGAACAAAATTAGTGTTGAAATTGACGATAAAAGAGTAAATGCAAATCACACGAATTGAATAGCCTTGGCCCTCAAGTTCAGTCACCCTTGAACCAAAGATATTTCAACTGGTTTATGAGTAGAATAACAAGAAGATGAAAGCTAGAAAATGACAGTATATTACTTTGTATTGCATGAATATGATGGTTTTACAATAGCCTTGGCCCTCGAGTCCAGTCACCTTGAACCAAAGATATTTCAACTAGCTTATGAAAAGAATAATAAGATAACGAAAGCTAGAAAATGACAGTATATTGCTTTGTATTGTGTGAATATGATGGTTTTACAATAACCTTGCCCTCGAGTTCAGTCACCCTTAAACCAAAAATATTTTAACTGACTTATGAACAGAATAACAAGATAAGGAAAGCTAGAAAATAACAGTATATTGCTTTGTATTGTGTGAATATGATAATTTTACAAATGATCACACCCCCTTTATATAGTAGGAGAGTCATACTTTTGATATAATTCTATATGAGGTAAGAAATCCCATAATTAGCTAATTAATCAGCCTCTTCTTGATATGTGCCGGGATTTTTGCTATGATCCTCACCCCGATTGCGAATATTTTGGCTTTTCTTATTTGGCTCGGTAAGCTTCTCTCGATCTCCCTCGATCTCTATCTTGCTCGACTTTGATCTTGATCAATCTCGATGCCTATCGTTCTCTGGGTCACGAGCTCGGTAATCTAATTATGCACCATGGTTCGATATAACACGAGGTTGAAACTTGGCCTATCACGTTTCGGTCTCTATTAGTCATACAAAAAGGCAAAGCAATATACTGTCATTTTCTAGCTCCATATAGATAAACCATGATGTAAGCAACAAACATCACCGATACACTCGATCATGATGTAAGCAACAAACCAAAACGTCCCGTCGGTCTTGCTACCAAGGTATTAAATTCCAGTCAGTTGCTAGTCGGCCACCATGAGTTCTGAACTTTCACCAGCAATCTATAAGTATTGTAACCTCCCTCTATTTCAAACTTCACGTTCAAATCTTCTTCCATTTTTGCTTCTCTTCAAAAATCTCTTTTCTTACCCAAATTTCTTGAACTTTTAGCAAACCGCATATCATCCTAGTTCTATTTTCTTCTACAATGGCAAAAAGTTCCAAGACTGTACCACAAAAGGGTGCCTCTATATCATGGCCCGCCAGCGAATGGGCTACAACGGAGTATCCCCAGAGGATTTTGTTCGCGGAAGGTGCCCTACTGTTGTTAATTTTAAGATAGAAAAAACGTCTTATGTACCAGGTCAATGTGAATCGGTCTCGAGGTATAAATGTACAATTATCAATGACCTCTTTGCCAAGGTTAAATAGGACTGCAACTAAGTGGATAAACATGTAGTGCTACCTTTGCTTGAGGAACCGATCATTACCCACCTGGAGGATTTTCCTAAGTGTTTACACTTACCCCTTCACGTTGGGTCCCTTAGGCCTTGTTATTGTCGCTTTCTACAAGAGGTACAACGTGAACTTCAGACAGATTCATCCTTCCTTCTACGGAATAGTGATTTTCCTCCAACTCTTTGTAAGCAAAATCGAGAGATGTCCTTTTACCCTCGATCACCTTATGCGTTTTTATAGTCCCCGACTATATCAAGCACCGAAAAACTCTTTTTCATCCCAGAGCATCAACTGATCCATAAATGATTAATCCTTGGAGGGCTGATCAAGATTTCTCGTCAGCCCAGCAAGGCCCCATTCTCGAGAATAGACGAGGCTCATGACCGAGGTTGGATGATCTGATTTGTCTGAATAAGGACTTAGGACATGATCCTTGCTGAAGACATGTCGTTCCTGAGAAATGGAACATAAATCGTGAGTAGACACATTTGAACATAATTGAGTGTTGCTTGGTGTATGGAGCATTGGTTATGTTCTATCGGGCTGTGTGTTGTGTGTTCTCTGTTTGACCGTGAGGGTAGTGAATTGCGTTGGTTTCAGACATCAAATATGTGTGCTTGTTGATTTTGAGCATAGCGGCTTGAGGTGCTTCAGGTGTAACAGTGTTGGGATAGGATCACATATTGTAGCGAGGCTACAGGAGTTATGACCTTTCGGAGTAGATTCGGGCATTTTATTTCTATGATGTGAGACAGGGTCTCAGCCTTGTATTGTAAGGGCATTGATGAGCTTGAGGTATAACTCTTTTGTTTGAGTCATACATGATTAGAGTGAGTTCAGATCGTTTCTTACTGGTGCGTGTATTATGCAAGATATGGTTTAGACTTGTATTGAGATATCATATCACTGGAGTGGTGTTGGAATTCGAGGTGATCGTCGGGTTCATTAATGAACATGGACAGATTTGATCTCAGATTGTTAGGAAGATAATATCAAGGTTTGACCCAAAAATCTGTTGCGATATCAGTCAAGGGAAGTGGTTTCATGAATGGTTGATCTGAGAGATGATTACGGTTATAACGTGTTTCCTTCATCGTTGGCAGTATAGGGAAGTGTTGGAATGGGGCTTTAGCTAAGAAGAGGTTCTTCACCGGAAATCGGTTGCTGGGGACAACTACAGTGAATAGAAGTTATGGTTTCAAGTGTTTGGTTCAGGCGGTACATCATATGTTTTCACCTGAGGGTGCAGGTATGGGTTATTATGGATGGTCCAGGTTTACTCTGAGTTCAGATGTATTTCTGATCTGGTGTATGATTTTCAGAAAGTGCGGTGTGGTTCTATGGTTAGGTTATATATTAAATGGACTATGAAAGTTTGGCTGTAATATGTTATAGGGTCTATGCGTGATAGGGTGGCGAGAGATCACCTAGGGTATATGATTGGCAAGATCATTCAGCTACTGGATGGCTTCTATAACAACTCTCGATACGATCGCGGACGAGCGTTTGTTTAAGTTAGGAAGAAAGTAACGACCCGACTCATCGTTACGGGAGTTACCGCCCCATTTTCTCCATTTTATACTTTAATAAGTTCATTTATATGTGTTTGGAGAGTTAGAAGTAAATCGGATAGAATCCGGTTAGAAACGAGGCAATAAACCTCTTTATGGAAAGGTTAGTTTGGAAAAGTCAATCGAATATTGACCGATGAGTTAGAAAGATCGAAATGGATTTTTGATAATTTGACTAGTTTTGGGAGATGATTTATGACTTAGGAGAGCAATCAGAATCGAATTCGGAGGTCCGGTGTAGATTTAGGCTTGAATTGGCTAAGGTTGAATTTTGGCGAATTCCGTATGGTAGGTGAGATTTTGATCCGGGGCTCGGAATGAAATTCCGAGAGTTTCAATAGCTCTGTTAGGTAATTTTAGATATGCGTGCAAAATTTCAGATAAATCGTAGGTGTTTAGGTTGGGGTTTAGATCAAATGTTAGTTTCGGAAGTTTTAATGAAAATTAGGCTTGGATCCGTGAGAATTTGATGATTTTGATGTTTATGATGGTGTTTTTATGTTACGAGCAAGTTTGAATGAAGTAATAAAATATGTTGGTAATTTTGGTTGAGGTCCCGGGGGCCTCGGGTGAGTTCGGATGGCTTATCGGGAAGTTTGAGACTTGGTGAAATTGCAGAAAATTGCAGCAGTTGTAGCAGTGAAAGTTGTTCACTACAATCGCGTGGGTAAGGACGCGATTGCGTAGAAGGTTTTGGGGGGATCTTGAGTTTGTTCTTCGCGTTCGCATCCGGAGTGTTGCGTTCGCATAGCTCTGAGTTGGTGTTCTACGCGATCACATAAGAAGGGACGCGATCGCGTAGCTTAGGGAGACAGGTCAACGCGATCGCATGGTATGTGTCGCGATCGCATAAGGCAATTATTGGGCGTGGGAAATTTGTGCTACGCGATCGCGTGCCTAGGGACGCGATCGCATAGAGTAATCACTGACACCAGAATGATTTTTAAGGGTTATTTCATCTGCGACCCTTATAATATTTCCACCACTTTTACTTCGTCAAAGGAGGGTTTTGAGTGAATTGAAGAGAGATTTCAATGGGTAATAGATGTAGGTAAGTTTTTTGACTCAAAAACATGATTTTATGCTAGAATCAACACCAAAATTCATGAAATTGGGTAGAATTTGTGAAGAAATAGGTCTTAAATTATGAAAATGAGTTTTTGGGTTTTGAAAGGCCATTCGAACTCCGATTTCGATAAATTTTATATGCACGGACTCGTGGCGAGACGAATAATCCGTTGGTATGATTTTCGGAATTTTTTGAGAAGTGGGCCCGGGGCTCGGGTTTTACCAACTTCTTGAAATGTTGCGTTTTTCGAGTAATTTTGATTGGGTTATATTTCTTTGATCCATATTTATGTAATTGTTGTGGTTTTGACTAGATTCGACGTACGAGGCAGAAAATTCAAAAGGAAAAGGCATCGCAGATGAGTTCACGACCGGTTAGAGGTGAGTAGTTAGTGTATATGATAGCATGAGGTTTGAAACCCCGGTTACCACATTGTGACGCTATTAGGGCGTGACTTGCACCCCATGGCAAGTGCGAGATTGGTTATGACTATGGATTGAGACTTGGTCCATCCCGATTATGAATAATATTATATTGGCGGTTGAAACGCACACTATGTTAAGTATATATGTGGGCTATAAGCCATGTTTGGGGCCTTGTGCCGACCTGTAGTATCCTTAGGGGATATATATCTATGTGATAGCATGATTTGCAAAAGCAGTGATCTCAGTCCTGGCTTGAAATCACTGTTATGAAATGCTAAGTCATATGTTCTTGGAAAATTAAGTAAAATTAAAGTATTTTTCATTGTTAATGAACTCGAACCTGAAAATAATAAATTGAACAGTTGTGTGACTTATATGCATGTTGTGGGCTGAGTATGGATCGGGCTTCACGCCACAACAGATGATATGAATATTGTGCTTGGGCTGAAGGAGCCCATCCGGAGTCTGTATACACCCCAGTGAGCGTCGTCGACGTTAAACGAATCAAGTTACGCGCCGTAGCGGTCATGTGCATTGCATTGCATTGCATTCATGCATTGTTATTTACTGGTGCTATCTGTGGCTTGCTGTTGTTGTTAGTTTGTAGTATGATATCGGACTGTTAGTTTTAGCTTTGCTTTGTGGCATTTCGTGGATTTCTTATCTTCGGATATTTTATATACTTATTACTCACTGAGTACTTAGTATTCAAACCTACTCCCTGCACCTTTGTGTGCACATTCAGGTACGCCGAAGGTTTAGCTTAGCAGTCTCGTTTTATCGGAGTTATTAGAGTGGTTGAGATAGCTACTGACGTTCGCAGGACCTGGCTACTCTTCTTATACCAATTTTTATTTATATACTTTCAGACTTGAGTAGTACGTTCAGATATTCTTATTATCCAGTTTTTGCTTAGTGGCTCTAGACTCGTGACCCCAGATCATTTGGGAGTATTATTTTCGTTGTTCACACTTCTCAGTATTTTTATTCTACTATTATCATTGGATTATTATTTTTAAACTCTCATATTCTCCTTGAATTTGTCCTTTTTGGACTTGTTATTAAATATGAAACAATTATTGTTCCGGCTTGCCTAGCTTTAGGGTTGGGCGCCATCACGACCGGGTTTGGGTCGTGACAGGTTGGGTTTCAAATTTTACATTAGGATAAAGAGCATTCATAATGTCTTCATCTAATTGATCACCTAGTGTAATATTGTGGCAAAATCCAGAATCCATAAATTAAAAATAAGTGTTATCACTATCAAGAATAATTGGAGCAGCAGGATGGGTAACGGGACTAGGTCGGGGAACCGGGGGAAGGGTAGTTGGTTGACGACTACTTTCAGCCATTTTAGCTTTTCCCTTACCACCAAACATTTTTTTCAAAGAAAATGCCATATTAACTATAATTATGCAAACTAAAACACACAAAATATACTCTTAAAAATTAAGAGTTGGACCGAGTTTACCGAACAACTTCTTGAAAATTGAAAATCGTTGAAGACTTGAATACTTCAATTCACCTTCACAAATTTTTACGAAATTGCAATAATAATATAAGCAATTATATAAGAGAATTAGATATAAATTGAGAGAGATTGATGAATTAGTGAGTAAAAATAAAAGAATGAGGGGGTATTTATAGTTGAGAATTGGGAAAAAGTGTAATTATATAAAGTTTGGGGTTAAAATAAATTTGGGGGCTAAATGGCTATTTTTGCAAGTTCCAAACGGTCAAATTAGCAGCTCTAATGGCTATTTCTGAAATTTTGACTGTTTGGCTATTTTTTTTTAAATATTACCGTTGAGGCCCGCTAGGACGGGGCCAGGCCCGCTATCCGGTCCCGAGCTTCGCGGTCCCAGTCTCGTGGGCTCAACTTAAAGAACCGATCTGCCACGATCCCAAAAGATCATATGAGCATGGCTCACCAGGACCGGCCCATCAGGCCCACCATGCCCGCCAGACACACGGTCCCGGTCCAGGAGAGACCCATAGTACACTCTTAGTTTTGGCCTTGTTTTTAGCACAAAATTTTATCTTATTGGTTAATTTTCTTAAAAATGCAACCTTGATTGACAATATTATTATTGTTTGTATAAAAATTTGTTTTTAAGGGAATAATTGAATTATACCTTAGGAATGATAGCTTTGTGGTTCTTGGGTAGAATTGGTGGCTAGGGACAAGAGCCACACTCAAAATCTATACATAAAGACACATATAAAGTGTATCTAACATTCAACATGAGATGTATATGTGAAGATATGGTGAAAATGTGAGGATTTTGTGGTGGGGTTTGTTCTCTCCAAAATCTCTTTCTCAGTGTGTGATTTGTAGATGTTTCTTTTTTTCCTTTTAACTGATTGTGATAAGCAAGATTTAAATATTTTTAGCGTGAATTATGTTTTGCCTTTTTCTCCATAAGTCAAGTGAATGTCAAATTCAATGGGATAAACAAGATTTTTAGTCCGCCAAATCATTAGAGAAGTTTGTTTGTATAAGAAAATAGCTTGTATATGGTCAAATTAGAAAAAAATTAATAGTTTGTATGTGGTAAATTTTGTTTTAACAGTATTTTTAAGTGTCTAATTACGAAAATGACATGAATAACTTTAATTTACAATTAATATTATATTAAAAATAATCTTAGTTATTTATTCAATGGGATAAACAAGATTTTTAGACCGCCAAATCATTAGAGAAGTTTGTTTGTATAAGAAAAATAGCTTGTATATGGTCAAATTAGAAGAAAAAAAATTAATAGTTTGTATGTGGTAAATTTTTTTAACAGTATTTTAAGTGTTTAATTACGAAAATGACATGAATAACTTTAATTTACAATTAATATTATATTAAAAATAATCTTAGTTATTTATTATTAAGATATTCGAATAAGATTTAACTTTATTTAATTAAAATATGTCATCATCTATTTCAGATTACCGAAACAAAATGGACAAAAAAGTATTATAAATAATGATATTTTTCCTAAAGTATTGTATAAACTAATTACGGAAAAGATCCAAATATGCTCTTGTACTGTACGAAACTGAATATATTTGCTCTTTGTTAATATTTTAGCCCATATATGCCTTTACCATCACATAGTTGGTCAATATATGCCTTACTGTCACATAGTTGGTTCATATATGCCCTTACCGTCAAATAGTTAGTCTATATGCCCTTTTCGAAACGGAATCCATCCGAACTAGTTAGCTCTTTCTTTAATTGTATTAAGGTGTATTACAAATATTATTTTCTTTTTATTAGTACTTTTTTTCTTTACCTTTCTCTTTTCTTTCTTCTTTTTTCTTTTCTATTTTTTTTTCTTTTTCTTTCTCCCATATTCGGTTTCCTCCATTGTTGATCCCTTTTCCATTTTCGTCACCAGTTTCACTTGACAAAACTCATGAATGCATGCTAATTTTACTATCACAAACCCCACCACATTCTTTCACTATTCTCATATTTTTCATCACATTCAACAAGACTAGAACCTCCATTTTTATCACCAATTTCACGTGATTTTATTTCTAAAAATCAAATATACACCCCCAAAAGCTTCCCAGCGAAAAGGCTATGTTAAAAAGAAGGAGATAAAAATTATTAGAGAATTGTTTTCGGTGGTGTTAGTTTGGCGAAGGTAGGATATGGTTATTCAGCTTTTGAAGGTGTTGCTCACTGTGGAGCTTTAGATCTAAAGGGATGAGACCTTCAAAATCTGAACAACCATATCCTACCTTCACCCAATTAACATATTCGAAAAACAAAATTCTGACAATTTTCATCTCCTTCAAGCCAAAAGAACATGTGGGGGTTTGTGATAGTAAAATTAGGAGAAATTAATGAGTTTTGTCAAGTGAAATTGATGACGAAAATGGAAAATGGATCAACAATGAAGGAAATCATATATGAGAGAAAGAAAAAGGAGAAAAAATAAGAAAAGAAAAAAGAAGAAAGAAAAGAGAAAGGTAAATAAAAAAGTACTAATATAAAAGAAATAATGTTTGTAATGCACTTTAATACAATTAACGAAAGAGCTAATTAGTTTGGGTGGATTCTGTTTCGAGAAGGGCATATATGGACCAACTATGTGACACTAAGGACATATATGAGCTAAAGTATTAATGAAGGTAAAATGTGCTCAATTTAGTATAGTACAAGACATATTTGGACCTTTCCAAACAAATTATTAAGAATATTAAAGTATAAAATTTAAATTTAAATTATTTTTAAATATAAAAAAGTATATTTTTTACATAATTTGTGACACACTAAAAAAGTACATCAAGTAAATTGGGACTGAAAAAATATTATAAACAATACTTCCTCTGTTTTAATTTAGATGGCACCTTTTTTTATTAGTTCTTTAAAAAAAATGGTACATTTTTTTACAATTGAAAATAATTCAATTTTAAGCTCTTTATTTTTACCCATTTTACTCTTAATGAGAAACTTTTATAATCATACAAATATCATGGCCCCACGAAACTTTTAGCCTTTTACCACTTAAGCTTTAAGAGTACAAGATTCAAAAGTCATTTTTTAAAAACTCCACGTGAAACTAACTCATAAATTGAAACGGAAGGAGTAATATTTTTGTCCCAAAAATCTTAACTTCGTACTTCCATATATGGAAAAACTACAACCTTATAATAGAAAAAACTGCTTCTACGACAATAATAACAATAATAATTTTGTTATGAAATAATAAAAGAAGAAGAACAATACTGCAGAGAAAAAGAGAGAGAGAATTCTTATTGAAATTTGGGATGAATTACAATGGAATAAAACCCTCTATTTATAGGGAGATGATGACTTAGCCCCCAAGTACTAAACCCTAGATTCTCTCCAAATATATACATTCATCATAAATAGAATTCTATTTATAACACTCCCCCTTGAATGTCTATTCAACAAATAATGTGCCTCGTTAAAACCTTAACTAAAATAAAATCCAGTGGGGAAAAATTTCTAGAAAAGGAAAAAGAGTACACATATTTAATAATACGACTTTTGGTTGCCTCGTTAAAAACCTCGCAAGGAAAACCAGTGGGACAAAACCTTGTAAGGAAGAAAGAGTGCAACATGCATTAACTCCCCCTGATGAGAGCATCAATTCACATCCTTAAGCCTTCGAATCTCGATCTTGTACACTAGCTTCTTGAAGGTTGACGTCGGCAAAGATTTTATATCAGTTTCAATATATTTTCATAATGACATAATGTCACGACCCCAAATCCGGTCGTGATGGCGCCCAGCACATTGCTAAGCCAGCCTGACCAATCCATATCAACCACGGAGCTAGAAGTTCTCTTTAACCCATTTAAGCAAATTAATTCAAGAAATAACAACGATATATATAACGAAAACGGGGAACCAAGTCCCATAATACATCAACTCCCATAGACCGAGGGTCAAGAGTCGTGAGCCTCTACCGAACATGAGTGTATAAAGGTTTACAAGATACCAAGTGCGGAAAGAAATGTCAATACAAAATCAAAAGACGAGTAGGAAGGAATATCGGGTCCTGCGGTCTGCAGCTACCTCGTATATCCCACGGATGTCGCCTCGCACAGCTATTGGATCACTGCCGAGAGGTACCCGGATCCGCACACAAGGTGCGGGGAGTAAAATAAGTCTGCCGGACTCGGTGGTAATAAACAAGGGTAAGACAGGCGTAGATAAGAAATCCGCGATAAAGCACTATGTAAAGCTATAATCGGCTACCCTGTCATAGAATTAATCTTCACTATACATGTACCAACAAATACCAATAAATAGCATAACAGCTAGAAGATGTAGCTAAATGCAATGCAATGCATGATATGACCGCTACGACGCGTAGCCCGACTCCGATTTTGGGTACCCGTGCTCACTGTGGGGGTTCAGACTCGGAGGGGCTCCTACAGCCCAAGCACATCTCATAGAGATATTCTCGCGGCGTGCAGTCCGATCCAACATATATCCTGCTGCGGCGTGCAGCCCGATCCACTACTAGTCAGCTAATATGCAGATACAGCCTCGCAGGCTCAAAAGTAGTTTTTGAAAACTCTTTTATCATTTTTCAGTTGGAAAACAGTAATATCAAGTTCCAGAGATTGGAATTAGCATAATAACAAAAATAGCTGCGGATTAGTAGTAAACTAGCATGTCTATATGATAAGACAATGGTAACGATCCTCGCGGGATCCAATAACTGGCTCACGGCCCACATGTATACTCAACCGCCCAAGAAGGGGGTTCCTCGGCTCAAGAGTGGCCATTATCACAATATCTATATATATATGCAACCATCCGAGAAGGAGGTTCGACGGCTCGAGAATAGCCAATAATACAGTATCAACAGGTCGGACTAATATATAGTCTCCGGTTCATGATCGACCCCGCACTCTCAAGAGTGTGCGTGTCTCGCCGCTATACAGCGTCACAAAGTGGTATACCGGGGTTTCGAACCCGCTGGTCATCACCCACATCTATTACTCACCTCAATACAGCGCGACGACTATTCCGCAATGCCCTTGCCACGAGAATCAAGCTCCGCACGCGTAGAATCTAATCAAATACAGTAGAAATACAACAAATTAGGCCAATGGGACGACACCCAATCAAAACAACTCAATTTACATCAAAATTCCCAAAGTTGTCAAAACCCGACTTTCGGTACGCTTGTCGAAAAATCACGAAAGTCACATATTCGGAATCCTCATCTCGATACGAGTCTAAGCATATCAATTTTACCAAATTCGGACTCCATTTGCCCATTCAAAACCTTGATTTTCTAAAGTTCAAGCCTAGGGCTAAATCCTCCATAAATTACCCCAAATTCCTCCATTTTCATGATATAATTGCATAATATTACCAATACTAATCATAGTTTAAGTCCATAGTTGATTACCCGATGATTTCCCTTGAGTTTCTCTTCAAAATCGCCCAAATCGCCTCTAAAGCCGAGACCCAAATGTGTGAAATGTTCTGAAATTTTTCTAACTTCTTATACACTTAACTCACAGCAATTTCCGCTTCTGCGGATAAAATTCCGCCCCTACGGAACCGCTTCTGCGACCTTTTGGTCGCTTCTGCGAACTCAGGCTCCTTTTGGCCATTTCCGCACCAGCGATTAAGGGACCGCCCCTGCGCATCCGCTTCTGCGGAAATTAGTCCGCTTCTGCGACCAAGAGTCCGCTTCAGCGGACTCGCCTCCGCGATCAATCACCCGCTTCTGCGGACCTCCCCATCGCGCCTCAGGACCGCTTCTGCGATCGCCCACTCGCTTCAGCGAGGCCGCTCCTGCGGACTAGGCTCTGCTTCAGCGGTCTAGCCCGTTTCTGCGCCCCTCGTCCGCTTCTGCGGACTCGCTCCTGCGTCCAAAATTCCGCAGGAGCGGAAACAACAGAAGCAGGATCCCAACCTGCAATTTTTCCACAATTTTCTCCCGTTTAACCATCCAAAAACACCCCGAGGCCCCCGGGACCTCATCCAAACATACCAACACATCTTAATACCTTATTCGAACTTGCTCCAATCCTCAAAACACATCTAACAACATCAAAACCCATAATTCGCATCGAATTCAAGCCTAAATTCCTTAAAACATTCCGAATTACACATTCAATCAAAAACCCGACCAAACGACGTCCGAATAACCCTGAAATTTTGCAGGCACATCCAAAATCACCTAACAGAGCTACTGCAACTGTCGGAACTCCATTCCGACTCCCGGATCAAAATCTCACCTACCGTTCGGATTTCGCCAAAATTCAACCTTAGCCAATTCAAGCCTATTTCTACACCGGGCCTCCAAATTCAATTCCGATCGCTCCTCTAAGTCACAAATCACCTCCCGGAACTAATCGAATCATTAGAATCCGATTCCGAGCCCTCTAACCAAATAGTCAACTCCGGGTTGACTTTCCTTATTCAAGTTTCCTTCAAAAAGGCTATATGCCTCATTTTCAAATCCAAATCACTCCTAACTCACCCGATAGACTTTAACACTGATATAAAAGCATAAAACATACAATTTCAACATAACGGGGTGGTAATTCCCGTGACGACGGGCCGGGTCGTCACATTCTCCCCTCTTAAGCAAATGCTCGTCCTCGAGCGGGTCAAGAAACATACCTGAAGTCTCAAACAAGTGAGGATATCTGCTCCGCATCTCCCGCTCGACCTCCCAAGTGGCCTCCTCCACGGGTCGACCTCTCCACTGAACCTTAACTGATACAATCTCCTTAGACCTCAATTTTCTCACCTGTCGTCCCAAAATGGCAATAGGCTCCACATCATAGGATAGATCACCATCAAGTTGAATGGTACTGAAGTCTAATACATGAGACGGATCTCCAATGTACTTCCGGAGCATAGACACATGGAATACTGGATGAACGCTGGATAAGCCGGGCGGCAAGGCCAACTCATATGCCACCTCTCCAACTCTCCTAAGTATCTCAAAAGGACCAATGTACCTGGGACTCAACTTTCCTTTCTTCCCAAACCTCATGACACCCTTCATAGGTGAAACCTTCAACAATACTCTGTCACCAACCATGAAAGACAACTCTCGAACTCTACGGTCCGCATAACTCTTCCGACGAGACTGTGCTGTACGAAGCCTCTCCTGGATCAACTTTGCTCTATCCAGAGCATCCTGGACTAACTCGGTCCCTATCAATCTAACCTCACGAGGCTCAAACCATCCCACGGGGGATCTACACCGCCTGCCATACAATGCCTCATACGGGGCCATCTGAATACTCGACTGATAACTATTGTTGTAGGCAAACTCGACAAGTGGTAGGAACTCATCCCACGAACCACCAAAATCAATCACACAAGCTCGCAACATATCTTCCAAGATCTGAATAGTGCGCTCAGACTGTCCGTCTGTCTGGGGGTGAAATGTTGTACTCAACTCAACCCGTGTACCCATCTCTCGCTGAAATGCTCTCCAAAACTGAGAAGTGAACTGAGTACCCCTATCGGATATGATAGACACTGGGACTCCATGCAACCGAATAATCTCTCGAATAAAGATCGATTCCAACCGCTCCGATGAGTAGGTAGTACTAACTGGAATGAAGTGAGCTGACTTGGTCAGTCTATCCACAATCACCCATACAGAATCAAACTTCCTCGCCGTCCGAGGGAGTCCAATAACAAAGTCCATAGTGATCCTCTCCCATTTCCACTCAGGAATAACAATGCGCTGAAATACGCCACCGGGCCTCTGATGCTCGTACTTAACCTGCTGACAGTTGAGGCACCGTGCTACATGTCTAACAATGTCCATCTTCATCTTTCTCCACCAATAATGTTGTTTCAAATCTTGATACATCTTCGCGGCTCCTGGATGGATAGAATACCGCGAGCTATGGGCCTCCTCCGGAATCAACTCACGAAGGCCATCAACATTGGGCACACATATCCGGCCCTGCATCCTCAATACACCGTCACTATCAATGGTGACATCTCTAGTATCATCATGCTGAACTCTGTCCCTCAGGACAGCCAAATGTGGATCATCATACTGGCGCTCACGAATACGATCATATAGAGATGACCGAGATACAACACAAGCCAATACCCTGCTGGGCTCCGAAATATCTAACCTCACTAGCCGATTGGCTAGCACCTGAACATCATAAGCAAATGGCCTCTCCTCAGCTGGAATATATGCCAAGCTCCCCATGCTGACCGCCTTCCGGCTCAAAGCATCGGCCACCACGTTGGCCTTACCCGGATGATATAATATAGTAATGTCATAATCCTTCAACAACTCAAGCCATCTCCGTTGTCTCAAATTAAGGTCTTTCTGTTTGAACAAGTGCCTGGAGACTACGATGGTCGGTATACACCTCACAAGACACACCATACAAATAGTGCCTCCAAATCTTCAATGCATGAACAATGGCGGCTAGCTCCAAGTCATGAACAGGATAGTTCTTCTCATGTGGCTTCAACTGCCGAGAAGCATAAGCAATCGCCTTACCTTCCTGCATCAACACACAACCTATCCCCACTCTCGAGGCATCACGATAAACGGTATATGAACCTGAAGCTGATGGCAATACTAACACTGGAGCTGTGGTCAAAGCTGTCTTGAGCTTCTGAAAGCTCTCCTCGCACTCATCCGACCACACGAATGGTGCACCCTTCCGGGTCAATTTAGTCAATGAAGAAGCAATGGATGAAAATCCCCTGAACAAACCGGCGATAATACCCCGCCAAGCCAAGAAAACTCCCGATCTCTGTAGCTGAGGACGGTCTAGGCCAACTCTGCACCGCCTCTATCTTTTTCTGATCAACCTGAATACCATCACGAGACACCACATGTCCCAGAAATGCTACGGACTCGAGCCAAAACTCGCACTTGGAGAATTTAGCATATAGCTTCTCCTCCCTCAATCTCTGCAACACAATACTCAAATGCTGAGTATGCTCCTCCTGACTACGGGAGTAGACTAGAATATCATCAATGAACACAATCACAAATGAGTCCAAATAAGGCCTGAACACACTGTTCATCAGATACATAAATGCTGCTGGGGCGTTGGTCAGCCCAAAAGACATCACAAGAAACTCATAATGACCATATCGGGTCCTGAATGCAGTCTTCATAATATCCGAGTCCATGATCTTCAGCTGATGATAGCCTGAACGAAGATCGATCTTAGAAAACACCCTCGCACCCTGTAACTGATCAAACAAATCATCTATGCGCGGTAGAGGGTACTTGTTCTTCACCGTCACTTTGTTCAATTGCCTATAATCAATACACATTCGCATGGAACCATCTTTCTTTTTAACAAATAATACCGGCGCACCCCACGGAGACACACTAGGACGGATGAAACCCTTATCCAGAAGTTCTTGAAGCTGCTCTTTTAGTTCTTTCAACTCGGCTGGTGCCATTCGATAAGGAGGAATGGATATGGGCTGAGTGCCCGGCACCAAGTCAATGCCAAAATCAATATCCATGTCCGGCGGCATGCCCGACAGGTCTGAGGGGAATACATCTGGGAAAGTTCCTCACAACATGTACAGAATCAATGCTAGGAGATTCAGCTCCCACATCTCTCACAAAAGCTAAGTACGATAAGCACCCTTTTTCAACCATCTTCCGAGCTTTTAAGAACGAAATAACACGGCTAGGGACGAAATCAGTCGAACCCCGCCACTCAATCTGAGAAATACCAGGAATGGCCAACGTAACTGTCTTAGCATGACAGTCCAATATAGCATGGTATGGAGACAACCAGTCCATACCCAATATAACATCAAAGTCCACCATCCCCAACAATAACAAATCTGCCTGGGTCTCCAGACCCCCAATAGATATAACACGGGATCTATAGACATGATCCACAACGATCGTATCACCCACGGGGGTGGATACATGAACAGGCAAATCAAGACTACCACGAGTCGCACCCAAATAATGTGCAAAATAAGAGGACACGTAAGAATATGTGGACCCTGGATCAAATAGGACGGAGGCATCTCTGTGACAGACAAAAATGATACTCGTAATCACGGCATCGGAGGCAACTGCATCACGCGTGTCGGGAAGTGCATAGAACCGTGCTCGGCCTCCACCGGATCTCTCCTCGCCCACGAGGCGACCACGAGAAGACCCGACCTCCACCTCTACTGGGCGAGATGGTCGTCGAAGAGGAGGGCTGATCCCTCTGCCGAGTCCGCCCCTACGTAGTCGAGGGCACTGTCTCCTCGTGTGGCCAAACTCACCACGCTCATAACATGCACCTGGTGCTGGAGAAGTAGGTGTTGCACTGTGGGCTGGGAGGGCACTAAGCGATGACCGACCCTGCTGAAACCCCTGTCGACCACGACCGTAAGAACCTCCGCTCTCTGCTCTGGGCGGCTCGAATGAGAAGGTCTAGATGAGCGACCTGCTGCTCTGCCGGGAATGCCCTCCAGATGGAGCACCGCTGAAACTGCCAGAACCGCGAGGCCTCTCGGCCTCCCGCTCCTCTCTCTCTCGGCGACGATCCGCCTCGATGGAGCGTGCCATATCGGCAACCTGCTCAAACGATGATGACAGAACTCGCTCGCCGGTCATAAGAATACGGATAGAGTAGTTGAGGCCATCAATGAACCTCCCGATCCTCTCCCTATCAGTGGGGATCATCCATGTGGCATGCCTAGCCAACTGAGTGAATCTAAGCTCATACTGGGTCACAGACATGTCGCCCTGAATCAACCACTCGAACCGGCGACGTAGCTCCTCGCGACGAGACCGAGGTACATATTTCTCTAGAAAGAGAGTAGAGAACTGCTGCCATGTGAGAGGTGCTGCTCTTGCAGGCCTACGCCTCTCAAACTCCTCCCACCAATCAAATGCGGGACCGGTGAACTGAAATGTAGTAAATGAAACTCCGCTGGACTCAAGAATACCGGCCGTACGCAGCATCTTCTGACACTTATCCAAGAAACCACGGGCATTCTCGTCCTCAACGCCACTCGAAATGGGGTGGTCGAAGTCTACCAAATCTCTCGAGACGACGCTCGCTCGTCATCGGGCATAACTTTGAACCATATGCTCCGGAGCCGGAGCTGGTGCGGCTGGAGGAATAACCGGTGCAACCACCGAGCGGGGACCGCCTGTGGCGTCCGAAGTCCCCGAACAACCGGGTCGGTGTGCGAGCTGCGAGGGTCCAATGACCACCCCTGTCTGAGATGTCGCTACGGTGGCGGTAGCTGAAACTACCGAGCCAAACCGGAACACACTAATAATATTTGAGCAAGAGTCTCCCGAAGACCGGGAATAGCAATAGATATAGTCCGGCCCGAACCGGGACTGCTGGAGCATCAACCACTGGGGCCGCTCTCGAGCCGGTACAACGGGCGGGTCGGTGGCACCGCCTCGGCCGCCCTACCTCTAACTCTAGCACGACCGCGCCCACGGCCTCTAACAGGTGGCAATGGAGGTCGTCCACCTCGTCCCGATGCTCGCGTTCTCGCCATCCGCGAGAGAATAGAATATAGAAGTTCAGTTCTCAGGACAACAAGATCGCACGACAAAGTTCAAGAAAAGTGAAGTTTTTCCTAAAGGTTCGCAGCCCTCCCGAGGATAAGTACAGGCGTCCCGTACCGATCCACAAGACTCTACTAACCGGCTCAAGACTCGCGAGGCCTAGTAAACCTAGGCTCCGATACCAACTTGTCACGACCCCAAATCCGGTCGTGATGGAGCCCAACACATTGCTAAGCCAGCCCGACCAATCCATATCAACCACGGAGCTAGAAGCTCTCTTTAACCCATTTAAGCAAATTAATTCAAGAAATAACAGCGATATATATAACGAAAACGGGGAACCAAGTCCCATAATACATCAACTCCCATAGACCAAGGGTCAAGAGTCATGAGCCTCTACCGAACATGAGTGTATAAAGGTTTACAAGATACCAAGTGCGGAAAGAAATGTCAATACAAAATCAAAAGACGGTAGGAAGGAATATCGGGTCCTGCGGACTCGCGGCTACCTCGTATATCCCACGGATGTCGCCTCGCACGGCTATTGGATCACTGCTGAGAGGTACTGGATCTGCACAAAGTGCGGGGAGTAAAATGAGTATCGCCGGACTCGGTGGTAATAAACAAGGGTAAGACGACGTAGATAAGAAATCCGTAATAAAGCACTATGTAAAGCTATAATCGGCTACCCTGTCATAGAATTAATCTTCATTGTAACTGTACCAACAAATACCAATAAATAGCATAACAGCTAGAAGATGTAGCTAAATGCAATGCAATGCATGATATGACCGCTACGGCGCGTAGCCGACTCCAATTTTGGGTACCCGTGCTCGCTGTGGGGGTTCGGACTCCGGAGGGGCTCCTACAGCCCAAGCACATCTCATAGAGATATTCTGCGGCGTGCAGTCCGATCCAACATATATCTCGCTGCGGCGCGCAGCCCGATCCACTACTAGTCAGCTAATATGCAGATACAGCCTCGCAGGCTCAAAAATAGTTTTTGAAAACTCTTTTATCATTTTTCAGTTGGAAAACAGTAATATCAAGTTCCAGAGATTGGAATTAGCATAATAACAAAAATAGCTGCGGACTAGTAGTAAACTAGCATGTCTATATGATAAGACAATGGTAACGATCCTCGCGGGATCCAATAACTGGCTCACGGCCCACATGTATACTCAACCGCCCAAGAAGGGGGTTCCTCGGCTCAAGAGTGGCCATTATCACAATATCTATATATATATGCAACCATCCGAGAAGGAGGTTCGACGGCTCGAGAATAGCCAATAATACAGTATCAACAGGTCGGACTCGCACTCTCAAGAGTGTGCGTGTCTCGCCGCTATACAGCGTCACAAAGTGGTATACCGGGGTTTCGAACCCGTTGGTCATCACCCACATCTATTACTCACCTCAATACGGCGCGACGACTATTCCGCAATGCCCTTGCCACGAGAATCAAGCTCCGCACGCGTAGAATCTGATCAAATACGGTAGAAATACAACAAATTAGGCCAATGGGACGACACCCAATCAAAACAACTCAATTTACATCAAAATTCCCAAAGTTGTCAAAACCCGACTTTCGGTACGCTTGTCGAAAAATCACGAAAGTCACATATTCCGAATCCTCATCTCGATACGAGTCTAAGCATATCAATTTTACCAAATTCGGACTCCATTTGCCCATTCAAAACCTTGATTTTCTAAAGTTCAAGCCTAGGGCTAAATCCTCCATAAATTACCCCAAATGCCTCCATTTTCATGATATAATTGCATAATATTACCAATACTAATCATAGTTTAAGTCCATAGTTGATTACCTGATGATTTCCTTTGAATTTCTCTTCAAAATCGCCCAAATCGCCTCTAAAGCCGAGACCCAAAATGTGTGAAATGTTCGGAAATTTTTCTAACTTCTGATACACTTACTTACAGCGATTTTCGCTTCTGCGGAATATTTTCCGCTCCTATGAGTCCGTATCCGTGACAAAAGGGTCGCTTCAGCGGTTCCAGGCCTAGCAGGCCATTTCCGCTTCCGCGAGCAAAGGGACCGCTTAAGCGCGTCCGCTTCTGCGATAAAACATCCGCTTCTGCGAAGCCGTCCGCTTCTGCGCTACAGATCCCGCTCCTGCGGTCTCGCCCAGGCGGTCAAATGTCCGCTTCTGCGGACCATGCCCATTTTCTTCCCCTTCGCTTCTGCGATCACTGGCTCGCACCAGCGATGCCGCTTCAGCGGAATGACTTCCGCTTCTGCGTAACCAGCCGCTCTTGCGCACCTCGTCCGCTTCTGCGGACTCGCTCCTGCGTCCAAAATTCCGCAGGAGCGGAAACAACAGAAGCAGGATCCCAACCTGCAATTTTTCCACAATTTTCTCCCGTTTAACCATCCGAAAACACCCCGAGGCCCCGGGACCTCATCCAAACATACCAACACATCTTAATACCTTATTCGAACTTGCTCCAATCCTCAAAACACGTCTAACAACATCAAAACCCATAATTCGCATCGAATTCAAGCCTAAATTCCTTAAAACATTCCGAATTACACATTCAATCAAAAACCCGACCAAACGACGTCCGAATGACCTGAAATTTTGCAGGCACATCCAAAATCACCTAACGGAGCTACTGCAACTGTCGGAACTCCATTCCGACTCCCGGATCAAAATCTCACCTACCGTTCGGATTTCGCCAAAATTCAACCTTAGCCAATTCAAGCCTATTTCTACACCGGGCCTCCAAATTCAATTCCGATCGCTCCTCTAAGTCACAAATCACCTCCCGGAACTAATCGAATCATCGAATCCGATTCCGAGCCCTCTAGCCAAATAGTCAACTCCGGGTTGACTTTCCTTATTCAAGTTTCCTTCAAAAAGGCTATATGCCTCATTTTCAAATCCAAATCACTCCTAACTCACCCGATAGACTTTAACACTGATATAAAAGCATAAAACATGTATTTACAACATAACGGGGTGGTAATTCCTGTGACGACGGGCCGGGTCGTCATACATAACAAAGAAATCTCTTCATTCATATATTCAGGTACCTGAATCTCTCATGAGATATTTTGGAGTGTTATGTCATGTGATCTTCTGGATCACTTGCCTCATTTATTATGATCATTTTGATCATTTGCTCATCATCTTTATCAAGAAGTTTATTTGAAACCGATTGTCTATATGCTTTAAGCTTACCATAGACTTTGTCCTTCTAGGACTTATTATAATATGAATATTTGTAGTGAGAATACAATTACTTTCTTTGAGTCAGCAAATGCGTCTGGCATGCTTTGCAATAAATTGCACATAAATTACCCTTTTATGAACTTCAAGTTCATATTATTTTATTCGAGGATCTAGATGTATAAATGATAATTCATTCCAAGTAACTTTTTCTCAACTGTTGTATGTTGTCTCCCCCTCGTGTTGGAAAAACTAACTTGTTTCCTCAACTTTGAGAACCCATCTTTGTATGTTATGGTGTTAATCAAAATATACACCGCACATTAATAATAATAAGATGTAATTATTTAGTTCCTGACCCTGAACCACTGTGAGGGGAGAATGTAATATACTTTCGTATATAACCTATATCAAACTAATATAGATAACTTTGTTCTCATTAGCAATAATATAGCTATTAAGTGGAGACACTCAATAAATTATTTTGCTAAACCAGCTGTGATGTAGACCAACTTATCAAGATGAACTTCTTGAATAGAAAATCTGGAAATTATGCTCTAAATCAAATTATTGAGCAAGTTACCTCGCACACACCGGCCATGTTGCGGGTTAATAATAATTGCACATGTAATCATCTCATAGATGCATCTTACGTGGTATACATGGCAGGTGAATGAGCCCATATTCACTTTTGATATTTCTAGCATTCATGGGATTCAATCGCACTTTTAATTGATCTATTAATTAATGAGAACAAGCAATGTGTAAGAGAATACGTAAAGAACTTTCTAGTTCTTTAATATTTACCCATGTGAATGCTCTTTTATTTTTACACATCATACTTAAATTAACATGGCTAAACCAATTATGCCAACTAGATAAATTATCAATATTGATAAACTTCAAATTTACACCATGACATGTGCAATTATCAATAAACTCCAAGTTTATTATGATATGGTTTTTATATCAATAAACATCCACTTTATTGTGGTATTCTTTTGTTTATGTAGTACAAATTGGAGAATAAAGCGGGTAACTTTTCACATACATATTACCCCGCTACAAGATGTAGTAATAGAAAATATTAATTCTTTTCTTTATTTATAGTCTCAATATAATCAATCGCTTTCACGTATTTGGAAACTTAATAAGTTTCTTTGAGACATATTACAACACAATACCTTATTGGTAATCAATTGTGTTTCTCCAAAATAGTAATAATTGGCTCTTCTAGAGCTCTCAATTAATTTGGTACTACCACATATTCATCAACATACATATGGTGAATATCTCTTATAAAGAGAGAGTTATATCATTATGGCCATGGTCAAAATTATTATAAACAAAATATGTTGCTTCTATTACTTTTGCCATGTAATAATCCACTGCCATAATATTTTGGCTAATCACAATGGGTACGTGATCAATAATGAAATTATTTCCTTATTTCATCTCAAACCTCCTTATAGAGGTGAGTGTGGTATATTCAATACCAATAACATGTTCATATTCTTCCAAGAATGAATATGCTTTCATAAATTAGATGTTGTCACATTCCCATCATGAATGGACCATAATCATCTATATGCGCTATATAAAATCTCACGTCAAATCGATGGCAAATATTACCTTCACAGAGTGAAGGATTATTTTGAGAATCCTTATTATTCTCATTATCAAAATGATGACGATTATAATTTCGTCTATTGCCAAGTCCACACCCATTGATATCTTCACGGTAATAATTTTATCTTCTTTCAGACTTATCACATACTGCTATCACATTCTCGAAAGGGAATGAGAATGGAGCAAATTCAAACGGACATGTTTTCAATTCTTTGCCCACAATCATACATGAATTCAATCATGGCAAGGCATATAAACTTTACCACTTTGGGTGGTTATAATTTCTTTCAAGCTCTAGTATAGTTGCAATCAAAATTTATCATCTTTGCTTGTATTTAAAATCAAATAATAGAATGTCAAATATTTGAAAGAGAAAAGTAAAATACTTACCTTAAATCTAAAATTTAATCATGAAGAAAGTTCATGGATCAATTGACAATCATTATGCTTAATTTCAAAGCTTCTACTCAATTGGTTAGAGTCTCGTGCTGATAACTTGTTATGTGTCACACCTCCTTTTTCCGCAAACTCGCGAGGGCGCGGTGGAGTTTTTCCAATTAAAGGACAATCGAAGCGGGATTTATTTAATTAATTCAGAGTCGCCACTTGGGAGATTTATGGTGTCCCAAGTCACCGATTAAATCTCAAATCGAGGAAAAGAATGACTCTGTTTAACAGTCCGCGAACCAGAAATCCGGATAAGGAATTCTGTTAACCCGAGAGAAGGTGTTAGGCATTCCCGAGTTCCGTGGTTCAAGCACGGTTGCTCAACTGTCATATTTTGGCTTATTAATCTGATTTACAACATATTAACCTACAGTGCAATTTTAATGTTATTTATCGTTTTTTGTCAATTAATACTACTTAAAACAAAATGAACGTTGTTTAAGAACACGTTTTCGGATCACGCCACATGAAATGCACCCGGCTCCTCGACACATTCTTATTCAACGTTGTTGGATTTGGATTCGGGTCGCATGAAATGCACACCCGTATTTAAGAAAGGTAAAATAATTAAAAACACACCTAAAGTGACTAACGTATTACTACTTTGCGGAGGGCCGTGAAATTAGCTAAACGGCTCGTCCCAAATTCTAATTATTTTTATATATATTTATGAGGGCTCGTAATATGTGCATTATGCTTGGTGAGGCTTATCTCATTTTTATTTAAAGGTCGACCCTAAAGTAAACTATGATTTTCTATAGTCTTATAGAATTATTTACGGAGTAATAAAAGAGTGCAACTATATAATGTTAACAGGCTTAGCAAATTAATCATACTTGGTAAAAAATTATCTAATTCACAACAAATTTCCATGGCTACTTTGTTCTTGCAACCTAAATTATTTTTGCCTAACTTAAACAAGATCCAAAGGATCAACACATTTCTCATGACAAAGTTGGCTCAAAATTGTTGTTTTTCGCAACTCAGTTACTAACTGTGATTCATTGTTTATGAATTAGATTGAATTCAAATACCTTTAAACTTTAATAGTAAAATATATTGGATAAAGGCAACATTAAATGGGAATAAACTAGTACAGTTAACATGCTTTCAAGTTTAATTTTAAACATACAGTTACACCTACGTCCCTTTTGAACATGTTTTAAAAAATAAAATTTATGTATGAACATGGCCATCACTAAATTAGAACATCCCTGAAATCAATAAACCAAGTCCCATTTCAAACAAATACATATCTATTATGCATACTAGATCCAGGTATACTACATCGAATTGGGAAATTCCTACTTAACATATGTTTACTGATCCAGAACTGGATCCAATCCTTGAAGGAGCCAACAACACAAATAACATGAAACGGAATTAGCAAGTAAGCTAAACTATGAACAACTACTGCTCTAACTAATATGAATGACTCAAGAAGCTAACTAATGATTCTATCTAGACAGATCCATGAGGTTTGTGACAATAGAAATCCAAATATAATTACACCATCTCAAACCTGCATCTAACTATAAGATACTTGGTAAACAAATGAATTCCTACCAAGTTTAAACTATGTATAATCTTCAGAAGAGTAATACAAGACATCAAGTGAAATGTAGTACATCATCTAATTCGAAATAATGTGATTAAAACAGAAATGAAAATAAAACTATGAGCAATTGAAAGACATATTGACACCAGACTCCAAGACTCCAAATTTCTGTTTCAACTTCAAGCCAAATTGTTCATTAGGTATATCTGAGAAATGTGTACCTGAATGTGAACAACACAGGAAGAATGAAAGAGGAAGATCAGCAGCAGGCAGTTAGCAATGCAGCAATAGAACAAACAACAGCAGCAGTCACAAACAACCAGCAGCAGCAATCATAACAAGCAGCAGCAATGTACAACAAACAGCAGCAGCAGTGTACAACAAACAGCAGCAGTATACAACCACAGCAGCAGTATACAACCACAGCAGCAGTAGAACAACAACAAACAGAGATAGATGCAAGCACCAACACAAAATCCGGCCAAAACTCAATGAAACCGTAACAAGCACACTTAGGAAATTTTCCTTCCTATCTCTTGTATGTCTCTATTCTTCTCTCGCAGGCTCTTACAGTGTTTATGAGTGTATGTGTATCTGTTTTCCAGAGAGTGTTCTCTATGTAAGGAAAACTATATCTGTGTATCTCCCCAGTATTTCTCTCTGTGTATCAGTATATCCCCTCCATTTTTTTCTCTCAATGTTTTTGTCTGAGTGTTAATCTCTCAATGTGTGAATGTCTGTCCTTTGTTCTCTCTGTTCTCCTCTTCTTATAGCCTTCAAACTCAACACCAACCTCTTTTTTTGTTTGTTTCAGATCTATCTAAACCCCTGTTATTCCCCTTTTTAGTTGTCTAAGTATGATTTCAACTATTTAAAACTCTAAAGTGCAGAAAAAATGTAGAAAATCCTGTTGTCCAGCAAGTCCTAACACTCTTCCATGTGCATTGCATATTAAACTAAGACTAATCCCTGGCCTTCACTACTTTGTGTCCCTGATATAACATAATTCAACATGCCCTAATGATTCATATATGTTCAAAGTGACATTCCACTAATTCTGAAATTCTATAACTAAATTTAATTCATCTTAAGCCTCTAACAGCTATATCCAATCTCACAGCTTACTCAGATTCTAAAATCAAACAAACAAATGATCCCACAAAAAATAGAAATCCTCAAATCAATTTTATTCTAACAGCAATGACTCACTGCCCGAGATTTTAAACAACAACTTCGCAAATTTACATGACGACATTCATTAAATCGACCACAACATGTATAATTGATAACAAACTAATGACAAAACAGTGACTTCAACAAATCTCGGCCAATGCCGGACATATGCGAAGTTAATTATTCGACGACGCTAATCGACGCGAATACATATTTCATAACACACACATTCGAAATAGAAAGAACAATTGACAATATAAACAGGTCTTTGAGGGAGAGGCAGAGAACAAAATTAATCAACAACAAGCAAAAATCAAAACTATACTGCCAACGAGTATAAAAACAAATAAAGACTGAAAAAGGAAAAGAGAATACCTCAAGAAGAGAAATTTAAAAACCAAGGACTTGGGATCGAACGGACTTGAACTTTTGAGGCCAAACGAGCTCGAGTTGGCATTTCTGGAGTCGAAAGGACTCTAATTGGAACGTTTTCAAATGAAAACGTCCCAATTAAAGTCTATTAGACTTCCATTGACGAAATTCCCTAATTTTGAATATTAGGGTTCTTGGGCTCGGATTTAGGGTTCGAGTATTTCCGGTCAGATTCGAGTGAAACTAAGGGTGGCAAGCGTGTAAGGAAGGTCAAAGGAGTGTTCGGGGTGAGTTTGGAGTGGTTTGGCGTGGTTTTGGTTTTAACTCGAATCTTCGATTGAAGATTCGAGACATTCGAGGATGATTCGAGGTTAACGGACCACAGATTCGTGTAGAGGGGGTTTAGGGGGAGCTATGGTGTTAATTTGGTGGTTATTGGCCTACCGGAACCGCCGTGAGGCGATTTCCGGTAGACGGTGGGCGGTGGTTCGACGGTGGTATCTCATCGTCTCTGAGGGAGACGAAGAAGGGGTCTGGAGAATGAAAGTGGGTATGGGGGTATTGGGGTTCTTTGGTATAGTTAAAATGCACGTTTTAATCTTGGCCGTTGGATCAAACTTGATCAACGGCCTAGATTATTCTCTTAGGTATCAAACGCCGTCGTTTGATCAAGTTGGGGCATGGGTATATTTGGGGAATTAATTGATTAATCTGGGCCGTTGGATAATAAAATCCAACGGTCCAGATCAACGGGGTCGTTTGGGATTGGGCAGATCGGGTCAGTTGGATGGGTAACGGGTATTGGGTTATTTGTTTGGGCCTTGTTATATTTAAATTGGATTTGGCCCAATCTAATTTCCCTCTCCTATTTTCTTTCTCTTTATTTCCTATTTATTAATTCTTAATTTATTAAAAACAAAAACTCTAAAATACATTACAAAAATCAAATTAGTTTATAAGAATACTAATTAGGTTCTTATTATAGTTAAATTAAACTAAAATCACACAATTGGGACATTAAATGCTAAAAATACAAAAATACATATTTTTTTGTGATTTTTCTATTTTTGTCAAATAAACTTGATTACTTTCAATTGTAAATTAAAACCTAAGAATGCAAACGCAATATATTTTGTATTTTTCTTAATTTAAACAATCAAACATGCATACACAAAGAATACAAATAATAAGAAAATTAACACAAAAATCCACAGATATTACAACGATACAAAAACAATTTTATTTTGAATTTTTGGGAGTAAATCTTACGTAGGGCAAAAATCACGTGCTCACAATCACAATCCAAAATTCCCACCTTCGGGACCATGATGACGCCTAACATTTCACTTCCTAGGTAAGCTAATATTATGAAGCATTTTTTTGGAAAAGTTTGACCGAACCTTACTTCAAAAGGTCTCCTACATATCCTGGCTAAAAGGGAATCATGTCAATGTAGTTCGGGAAATTTTTGGTAGCTGGGACTACCATGACTGCTGTGATCTTGTTGTTACTGCTGTTGCTGCTGTTGCCACTGCTTAACTGATCTCCTTATTACACCGTGCTAAACAAAAAATATATATATATATAAGAAGCTAGCCTAAGTTACAGTATTGCAAATTCTTATTTATCTTTTCAGCTTGATCTTGTCATGTTCATTGCCATCTTGCTGGTTCTGATGTTTCTTCACGTGCTTCTTCTCTTCTGACAATTGTTATTTCGGTCTATCTTGATTGCCGAACTCCGACCATTGGTCCCTTCCTTGTGATCTTCGAACTATTCTGCTTCGAAGTCTGAATCTATCTTTCTGATCCTTGTTGCTTTCCTTCCGATTATGAACTTGGATTCATACTGGGGATTTCCGTTACATTCTGTCACTTTCCGATGGTTCGCTTTCCTTATCAATCTTAGAAAATGAGACGTCGTTCTGCTTTTCTGCTGGGCTTTTGACTTATCGGCACACTCTAATCATAAATCTCCATTCCATTCTTCAGGCGGGCTCCCTGAATTCAATTACAACCTCAAAATAAATCGCCATTCCATTCTTCAGGCGGGCTCCCTGACTTCAATTACAACCTCAAAATTAAATCGCCACTCCATTCTTCAGGCGGGCTCCTTGACTTCAACTACAACTTCAAAAGTAAATCGCCACTCCATTCTTCAGGCGGGCTCCCTGACTTCAACTACAACTTCAAAATAAATCGCAACTCGAATTCATGCTGGGGATTTCTGTTACACTCAACTGCTTAAAAATAAATCGCCACTCCATTTTTCGGGCGGGCTCCCTGACTTCAACTACAACTTCAAAATTAAATCGCCACTCCATTCTTCAGGCGGGCTCCCCGACTTCAACTACAACTTCAAAATAAATCGCCACTCCATTCTTCAGGCGGGCTCCCTGACTTCAACTACAATCTTCAAAATAAATCGCCACTCCATTCTTCAGGCGGGCTCTCGACTTCAACTACAATCTTCAAAATAAATCGCCACTCCATTCTTCGAGCGGGCTCCCGACTTCAACTACGACATCAAAATAAATCGCCACCCCATTCTTCAGCGGGCTCCCGACTTCAACTACAACTTCAAAATAAATCGCCACTCCATTCTTCGAATGGGTCCCTGACTTCAACTACAACTTTCAAAACTAAATCGTCACTCCATTCTTCGAGCGGGCTCCCTGACTTCAACTACAATCTTCAAAATAAATCGCCATTCCATTCTTCAGGCGGGCTCCCCGACTTCAACTACAACTTCAAAATTAAATCGCCACTCCATTCTTCAGGCGGGCTCCCGACTTCAACTACGACTTCAAAATAAATCGCCACTCCATTCTTCAGGCGGGCTCCCGACTTCAACTACGACTTCAAAATTAAATCGCCACTCCATTCTTCAGGCGGGCTCCCCGACTTCAATTACAACTTCAAAATTAAATCGCCACTCCATTCTTCGGGCGGGCTCCCCGACTTCAACTACAACTTCAAAATTAAATCGCCACTCCATTCTTCAGATGGCTCCCCGACTTCAACTACAACTTTAAAATTAAATCGCCACTCCATTCTTCAGAGGGCTCCCCGACTTCAACTACGACTTCAAAATAAATCGCCACTCCATTCTTTAGGGGGCTCCCGACTTCAATTACAACTTCAAAATTAAATCGCCACTCCATTCTTCGGGCGGGCTCCCTGACTTCAATTACAACTCACTAACTCCATTCATATCGTCTTCCTTTGCTTCATGTACCATTTTCTTCTTCCTGCATCGTCTCTTGGACCACCTTTTCTTCTGAATTACCTTGTTTTGGAATTGCTTTCTTCCTGGATCATGTTATTTTCCTTTGACTGCTAGGGATATCCTTGGGACTGTTTACTTACCTGCTGGAGATAATGCTACTGGGGAAGTATTCTTTACTTCCTCTTTTTCTATTTCCTTTAACCTTTATTCTATCCCGAGCTCGCTGGGGGTTGAATTTTCATTGACTGAAAATTACCCTAGCAGGGACTCTCTTTTCCTTTTTCCTCTTTCCCAACCTCCTTCGGGACTTGCGCTTTGCTTTCTTGAAAACTTATGGTATATAATGTTGCTGGGAAAATCTCGAAAATCA
This sequence comes from Nicotiana noctiflora, assembly GCA_032618575.1. NCBI lineage: Eukaryota > Viridiplantae > Streptophyta > Magnoliopsida > Solanales > Solanaceae > Nicotiana > Nicotiana noctiflora. The sequence continues at coordinate 122,732 of JASVEL010013057.1, forward strand.
GTGTTTCATTTCTCCAAGAACTGCTGGGGATAATATTAGGCTTAAAGATCACTTCCTCGTGTTGTCCGGCCTCTTTCAAAACTATTCTGCCTGAAACTGGTATTTTCCAAAATCTTGCGTTGCTTTCTATCCTTATCCACTAGGTATTTGCTTTCAAGAAAATTTTCGCCATGGGAGAAAATTTTCTGCCCCAGTTTGATAACCTTCTACGCGGCATGCTTTTCTACCGACGAACCCTCTTTTCCTGCTTTAAATCAAAGAAAAATTGTTAGTTTCAAAACGCAGTGAGTGGTCGTGCCACTCTTGTTGCGGCAATTTTCCTTTTCTCTTTCAGCTGCTTGGCCTCCCTCGAACTTTTGGGGACGACGTTGACACTTGCTGGGGATGGTGCTCTTTCCACAGATGGTCTCTCATCTCTTCCTTTTATTCCAACCTTCGGTTTGACCCGACCCTTTTAGTCGATGATCTGTTGCGAGAAATCATCTTCCGGATGTGTAATATGTGTCCATCGTACTCCATAATTCCCGTGAACCTTTCAATCAACCTGTCGTTCCAATCTTAATATCGGAACGACTTTCGCCTTATTGCCTCGTTCCACGCCTATTCATCTTCATTGTACCGCTTTGGGAGACTTGGTAGTAAGCTTTGAAAAGTCAATTTTCGAAAACAAAAGAAAAGAAAAATGATAGATAAAGAATGCTGACCGCGAATGACAAAAGAAAGGGAAAACTTTTCTGAACTCAAAACTGGGAAAAACTTATCTGAATGTATAACTGATCTAATGGTTATGCCGCGCCTTTGAGATTAATCTACCCAGTCTATTTATGTTAATCACTTTTTGATGGCCGCGTTTTGCTAGAAGCAAACGAATGTCCCAACCTTGTCTCATACGGACACCTTGTAACTATCTCGCCTTGTCACCTCATAGTGCCCTTCAAAGGGTTTTCACTAATGAGATTCTCTCATTTCTCTCGATCTCCCGTCGCCTTAGGGTGCCCGCAAAGGCTTTTCACCGTAAGACTCTCTCATTTTATTTCTCTTCACTTTCTTCGCCTTAAGGTGCCCGCGAGGGTTTTCACCGTTGAGACTCTCTCATTTTGCTTTCTTTCCAGGCTGGGGTATTATCCACGAAACTCCCTCTAAATGGCTATCCATTTTTTTTAGCTTGCGAATTCTGGACTCAGCCGAGGATCGGAGTGTCCTTCTTGGCTTTCATTTGCGTGGCTTGGCATTTCTCAAATACTGATCGAGAGGTCTTTTTGGTCATTAATGCGGTTTTAGTGTACGAGGCTAGAGAAAAGGGATTTAACCTCAACGGGTAGCTCATTACAACTTTCGGAATCCACACTATCTTCAAACGAAACATGACTTCTGCCCCAATTTTGTTGCTTGGGGAATCTTTGATTTTTATTTTATTATGACCGAGCCGTATGGCGCCTACGTATCCTTCTTGAGGAATCAGGTCGAACGTAGTTCACTTTTTCTTGTGTCTCTTCTTTGTTTCTTTTCCTATTTTGTTACGCATCTTCCTTGATGATTCCGAAAAGAGGGTATATGAAAGAATAATTAAGGCTCAAAGGGGAAAACAAGGGTTAAAGTGTTTGGGTAGTAGAAAAATTGCCTCTCTGTCATTTCATTCTCCGAAAAATGCCAAATACAAAACAAACAAAACCAAACGTTGACAAATGCATTAAAGAATTACACATAATATCTCTTGACTGCATCAGAATTGATAGCCATATCGGTGCATCTTCCCTCAACATCAGTTAGACATAGAGCGCCGTTGGATAATACTCTAGTCACAACAAATGGTCCCTGCCAATTTGGAGCGAACTTGCCTTTCGCTTCGGCCTGATGTGGTAGAACTCTCTTCAGCACATGCTGTCCCACTTCAAATTTCCTGGGACGTACCTTCTTGTTATATGCTCTTGCCATTCTCTTTTGATACAATTGGCCATGACATACTGCTGTCAATCTCTTTTCATCGATCAAGCTCAATTGCTCCAATCGGGTTTTGACCCACTCATCGTCGTCAATCTCAGCTTCAGCGACAATTCGGAGGGATGGAATTTCAACTTCTGCGGGTATTACTGCTTCAGTCCCGTACACCAACAAGTAAGGAGTTGCACCTACCGAAGTCCGGACGGTAGTGCGATAACCCAACAATGCAAATGGTAACTTTTCATGCCATTGCCTAGACCCTTCTACCATCTTCCTCAATATCTTCTTTATATTCTTGTTTGCTGCCTCAACCGCACCATTTGCTTTGGGACGATATGGTGTGGAATTTTGGTGTGTAATCTTGAACTGTTGGCAGACCTCCTTCATCAATCCGCCGTTAAGATTGGCACCGTTATCTGTGATGATTATCTTTGGAATTCCAAACCTGTAGATGATGTGGGAATGTACGAAGTCCACCACCGCCTTCTTGGTCACTGATTTGAAGGTTTTGGCCTCCACCCACTTGGTAAAATAATCGATCGTTACCAAAATGAACCTATGACCATTGGAAGCCGCAGGTTCTATAGGTCCAATAACATCCATACCCCATGCAACAAACGGCCATGGTGCCGACATTGTATGCAATTCAGTCGGTGGAGAATGAATCAAATCTCCGTGTATCTGACACTGATGGCATCTTCGCACGAAACTTATACAATCACGCTCCATAGTGAGCCAGTAATATCCTGCTCGAAGAATCTTCTTTGCCAATACATATCCGCTCATGTGTGGCCCACAAACTCCGGAGTGTATATCTGTCATCACTGTTGTGGCTTGACTCGCATCTATACATCTCAATAATCCCAAATCTGGGGTTCTTTTGTACAGCACCCCTCCACTAAGGAAAAATCCGTTTGCCAATCGCCGAATAGCTCTCTTTTGATCTCTAGTTGCCTGCTCTGGGTATATTCCTAACCTGAGGTATTCTTTGACGTCATGAAACCATGGCTCGCCATCCATCTCTTCCTCTATCATATTGCAATAAACATGCTGATTCCGGATCTGAATATGTAATGGATCAACACGAACCTTGTCCGGGTGATGTAGCATTGATGCCAAAGTAGCTAGAGCATCGGCAACCTCATTATGCATCCTTGGGATATGCCCGAATTCTACTGATCGGAAACGCTTGGTCAGATCATGCAAACATTGACGATACGGGATAAGCTTCAAATCTCTGGTTTCCCATTCTCCCTGAATCTGATGTACTAGAAGGTCCGAGTCGCCCAAGACCAAGACGTCATGTACATCCATGTCTACCGCTAATCGTAACCCTAAGATGCATGCCTCGTACTCAGCCATATTGTTGGTACAATGAAAACGCAGTTGAGCAGCAACATGATAATGATGTCCCTGTTTCAGAGATGAGCACAACCCCTACTCCGACTCCTTTTGCGTTCGCCGCTCCGTCGAAGAAAAGCTTCCACCCCGGATCCTCGGTTAATTCCAACCCATCAATTTGCAGTACTTCTTCGTCCGGAAAATACGTCCTCAAAGGTTCGTATCCGTCATCGACAGGATTCTCAGCTAAGTGATCGGCTAGGGCTTGAGCTTTCATAGCCATCCTTGTCACATATATGATGTCGAACTCTATAAGTAATATTTGCCATTTTGCTAATCCCCTTGTAGGCATAGGTTTCTGGAAAATATACTTCAACGGATCCAAACGGGAAATGAGGTAAGTGGTGTAAGAAGACAAATAATGTTTCAGCTTTTGGGCTACCCAAGTCAAAGCACAGCAGGTCTTTTCCAAATGAGTGTACTTAACCTCGTGGACCGTGAATTTCTTACTGAGATAGTAAATGGCCCGTTCCTTCCTGCCAGTAAGATCATGCTGCCCCAGTACACAGCCGAACGAATTCTACAAAACCGTCAAATAAAGAATCAGGGGTCTACCCGGTTCAGGCGGAACCAGTACGGGTGGGTTTGACAGATACCCTTTGATTTGGTCAAATGCTTCCTGACATTCTGTCGTCCATTCTATCGCAGCGTCTTTCTTCAATAGGCGGAATATGGGTTCACAGGTTGACGTAAGCTGGGCAATAAACCTACTGATGTAATTCAACCTTCCCAACAGACTCATTACCTCTGTTTTATTCTTTGGCGGGGGTAACTCCTGAATGGACTTGATTTTGGATGGGTCCAACTCAATGCCCCGTCTGCTGACGATGAATCCTAGCAACTTTCCTGATGGAACTCCGAATGCGCATTTGGCCGGATTGAGCTTGATGTCGTATCTTTGAAGTCTTTGGAAAAACTTCCTGAGATCGGCAATGTGGTCTTCTTGACGTCTAGATTTTATGATCACATCATCCACGTACACTTTAATTTCTTTGTGTATCATGTCATGGAATACCGTAGTCATCGCCCTCATGTATGTTGCCCCTGCGTTCTTCAGACCGAACGGCATCACCCGGTAGCAATAAGTCCCCCATGGTGTGATGAAAGCCGTCTTTTCTGCGTCCTCTTCATCCATCAAGATCTGATGATATCCCGCGTAGCAGTCCACAAAGGATCCGATTTCACGTCCGGCGCAATTATCAATCGGGATATGGATATTGGGAAGCGGAAAATTATCCTTAGGGCTCGCCTTGTTGAGATTGCGATAGTCCACTCATACTCTGATCTTTCCGTCTTTCTTTGGCACCGGTACTACGTTAGCCAACCATTCAGGGTATCGAGTGACACGAATGACTTTTGCCTGCAACTGCTTGGTTACTTCCTCCTTGATCTTTACACTCATCTCCGTCTTAAATTTCAGCAGTTTTTGTTTGACGGGCGGGCATGCCGGGTCAGTAGGCAATTTATGGACCACTAGGTCAGTGCTGAGTCCTGGTATGTCGTCGTACGACCATGCGAAAATGTCTCTAAACTCCATGAGTGTTTTGATCAATTCTTCTCTCGGGTTGGGTTCAATATGGACACTTATTCTAGTTTCTTTGACGTCATCTGTGTCCCCCAGATTAACAGCCTCAGTATCATTTAAATTTGGTTTGGGTTTTTCCTCGAAGTGACTTAATTCTTCACCGATTTCTTCTGCGGCTTCATCATCGCCGTATTCCGATTCACTCTCGTCACCTCTTATTTCATGCGTTATTATTTCCAAACCCGATTGATTTTCTAGACTGGGTTGATTAATCTTTAAGCACGCCATATCATTAAGATCAGTTGAAAGAAAGCTGCTCAGAAAAGTAAAAAGAAGGAAAAATAAACAAAATTAGAAACGAAAGGAACAAAATTTCATTAATGGGAACAAGTACAAGGAAAAAACAAGCTTGCAAACTCAAATCAAAATGAACTGAAACAAACGGATTTTACTTCGGGGACAATCTCAACACAAAATTTTCAAAAGAAAACAATCCAAAACAAACTACCAAGACTCCTTCCGGACAGGGAGAGGAGTAGCCTTCCAATTATTCAACTTTGCTTTCGATCCCACAAACTGTATATCGGCATGGCTGGATCCTTCGCCATCCTCTAGCATGCATACGTCTGCGAATAGGTCCTCGAACTTTCTTAAGAACTCTTTGTCCGGCCTAATCATAGGACTGGGAACCTTTGTCGTCGGATGTCCTCTTACTCCAGACCTGACAAAAGATCGGGAAAGGCACGGAACAGGCTTCGGGAGCACCCATGTCTTCTTCTTATTCCTCTTGGCTCGCTGGATATCCTCTGGTGTTGGCTCGAATCCCAAGCCGAAGGTTCCCACATTTTCGACCACAGATACCGGTTGTATGATTCCTCGCAGAGATGCACCTAAACCTTTGCCGGGTACGAAACCGTTTCTCAGCATTTCATGAGCCACCATGACGTCTGCGGTAATTATTCTGTCATTCGGAATGCATTCCCCTTCTGGAACTCGGTTGGCAGATACCACATCGCAGATCTGGTATACCCATGGCCCAACATCTTCTTCCGTCTCAACGAAAGGGACGATGGTGCCTGGTTGTAGGTCATTCTCTCCATGGACTACGATCTCCTGTTGGTCCCACTCAAACTTGACTAGTTGGTGTAGGCTAGATGGAACTGCTCTTGCGGCATGGATCCATGGTCGCCCTATCAGGAGGTTATATGAAACTACCATGTCCAGCACCTGGAATTCCATGGTGAACTCCACCGGTCCGATTGTCAAGATTAACACTATGTCCCCGACCGATGCCTTGCCTCCTCCATCAAATCCTCGGACACATATGATGTTCTTGCGTATCCTGCCGATATCCACTTTCAACTTGTGTAGTGTAGAGAGTGTACAAATGTTCGCACTGGACCCATTGTCGACCAGGACTTTGCTGACCACCGACTCCTTACACTTCACCGTAAGATATAAGGCCCTGTTGTGCTCGGTGCCTTCCTCAGGCAACTCGTCATCGGTGAAGGTGATCCGATTCGCTTCGAAGATCCTATTGGTGATCTTCTCCAAATGACTCACCGAGATTTTATCAGGTACGTGGGCCTCATTCAGAACTTTCATCAAAGCTTGCCGGTGTTCTTCGGAATGTATCAGCAAGGACAGCAATGAGATTTGCGCAGGGGTTTTCTTCAGCTGTTCTAAGACAGAATAATCATGTAGCTTCATCTTTTTCAGAAATTCTTCTGCCTCTTCGTCAGTTACCGGCTTTTTCAGTGTTGCCGGAGTGGTCTTCCTCAATTCCGCAGGGGCAAAACATCTCCCTGAACGGGTCAACCCTTGTGTTTCGCAGACTTCTTCTTTAACTTCTTTTCCTTTGTAGGTTGTCGTGACCCGATCATAATTCCATGGAATAGCTTTGCTATCAGCTATTGGAAACTGTATTACTGGCTTGATGATGAAAGGATCCACTCGAACACCCGCTACAGTTAAAACGGGTCTGGTTGCTGCCCCCGGTACAACTATTTTTTCTCCCTCTGGCCTCATGGGCGCTTTGTTCACACTTCCCTTTTCTGCTTCCAATCCTTCTTGTACGTCTTTCTTGCAGATGAGTGACTCATCAAGGCTTGGCCCATTTTCCATTCTTACCCCACTAGACTTGATCATCATTATAGTCTGAGAGGTTTTCTACTTTCCCTCTTCTACCTCGTACCAACTCGATCATATTGGTCTCATGATGAGTTGGAAGTGGATTTTGGTTGATGTTGGGCTCCGCCGGAGTCTGGACCTCAATTCGGCGAGTGTCGATGAGTTCCTGGATGGCCGTTTTCAACCGCCAACACTTTTCTGTGTCGTGCCCCGGACATCCTGAGCATTATGCACAATTTATTGAATGATCCAGATTCTTTGGAAGAGGGTTTGGTAGCTTAGCCTCGACCGGATTTAGCAACCCTACTTGCTTCAAACAGTGGAACAAACTGGTGTAAGACTCTCCCAAGGGAGTAAAAGTCTTTGGCCTTGTTGCCCTGTCGCTCTTGAAGGCTTGATTCGGACGAAAGCCCGCACTCATGGGATTTCTATAGGCTCTTGGGGGTGGGTAATTATTCTGTGGATTTGGCGCACGCCATGGTGCCTGGACGGGAGGTGGAGCATATGATTGGGCATGATGGACGGTGAAGTGAGCATCTGGTGTTGGGTAATAGTGTTGTGGATGGCTATATGGATTGTGAGAGTAATTTTGTTGGTGGGGCTGTGGCGAATTATACTGGGGTGCGTGGCCTCTATTCCTGAACCATGCTCCGGAATCAACTGCCGCAACCTCTTCTTTCCTCTTTTTCCCAAGCACCCCTCCGGTGCCACTTTGAATAGCTTGAGTGGTGGCTTTCAACGCTGCATAGCTCATGATCTTGTTGGCTTTCAAGCCTTCCTCGATCATAGCCCCCATCTTTATCACCTCAGCGAATGACTTACCCACGGACGTCACCAGATGTCCGAAATAGGTTGGCTCCAGTGTCTGCAAGAAGTAATCCACCATCTCGTTCTCTCTCATCGGCGGATCTACCCTCGCTGCCTGTTCCCTCCAGCGGAAACCAAATTCTCTAAAACTTTCGGCAGGTTTCTTCTCTAATTTTAGCAATGATAAGCGATCGGGGATTATTTCAAGATTATACTGGAACTGGCCGATGAATGCTTGAGCCAAGTCATCCCATGTAAACCATCTGCTGGGATCCTGCCTAGTGTACCACTCTAGTGCAGACCCCCCCAAACTCTGACCGAAGTAAGCTATCAGAATCTCATCTCGCCCTCCCGCTCCTCGCATTTTACTACAAAAACCTCGAAGATGGGCTACTGGGTCACCATGCCCCTCGTATAGGTCAAACTTGGGCGTTTTGAACCCAGCTGGCAACTGGACATCTGGGAATGGACACAGATCTTTGTAAGCGACACTGACCTGGTTACCAAACCATGCATATTCCTGAAGGATTGCTCCAGGCTTTTAACCTTTCGAGTAACTTCCTCATGCTCCGAACTTTTGACGTGCTTTTCCGGTTCTGCCGTGTTATCCCAGTGAGGGATGTGTGAATGCGGTTCAGGAGCCTTAAAGGTAGGCTCGGGAGAATAACAATGATTGTCGTGGATTTGAAAAAGCGGCTCACTGGATGATTTTTGTAAAGGAGCAGGTGGAGGTGCCACAAAAATAGGGGTAACCGGGGGAGGAGGATTTTGCCTGGATGGTGAAACCGGGGAGGTATATGGGTTTTCCCCTTGATAATAAGGATAGATTGGTGCACTGGTCGAGGGGTCGATGGGCGGATGCTCTGGTGCTGGTGGAAAAGTAGGAAGGTTTGGCGATGATTGTCCTCTAGCCCAGGCTAGGTGCATCTCTGTCATTTGCTGTCTCAACCGGTCCACTTCTTCTTTCATGATTTGTATCTCTGTTTTCTCCCAATCGATACTTTTGTCGGAACTAGACATGCTTGCTGGAATTGGACCTTTTGATCTGGTATGGTATGGGTGATCGGCCAGTATACTCTGTCAAGTCATTGCTAAACTTTTCTGAAAATGCAACAAACTTGTTAGCTCACTGAATTTAACAGGCATGTTATCGTACGTTGGGATGCAATGCACCTAATCAATTCACCATTTCTACATGTATTCCTCGCATGCGTCATTCCAGCTTTTCTTTTTCTTATCCTTAAAAACTTTATTGTTATTGATCTTCCCATTTTCTTTTTTTTTTAGTGGTGGTCGAATCTTATGTGGATTGCCTACGTATCACGTCCCCGCGTGAATCAGACCCAGCGTAGTTCTAATAACAAGATTGTGGCGAAATTCGATAATTTTTTTATATCAAAAACCCTTACAGTTACAAAACATGTCTTACAATAATCAACAAAAATAAGAGAAATGCTTGACTCGAAAAAAAAAATAAAATAAAATGCCAACCAGCTTGACTCAATATTTTAAAATACATCTTTTAATCAAAAGTCTAATGCTCTTAAATTCCTGGGGGCCCGCGAGGCATCATTCGGCCTTGCCGCGGGCCTTGGTGTGAGGTCCCTGTGTAGTTCCCTTAACTCTCTCATGATCTGATGAACGTAGTCCATAACTGAAGCAAAAAGGGCGGTGCGGGGCATTTGTTCACAAGCTAAGCATTTCATGGTGACATAATGCCCGATTTCTCCAATTTTGTCCTTGATCATGTCCCTTTCTCTGAGTAGCTGCTCTATCTGCTGGTTCTTCGCCCCCAATCTTCGAGCATTGTTGGTGACTTGGTCTAAGAGCCTATCCACTTGTTCTTGCAGTCGGACTATCAAATTGTGGCAACGGTCGAGGTCTGCTCTGGCATCCCGGGCTTGCTTGAAAACCCGCTCCCTAAGGATAACATTTGCTTCCCTTAGATTAGTGATGATCTCAGCATACTCTTCTTCCACCCGTTGTAGGTGAAGTGCCTGTTGATGTGCCTCCTTTCTCCAGCTGGCACGGATCCTCATTGTTTGGGTCTTCGACTTTTCCAATTCTCTTTGGACATCGGCAACTTGGTTTTTTAAACCCTTTATCAATTTTTCGTCTGATCGACTCCTCAACTGTCTGTCAACATCCCTTTTCATTTGCTGGATTTGAGCTCTCAAAAAGTCATTTTCTTGTGCCAACTTCTTTTTATCTCCTTCGTCGGCGGCAGCTTGCATATCTTTTTCAAATTGGAGATCTTGGACTCGTTGCTCTATCTTGCCAATCCTTGTTCTGTAAACCTCTTCCTTAGCTAACCAGTCCCATTGTTCTTGTGACGCTTCAGCAAATTCCCTGAGGTGAGGTCTTTTGGCTGGTCTTTCACCCGATGTTTCTCCTTTGTACCAAGTAAGATATCTGGGTACAACCTCTCCTCTAGCTCGATCCTGCACACAAGTGTTTGCCTCCAGATATTGGCATTTGCTCCAGATCTGGCGGACCCTTGCTTCTGGGAATTGACCATCGGGACCAATTTTAATAACCTGGGTACTCAGGTCTTCGTCTTTGGGTACTATCTGGCACCTCCCAAGCTGTCTCAAAACCCGATGGGTGCATAAGGTTGAATGCTCTTAAGTCCCATTAAGAGAAAGTGGGACCTAGCCGCCGGCATGTACACGATTCTGTCTATCTGTAACCAACCCAACGTCCATTGTATTTGACTTGCGCTGAGAGCCTGAAAGTATGCCCTCCATGCCAATGTTCCTTCAGGCAGGACGGTCCTATCAATCCTTGTATAGAATTCGCTTATGCAAGTTTTCTCAACCCACCCATATCTCAAGAATTGGGTGCGGCGACACAGGTGCTCGATCATCCACATTTGTAGCAGTAAATTACATCCTTCAAAAAAATCTCCTCCGGCTTTGCAGGCTGTGAGAGCTCGATATATGTCTGCTAGTATCATGGGAGCAAAAGTACTTTCGCTTTGGTCAAGCAAAGTACTGACAATTCCGGCTATCTTTATATCAATATTCCCGTCTTTTCTCGGAATACCATAAGTCCTAAAAAGGCTATCATGAAGGCAATTCGTCTGTGCTCCTCCCATTTCTGGCGATTACCCTTGCTGCATAACTTATTCTCTGGCTTGTCAAAACCTCCCATATGACCGTACCTTTGATAGATGAAGCTTAAAATACAAAACCCTTGTGCTAGATCTGGGTTACGTACCATTCTGGCTATCTTCATTGAGTCCAAAAATCGGTGTATGGCGACAACCCTGGGAGCGATTAGGTAATGGTGCCCCAATGGTATATCAGTGTTTCCAATATATCCGGTCATCTCCTCCAAAGTTGCGGTAAGCTCGAAATCCGAGAAGTGAATAACATTGTGCGCAGAGTCCCAGTATGTGACTAATGCTCTTATGATATCCCCTCGAGGCTTTATTTCAAGCAGACCTGTGAGACCCTTCAAATATTTCTTAACTTCATCCCGCCCTTCTTCGCCTAGATCATCCCACCATAGTCGTATTTGTACCGGGATTTTAGTCATGAGTGAAAAGGGTTCATTTCGAATCGTGCTCATCCTGCACATTTATTTAAAGAAGAGGATCATTTTGGCTGGCAATGATTGGACTGTTTTTTTTTTCAAAATTTAAAATTCTGGTATTTTTTAAAAAAGGGCAAGTTGGAACCGACGGGGGTTGCCTACGTATCTCACATCCGGTGAGAATCAAACCCGCGTAGTTCGGTCCGTCAAAACAAACTATATTTTTCTTTTATTGACCGACAAAGAAAAAACATTTTGTTAAGAAAACCATTTTGTTGGCAAAGTCAACCTTCCATCGTCTTTTATTAGCAGACTAAATTTATTGATTTGTTGGTAAAACACATTTTGTTTTTGTATTTTCTGAAAAAATACCTATTTCCCCATACTATTTCTTTTTCCCTTTTTTTTCTTTTTTTTTCTTCAGTATTTAAAAGCCGGTCAGCATGCAAGTCCAAATAAATGCTTAAAACAAACATGGTGTAGCAGGATGGTCTTTTCATATCAGGTTGCCTGTCCTAGACGGACCCAACCCCTGTGTTGAGTCCCATAAGTCAAATGCAACGTGATGCAAATAAGAGTTTCCTACTAGGGATCCGGTATGCAGTTATGTTATTCTAAACTCAGAACCTCGGTATGTGATCTAGACTGTGTACCCAAGCGGACAACTCGGAGCCGAGGAGGAGGCAGCAGCCCGGGAATACAGAAGCTTCACCGGTTTTGCAACTTATCCAAACCTCGTTCTAAAGTGGGAATTAGACACTATACAGAAAAGAAGTCACACGAAGTGCACCCCTCTTCATGATTTAGAAGACTCAGAAAGGAGATTAGTTTCGGCACAGTTTATATGTATAATCTGGATAATATCAAAGCGGTAACATTTAGCACATTAAGTATGAAAGCATGTAGAAAAAATCAAATAAAGCCAAATATAACAGTTTAACTGAGCTCGAATTCTTGAACCCTGAACCGATGTTCTAGGTCCTTGTCCCCAGCAGAGTCGCCAGAGCCGTCACACCTCCTTTTTCCGCAAACCCGCGAGGGCGCGGTGTGAGTTTTTCCAATTAAAGGACAGTCGAAGCGGGATTTATTTAATTAATTCAGAGTCGCCACTTGGGAGATTTATGGTGTCCCAAGTCACCGATTAAATCCCAAATCGAGGAAAAGAATGACTCTGTTTAACAGTCCGCGAACCAGAAATCCGGATAAGGAATTCTGTTAACCCGAGAGAAGGTGTTAGGCATTCCCGAGTTCCGTGGTTCAAGCACGGTTGCTCAACCGTCATATTTTGGCTTATTAATCTGATTTACAACATATTAACCTACAGTGCAATTTTAATGTTATTTACCGCTTTTTGTCAATTAATACTACTTAAAACAAAATGAACGTTGTTTAAGAACACGTTTTCGGATCACGTCACATGAAATGCATCCGGATCCTCGACACATTCTTATTCAACGTTGTTGGATTTGGATTCGGGTCGCATGAAATGCACACCCGTATTTAAGAAAGGTAAAATAATTAAAAACACACCTAAAGTGACTAACGTATTACTACTTTGCGGAGGGCCGTGAAATTAGCTAAACGGCTCGTCCCAAATTCTAATTATTTTTATATATATTTATGAGGGCTCGTAATATGTGCATTATGCTTGGTGAGGCTTATCTCATTTTTATTTAAAGGTCGACCCTAAAGTAAACTATGATTTTCTATAGTCTTATAGAATTATTTACGGAGTAATAAAAGAGTGCAACTATATAATGTTAACAGGCTTAGCAAATTAATCATACTTGGTAAAAAAATTATCTAATTCACAACAAATTTCCATGGCTACTTTGTTCTTGCAACCTAAATTATTTTTGCCTAACTTAAACAAGATCCAAAGGATCAACACATTTCTCATGACAAAGTTGGCTCAAAATTGTTGTTTTTCGCAACTCAGTTACTAACTGTGATTCATTGTTTATGAATTAGATTGAATTCAAATACCTTTAAACTTTAATAGTAAAATATATTGGATAAAGGCAACATTAAATGGGAATAAACTAGTACAGTTAACATGCTTTCAAGTTTAATTTTAAACATACAGTTACACCTACGTCCCTTTTGAACATGTTTTAAAAAATAAAATTTATGTATGAACATGGCCATCACTAAATTAGAACATCCCTGAAATCAATAAACCAAGTCCCATTTCAAACAAATACATATCTATTATGCATACTAGATCCAGGTATACTACATCGAATTGGGAAATTCCTACTTAACATATGTTTACTGATCCAGAACTGGATCCAACCTTGAATGAGCCAACAACACAAATAACATGAAACGGAATTAGCAAGTAAGCTAAACTATGAACAACTACTACTCTAACTAATATGAATGACTCAAGAAGCTAACTAATGATTCTATCTAGACAGATCCATGAGGTTTGTGACAATAGAAATCCAAATATAATTACACCATCTCAAACCTGCATCTAACTATAAGATACTTGGTAAACAAATGAATTCCTACCAAGTTTAAACTATGTATAATCTTCAGAAGAGTAATACAAGACATCAAGTGAAATGTAGTACATCATCTAATTCGAAATAATGTGATTAAAACAGAAATGAAAATAAAACTATGAGCAATTGAAAGACATATTGACACCAGACTCCAAGACTCCAAATTTCTGTTTCAACTTCAAGCCAAATTGTTCATTAGGTATATCTGAGAAATGTGTACCTGAATGTGAACAACACAGGAAGAATGAAAGAGGAAGATCAACAGCAGGCAGTTAGCAATGCAGCAATAGAACAACAACAGCAGCAGTCACAAACAACCAGCAGCAACAATGTACAACAAATAGCAGCAGTGTACAACAAACAGCAGCAGTATACAACCACAGCAGCAGTAGAACAACAACAAACAGAGATAGATGCAAGCACCAACACAAAATCCGGCCAAAACTCAATGAAACCGTAACAAACACACTTAGGAAATTTTCCTTCCTATCTCTTGTATGTCTCTATTCTTCTCTCGCAGGCTCTTACAGTGTTTATGAGTGTATGTGTATCTGTTTTCCAGAGAGTGTTCTCTATGTAAGGAAAACTATATCTGTGTATCTCCCCAGTATTTCTCTCTGTGTATCAGTATATCCCCTCCCTTTTTTTCTCTCAATGTTTTTGTCTGAGTGTTAATCTCTCAATGTGTGAATGTCTGTCCTTTGTTCTCTCTGTTCTCCTCTTCTTATAGCCTTCAAACTCAACACCAACCTCTTTTTTTGTTTGTTTCAGATCTATCTAAACCCCTGTTATTCCCCTTTTTAGTTGTCTAAGTATGATTTCAACTATTTAAAACTCTAAAGTGCAGAAAAAATGTAGAAAATCCTGTTGTCCAGCAAGTCCTAACACTCTTCCATGTGCATTGCATATTAAACTAAGACTAATCCCTGGCCTTCACTACTTTGTGTCCCTGATATAACATAATTCAACATGCCCTAATGATTCATATATGTTCAAAGTGACATTCCACTAATTCTGAAATTCTATAACTAAATTTAATTCATTTTAAGCCTCTAACAGCTATATCCAATCTCACAGCTTACTCAGATTCTAAAATCAAACAAACAAATGATCCCACAAAAAATAGAAATCCTCAAATCAATTTTATTCTAACAGCAATGACTCACTGCCCGGGATTTTAAACAACAACTTCGCAAATTTACATGACGACATTCATTAAATCGACCACAACATGTATAATTGATAACAAACTAATGACAAAACAGTGACTTCAACAAATCTCGGCCAATGCCGGACATATGCGAAGTTAATTATTCGACGACGCTAATCGACGCGAATACATATTTCATAACACACACATTCGAAATAGAAAGAACAATTGACCATATAAACAGGTCTTTGAGGGAGAGGAAGAGAACAAAATTAATCAACAACAAGCAAAAATCAAAACTATACTGCCAACGAGTATAAAAACAAATAAAGACTGAAAAAGGAAAAGAGAATACCTCAAGAAGAGAAATTTGGAAACCAAGGACTTGGGATCGAACGGACTTGAACTTTTGAGGCCAAACGAGCTCGAGTTGGCATTTCTGGAGTCGAAAGGACTCTAATTGGAACGTTTTCAAATGAAAACGTCCCAATTAAAGTCTATTAGACTTCCATTGACGAAATTCCCTAATTTTGAATATTAGGGTTCTTGGGCTCGGATTTGGGGTTCGAGTATTTTCGGTCAGATTCGAGTGAAACTAAGGGTGGTAAGTGTGTGAGGGAGGTCACATGAGTGTTCGGGGTGAGTTTGGAGTGGTTTGGCGTGGTTTTGGTTTTAACTCGAATCTTCGATTGAAGATTCGAGACATTCGGGGATGATTCGAGGTTAACGGACCACGGATTCGTGTAGAGGGGGTTTAGGGGGAGCTATGGTGTTAATTTGGTGGTCATTGGCCTACCGGAACCGCCGTGAGGCGATTTCCGGTAGGCGGTGGGCGGTGGTTCGACGATGGTATCTCATCGTCTCTGAAGGAGACGAAGAAGGGGTCTGGAGAATGAAAGTGGGTATGGGGGTATTGGGGTTCTTTGGTATAGTTAAAATGCACGTTTTAATCTTGGCCGTTGGATCAAACTTGATCAACGGCCTAGATTATTCTCTTAGGTATCAAACGCCGTCGTTTGATCAAGTTGGGGCATGGGTATATTTGGGGAATTAATTGATTAATCTGGGCCGTTGGATAATAAAATCCAACGGTCCAGATCAACGGGGTCGTTTGGGATTGGGCAGATCGGGTCAGTTGGATGGGTAACGGGTATTGGGTTATTTGTTTGGGCCTTGTTATATTTAAATTGGATTTGGCCCAATCTAATTTCCCTCTCCTATTTTCTTTCTCTTTATTTCCTATTTATTAATTCTTAATTTATTAAAAACAAAAACTCTAAAATACATTACAAAAATCAAATTAGTTTATAAGAATACTAATTAGGTTCTTATTATAGTTAAATTAAACTAAAATCACACAATTGGGACATTAAATGCTAAAAATACAAAAATACATATTTTTTTGTGATTTTTCTATTTTTGTCAAATAAACTTGATTACTTTCAATTGTAAATTAAAACCTAAGAATGCAAACGCAATATATTTTGTATTTTTCTTAATTTAAACAATCAAACATGCATACACAAAGAATACAAATAATAAGAAAATTAACACAAAAATCCACAGATATTACAACGATACAAAAACAATTTTATTTTGAATTTTTGGGAGTAAATCTTATGTAGGGCAAAAATCACGTGCTCACATTATGAAATAATAAAAAAAGAAGAACAATATTGCAGAGAAAGAGAGAAAATTCTTATTGAATTTTGGTATGAATTACAATGGAATAGAACCCTCTATTTATAGGGAGATGGTGACTTAATCACCAAGTAATAAACCTAGATTTTCTCCAAATATAAACATTCACCATAAATAAAATTCTATTTATAACAAATTTACTAAAATAGTATAAGGAAGTAAGGATACAGACCTTACCCTAATCCGACGGAATAAAAACTATTTCAGATGAGAATTGAGAAAAACTGCTTCTACTTCTACCGCTGATTTTAAAAACTTATTGCCCAAATATGGTAAACTTTTCTAGTTTAAAAAAAAATTACTTTTGGCTCCCAAAAACTTTAAACAAACATGATATTTGAAAATAGAGCGAGGTTACAAATTTGGGGAAGTTGCAGAAAAATGGGCAGTATACCATAAGCGAATCGTCCCAATTCCTAACCCCCAAAAGTTGTTATAACCATCTCTAATCTCTATACTTCCCTTCCATTTCCATAATTGTTTCAATACTTCTTCTAAAAAAACCAGTGCAAAGCTTTCTTCTTTCTGGGTAAGAAATCAATTACTAATCTTTGGTTTTCAATGATTCCATTCTGTTATTTTTAATAGATTTGATTTTGTTGGCCATTTACAAATGTTATTTTGCAGGAGATAAGTAAAACTAATAAATGCTATTTTAGTCATATGACCCTTTTCACACGAGATCAGAAAACAAATAAAATCAGAGGTTTTTGTAGGGGTAGTTTTTTGTTTATTTAGGTTATTTTGTTTTTTCTTCCATTTGAAATGATGTGGTTTTGCAACTTTGGGTTTTGCTTCTCTTTAGAAGAATTTAATGGATGAGGCTTGGATTACGTTTTTTATGTGGCTGTTGTACTCTTTTCGTTATGAGAATTTTCTATGGATGTTTGCCTCTTGGGCTTTGATTCAATGGCTAATGTAATACAACGTTGGATGTGTGCTAGAAACATGTCATGAGTTTGATCTGAAGCGGAACCACGATTTAAAGCTTATGGGTTTAGAATTCTAGTCTTTTTAAGTCACTGAGTTCTTAATTAATAATATGGACATACTCAATGGATTTCTTAACTGGGTTCGGCCAAACCCATAAACCAAACACTAGCTCCACCCCTTAGTTTAAATCATGTAGGTGAACTAAGGGACCATTTGTTTACACTTAATTGATGTCTTAATCTGGATGGTTCGGACCTTAGAATATTAAGTGCATTTGTTTTTCTCTTAAAAAAAGTAGTTTTTTTTAATGTTGAATGTGAATCTCTGTAATTGAGAATTATAGCCTGAATCTACATAGTTCAAGGTGGGCTTCATTAAGAAGCTTCGATAAGAAAAAGATATAGTAAGGCAATAGAGAGTTGGGGAAATCCGCTTGGCTAGAATTATTTGCAATCCCATTCAGCGGCACCGGAGAAGTTTTATTAGGTTCCATCCAAAGTTGGCCAAATTTTGAAATGGACCGACTTTGATTTTTCTTTCATTTTATGCATAGGTTGTAGGAACAAGTATTTTGTTACTGTAAGTCTGTACTGATACCATTAAAGAGAGGAAAATATAAGCAAAAAGAGGAAATAAAGCACAGTCCTTTATTGCGTTCTCTTTCCTTCTTAATTTGGATGAGTATTTGCTAAGAGATGTAATGCTTTATGATGGATATAATGTCA
Organism: Nicotiana noctiflora; assembly: GCA_032618575.1. Lineage (NCBI taxonomy): Eukaryota > Viridiplantae > Streptophyta > Magnoliopsida > Solanales > Solanaceae > Nicotiana > Nicotiana noctiflora. Next base: position 141,092 of record JASVEL010013057.1, read on the forward strand.
GCCGCTTTTCACTTTGCTTTTAATTTTGTCCTTTCATATAATTGTAAAAGCTGAAGTAGATGAAGTTGATCTCTCAAGGTATATTTTGATGTTGCAGTTTGCAAATGTGATATTGCAGCTTGCAAATGTGATATATCAGATACAGATATACATCTCAACATAAAAAATTTTCGATTTCATTGTCACAAAAGCTTCCAACCTTTTTATAAAACTGTTGGAGGAGGCAAGAAAGTTTTCAATAAAATGAATACAAAGAAAGTATATAAATACTTTCATCATCAAAACAAAGTTGTCAATACTTCATATGTTAGTGGAGGTCTGGACTTTCTTGAAAAACATTCCAAGTTAGCTTTCTCAACAATTAAGAACTAAGAAGGGATAGGGCACAAAGATCTTTGTTGGCCATTTTATATGTTTGTGAGGCGTGAAACCAATGGTAGAATTTTTTCTTTATCATAGTTAGCTTGTGAGGTCCAAAAGACCTAGAATCTGGATAGTTACACTGAAGACTTTAGAAGCTCTGAAAGATCCCTTGAGTAGAAACTGAATTTTCTGCTCGACTCACGAGCTAAGTTATCCAGGCCGTCTGCTGCTCAATTTTCTTGGCTCCAACGATTGAGCAGAAGCCCACTGTCTTCAAGTAAAGCTCCTGTTTGAAGCCTCTCTTGAGCGTTCTGGTTGGAAGAATGACGTCTCGATCATGCAATATTCTTATTGAACAGTTAGATCATGCAATATTCTCAATGTAACTTTCTCTATTTTTGTTTGTAATTTACAGTTCTACATCTCTTAAATGTGCTTTTTCCTTACGTAGGTTTACCATTCACTCCCTACCCTGGGGTAGATACCAATCTCGTTGTCAATGGTAGATGGTCTTAAGACTGCTCACTCTCCACACGCCAAATGATCTTATCAAATTGACTTGTTTCCTCTATAGTTTTTTTGTTGGCCATTTTAATGATGGTTGTGCTCATAGTATCAGTTAACTAAGGTGTCCAAATAGGTAATTATCAAATTACATGATTAAGGCATTGGGTTATGCAATAGACAACTCTATCCATTGTCCTTGCATTTCCCTTCTGTGCTATTAGCTGTTGTATATCTTCCTTTTTTCCACTCTTTAATTTTTTACCAGTTTTTATAGCCATATGTCGTGCACTTATTGATTCGGGCTTACACATATGGATATATTTTACTTATATTTGCTGTGACTCATTTTGCTCTAGCTAGGCGCTGTGATCTTTTCCCATACATCTGACCATTTACATCATTGTGCAATATGATTCTATTTGGTGCGCACACGAAATGTTTACAGCAGAATAAAAAGGGAAAATTACAAGAGGATGTGGCTGATTTATTTTTGCATTGTTTTCTGTCCTAGTTATCTTATTTAATTTTTGAAATGTAGGGACTCGATGCTGTGCGACCTGGAAATTCTCTTCTATGTGGTAGTTCCAATGAAAGATATAAAAGAAAGTGGACAAGTCCCGGGAAGTGTTGTCATCAAGCATCTTTTGGACCACCTTGCTTGTGTGAGAGTTACAGAAGATTGTGGATACTTTCTCAGAATAACAAAAGTGAAGAGCATAGGCAATGGAAAGATGTACCAAGAGAAAATAGGCAATGGAAAGTTGATGGAATCATCAGAATACATCATTTTCCCCGTAACCTTCTGTTTTCATTCCTTCTTACCGAAAACTGGGGAAGTGTTGGTTGGTATTGTGATCAAGGTTGTCAGCAACGGAGTCTTTCTGAAATGCGGACCTATGAAGTTTGTTTATCTCAGTGTTCGAAAGATGCCAAATTACACCTACATTTCGGGTGAGAAACCATTCTTCTTATGTGATGATCAGTCGAGGATTGAAAACGAAGTGGCTGTCCGATTTCTTGTGTTTGCTGTGAGATGGAACAATGCAGCTGTTGCTAGGGATTTCAACATTCTTGCAAGCATAGAAGGTGATTGTCTTGGGCCAATTTCACTGAATGGATTAGATGGTATAGAGCTGTAAATTTCTTTATAGGAAAGGAAAAGAGAAAGGTGCATTGTTAGTGTAGTTTCTCTTACCACATCAAAATAGGAAAACAAGAAACTTTGTATAGGTTGATTTACTATATTATTAGAGGTGAATGAGTTATCAGTGAGATTATATTTGTAAATGGTAGAGTTACAGCTTTGCTGAGAATATGCTGGAGAACTGAAAATGGCTGAGATACCATTACAAAAGAAGTAACAAAGGATATCTTGGAAGTATTTATATCTCTTATTTGCATGGTTAGGCCATCCTTTACTATTATAAGGAAAGAAATGCTTTAAGAGCATATTATTTTCTTTTTTTTTTGCTGTACCTTAATGAATTAAATTGTTTTTTTTTCGCATGTGATGTCCACCCCAACAACTTTTGTTTTCCTTTCCTTTACAAGCTTCTATCGGATTTGGAATGAGCGGTAAAGGATAATTACTTCCGGATAAATTTGAGACGAGTTATTCCATATTGGTTGAGATAAAATCGTTGTTCAACTTTGTCATGAATTGTAATGTTATTTTTATCCTTATGGGAAGGTGGAAATCGTGGGATAACAATCCTCGGATAATTAATCATAAGATAACTTTTTTGCCAACAATGTGAAGTTTTAAAAGGTTAATACTAATATTATCTAAGTGAAAACATCTCATACATTTGGAGTAAAATAACTGAATACACTGACCTTTCTCCCTTCTTTTAGTGTAATTTTAGTCATATTAAGTGGACAATTTCAGCCATAAAATTTATGCTTAGCTTTACTATGGAGAAAGGTATATGCCACTGCCAATTTGCCATCTGTAAAAACTAAAAACTTCCTCTAAATGCTTTTCAAAATGGAAAAAAAGCTATAATGGTATTTGTCCTTTGACAACCCTCTAAAAAAGAAAGGAACAAAAAAGATGAAAATGAATAAAAATAAGAAGGAAATGAAAAAGAGAGGAAAGGGGAGGAAATACAATGCCAAAAAAGCACATCCAATTCTATTAAATTCAGAAATAAATCTTTTCTAATTATCTTCCGCACCCTCCCCCTTACTCTCTCTATCAAAAAGCCGGAAGCGAGAAGAGCTAAGCCACTAATATTTTCTAAAATATATTACAAAATAGTCAGAGAAAATATTTAAATTTTATTTATATTAACTATTTTCAAGATCTTTAATTCCAAGTCACTTCCCTCTATTATTGGTTTAGCTGGAAATTTAAACAACCAAAAGCTCCTAAGTGACAAGTGTTTATCATTAACTCATTGCTCCAGATAGATAATGTGTTGAGGATAATGCTTCAAAAGTACCGCGCATCGCGCGGGTTTTAATACTAGTTGATACTTAATCACACTTTTTTAATTAACTTAGATATTCTAGATTTAACTATTGGATAATCCTAAAAATCTAGAATTTAGCTTGAAATATACATAAATTTTACATGAATAAACTCTTCAGTTCGTTGATTTTTTTTTTTTTTTAAAATAAAGGAAAGTAACACTTCAATTCCATTTTCTTGGCTAGGAAATAAAAATAATTTATTTTCCTATTAAGGAATATCTTTTGACAAACTAAAGCCAAAGAGTGCAATATGAAACCACAGCTTTTTAATTTTTTTTTTTTTTTTGTTTTTATTGAAAGCATGAAAATAAAGACAGTGATGCCACTGCTTTTGGACTTGTATTTTAGTTTATTTATTTATCGTTTACTTAATAAATTGTTAAGTACGGAATATAGTTTTTAAGCTCCATATAATCAGGAACATTCAAGATGTTATAATTATCGAAAATCCAAATTACATATCTGCTGGTATAATTCCAAAAAGTTTACCCTCCAAATTTAACCAAAAAACAAAGCCATAACTCAGAAAGTTCATATTTTTGCTCCCATAAACACAGGTATAATCTCTTTAATTTCTCCTCTCTACACAGTATGTTTAAATTTTAATTGGCTGTTCTATTTTTCACTGACTGTTTTTTTAAAACTTATTTAATGTAAAAGAATTTAACGTTTTGGAGTTCTTTTGATGGTTTAAGACCCCTTTTAGCTAAACAGTATTTTGTTGTTAATTTCTTGATTGAAACTGTCTAATGTGTTGGTTTGTTTAATCAAGATTCTATTTTTTTTGCTATGTTTGATCGTATTTCTACTTGGCTTGATTAGGTTTTATGAATTATTACAAATTCTAGTTAATTCTTTGTGTGGGGTTTATAAAGGTTTGAACTTTTCAGTTTTCATAAGATGGCAATGCTTACTGAAATGGTGTTACTGAAATTATGTTGTATGTATTTGTATCTTTGAGCTAGGTGAGTATCATAAATTTAATATGAATAGTATTAGTCTCTGTTAAATTCAATGATTTTGGCTATTTTAGCAACTTTTGCTTCTTATTATTTATCTTTGAAATATTCTAGGTGGTTATAAGTATTCATGCATTAATAGCAGAGTAAGGATTTGATATTGAAGCAATGCAAAAGGATAGTAATTCTGGTGCCCCTGGAACACCACGACTGCGTCGTCGCAGAGGATCAAATGAGGTGACTTTCCTTTTGTTTCAGTGTTTCTATTGACTGGCTGCATTTTCTATTTTTTTTCTGGTTGCTCTTAGTCGGTGTGTTAGAAATCACTGCATGAGCTTGAATCAAGCTCTAGTTATAGTGGATAAAGAGCTGAAGAAGAAAGGAGAGATAAGGAGGAAGAAGAAGACGACTTCCGTATATTTGTAACTGTTTTTGTACAAACATATATCTAATATATAAATATTTTCACTTCACTAATAGTGGACCCCACTATCCACTAACTACCACTAACTACACTAATTACATTCTTTTCTACACTCCCCCTCAAGTTAGGTGGTGCAAAAATATTCAATAGACCTAGCTTGGATAATACGTATTCATGTTGAGCTCTGGGCAACCCTTTAGTTAGCACATCTGCTAGCTGATTTTTAGTTCCCACATACTCTGTCTTGACAAGGCCCTGTTGAATCTTTTCTCTTATAAAATAACAATCTATTTCAATGTGTTTGGTCCTTTCATGAAAGACCGGATTGGCAGCTATCTGTATAGCAGCTTTACTATCAGTGAAGATAGTAGCTGGTAGTTCACACATCATTCCCACATCTTTGAGCAGTCCAAATATCCACACTAGCTCTGCTACAGTTGTTGCAATACTTCTATATTCAGATTCTGCCGAGCTTCTAGAAACGGTGCTTTGCTTCTTTGACTTCCATTATATTAGTGAATCTCCATATTTAATAAAGAAACCAGACACATATTTTCTAGTTAATGGACATGCAACCCGGTCTGCATCACAGTATGCTGAGACACCACCTCTTTTCTGACTAGATAATAACACTCCTTGGCCAGGATGATATTTAACATACTTCACTGCCTTTAGTGCTGCCTCCATATGTGTCTTCTTAGGAGATTGCATAAATTGACTAAGAGTTTGAACACTGAATGCAATATCTGGTCTTGTTACTGTCAGATATAAGAGTTTACCCACAAGTCTTTGATAGCTAGTAACATCCTTCAGTGGTTCATCATTTAAGATTGTGGCTGTACCTGTGTGTTCATCATACTGTGTAATAGTTAGTTTTAAATTCACCTCAAGTGGTGTAGTAACAGGCTTGGCTGCACCTAGGCCAAGTTCAGATACAAGCTCTAAAACATACTTCCTTTGATGCATCAAAATGCCTTGTGAAGATCTTGCAAACTCTATTCCAAGGAAGTACCTTAACTCCCCTAGATCTTTTATCTTGAAAGTCTTCTGTAATGTAGCTTTAATGTATTCAACTAACTTCAGATCAGGCCCTGTGATAAGCATGTCATCTACATAGACCAATATAATCACAATACAATTACCAGTGCCTTGTACAAATAGAGAGTGATCATGTTGACTTTGTATAAAGCCAAAGCTGATTAGGGTCTCTGATAGTTTAGCATTCCACTGCCTGGGAGCTTGTTAGAGACCATATAAGGATTTCAAGAGTCTGCAAACAGACCTGCTCTCCCCCTGACTCTGAAATCCCTGAGGTAGAGTCATATAAATTTCATCTGACAAATTTCCTTGAAGAAAGGCATTGTACACATCCATTTGATGGATATGCCGGTGTTCAGAAGCTGCAACAGAAAGAATGGTTCTGACAGTAACCATTTTTACAACAGGGCTGAATGTTTCTTGATAATCAATACCTTCTTGCTGACTGTACCCCTTAGCTATCAACCTGGCTTTAAACCTCTCAACTTCCCCTGTAGCCTTGTACTTTACTTTGAAGATCCACTTGCAACCAATGGGAACTTTGTTTGGAGGAAGAGAGACAATCTCCCAAGTATGATTATCTTCTAAGGCAATAATCTCTGATTGCATAGCTTCCACCCACTTAGGATCTTGGATAGCTTCAGCATATGATGAAGGTTCCACAATAGATGAAAAGGCAGTAATGTAAGACTGATAAGAAGGTGATAAGAAGTTATAGGAAATATAGTTGTCCAATGAATAGACTACATTAGAGGAAGAAGGTTTGGTGACAAAATCCTTAAGCCACAATGGAGGATGTTTATCTCTTAAGGACCTTCTCAAAGGAGGACAAGACTCAGTAGTATTATTCAAGGGTGTAGAATTGTTTATAGGTGCAGAACTGCTAGGAGATGAGGTAGAAGATGAGGTAGAAGGAGATATAGAAGATGAGGTAGAAGGAGATATAGAAGGAATTAAGGAAGAAGAAGTAGAAGAAGTTATAGAAGAAGATGGACAAACAACCCTGGACACTTCAGTACAGCTAGGTGGTGAAGGATTAAAAATAGGAGAAGAAGTAGACAGAGATGTTTGAAAGGGAAACACATTTTCTTGAAAAACAACATCTCTATTGACAAAGAATTGTTGAGTAGATATATCCAAAAGAATATAGCCCTTTTGAGTATCTGAAAATCCCATGAGAATAGCAGGTTTAGCTCTAGGCATAAGCTTGTCTGTTTCCTGTACTTGCTTAGCAAAGCATAGGCATCCCAGTGTTCTTAGATGACCTAGCAGTGGCTTTCTCTTGTACTTGCTTAGCAAAGCATAGGCATCTCAGTGTTCTTAGATGACCTAGCAGTGGCTTTCTCTGATGCAGCGATTCATAGGGTGAACATCCTTTTAGCACGGAAGAAGGAAGTCTGTTAATCAAATAAGCTGCAGCAATGACACAATGACCCCAAAATCTGATAGGAATGTGAGCTTGAAATCTCAGAGCCCTGGTGACTTCCAGAAGATGTCTGTGCTTCCTTTCAGCTACTCCATTCTGTTGTGGAGTATATGTACAAGTAGTTTGATGAATTATACCAAGATTAATGAATACAGATTTGCAAACTGTATTCAGGAACTCAGAACCATTATCAGATCTCACCATTTTGACTGTTTTGTTGAATTGAGTGTGAACAAAAGCAATGAATTGTGGTAGAACAACACATACATCAGACTTCAGTTTAAGTAAGAAAACCCAAGTCATTCTAGTGAAATCATCAACAACTGTAAGAAAATATTTATGACCATCAAAGGTAGCAGTTTTATATGGTCCCCAAACATCCAGATGAATAAGATCAAATGCACTAGTACTCTTAATACTACTAAGAGGAAATGGTGATCTGGTTAGTTTGGCACAAGGACATACACAACAATTGTTGATAGCAGTATTAATACTAGTTGACAGGAAATAGTGTCTTCAAAACCATGATAGACACATGCCCAAGTCTTCTATGCCATAAGGCTATATTATTGGAATTTGCTGTAGAATCAGTAGATGTCTTAACAGCTGCTAGAGATACTGCATTTAACTTTCTATTCCCATGTTGTTGAAGAAAGTACAAGCCATTTCTTTCTCTACCAATCCCCTTCACCCTGCCATTGAAGAGCTCCTGAAACACACAAAAGTCAGGATAGAAAGAAGCAAAGCATTTTAGATCCCTTGTCATCTTTGATACTGACAACAGATTATACTTGAACTTTGGTACATAGAGTACTTCTTTTAGTGTATTGTTGTTGGATATCTGACTATCTCCAACATGAGTTACCTGTGTCACATCTCCATTAGGAAGAATAACTTTTCTATGAATCAGTAACAATAGTCTTATCTAACATATTTAGATTTGACACCATATGATTTGTTGCCCCTGTATCAATAACCCATTCTTGTGGACTGTTGGAGGCTAGTAAAGCAATACTAGTACCTGTTGTATTAGCCCGAGATGTAGAAGTTGTGTTGTTGTTATTTGCTGAAGTAGAACTTGCTGTATTGCAGTTCAGGATTTGCAAAATCTGATCATACTGCTCCTTGGTAAAGGGAAAGTTATTAACTCCTCCATATTGTGATTGCAACTCCATATTGGTAGTGTGATTGTTTTGTTGCAAAGGTTGAACAGACCTTGGTTGCATACTATTCATCTGAAAACCCTGAGCTTAGCTGACCACTATGCTGTGTATAATGACTTGAGTCACCTGGTGATGAACTATACTCAGTCACTGCTCTTAAACTTGTAGTCAGCTGGATAACCTACTATTTTGTAGCAATTCTCTTTGCTATGACCTTTTAGTTTACAGAAATCACAGTACAAGTTGAAATTCTTTATGTATTTTGATCTATTTTCAGGCTTAGAACTGTACAGTGCTGTAGATTCATAGTTACTGTTAGTAACATTAGGTCCAGCACCTAGGATACCTGCTGTTCCTACTAAATTTCTTTGACTCTCTTCACTCATCAACATAGCATAAGCTTGATTTACAGTAGGTACAGGTTTCTTCATCAAAATTTGACTTCGAGCTTGTGAATATGAATCATTCAGTCCCATCAGAAATTGATATAACTTCTGTTTATGTAAATGTTCGATAAATTTCTTGGTTTTAGAACAATCACATCCAGGACGAGGAACTAAATCCTCAGATTCATCCCATAGATCTTTAAGTTTGGAGTAATACACAGAAATAGAAGATATACCTTGACTTAGGGTTGCAATTTCCTTATGAAGATTATAGCACCTAGTATCATTGACTTTGTCAAATCGTTCTTGTAGATCCATCCACACAGTATGAGCATTTGTTGCATAAGCAATTCCACTGATTAGAGTTGGTGCTACTGCATTCATTAGCCATGATAATACAATTGCATTGCATCTCTCCCACTGGTACCAGTATTTTTCTCGAAATTTTTCTTTCTTCCACCTTCCATCAACCATTCCGAGTTTATTTCGACCTAGAAGTGCAATTTTCATAGATCTATTGGTTGAAAAGAAATCAGAGAGATTCCACTTGTGTCGGTAGATGCTAGAAATAGAGGATGAGTAATAGAAACTGTAATTCCTTCTTCAAATTCATCCTCCGATGAAATTTGAGAGGTTGCTGTTACAGTTGGAGTGGTTTCCTGTTCAAAATTGTCATTCGCCGTTGATGACAACTCGAAGCTTTAGATTTGGGAAATGAACAAAGAAGAGATAGATTTGAATCAGAATTGGACCGATTTAAGCCGAGAATTAAAGCTCGTGCTCTGATACCATGTTAGAAATCACTGCATGAGCTTGAATCAAGCTCTAGTTATGGTGGATAAAGAGCTGAAGAAGAAAGGAGAGATAAGGAGGAAGAAGAAGACTGACTTCCGTATATTTTGTAACTGTTTTTGTACAAACATATATCTAATATATAAATATTTCCACTTCACTAATAGTGGACCCCACTATCCACTAACTACCACTAACTACACTAATTACATTCTTTTCTACACGGTGTTAATAGCTTAAATTTAATAATGAAAGAGTATAGATGAGTAACAGAATGACATTGAGAGTTAATGTGCCATTTGACAAAAGTAGTGTATTACTGTCTCTGTTCCATCTTATGTGATCGTATGGACTGAATATAGAGTTTAAGATGTTAATTTGATTTTTGTATTGTTATAGTGGGTCGATTGGAAACAGCCTTTCTGCCCTTTCGGGTAGGGGTAAGGGACTATACTGAGTAGTTGTTGTTGTAATAGTGGTAGTGAAAAAAATTTAATGAAGTAGTGGTTCAAAATTTATTTGATAGTCAGGTTCGTGCCGCACACTAAGGGTCTAACTCAGGTATTTAAGTGGAGACAGGTAGAGGGGCAGGTCCATCATCTCCGAGTTTCATAGGCTCGAACTAAAGGGTCAGCTCCATATGGATTTCTCGGTCATAATAGGAAAACATCACATTAACATTTAAAATTTGAATAATTAAATATGTTTCAACTCTTGAAGATTGTGAAAGTGGTATCAACGGTAGAATAGCGTTTATCAGTATGATGGTTTGAAACAATTTGGAATGCCTTGTCATATAAACTGGAAAAGGGGGATTCCTTATTATTTTTTTGATAAGTAGTACTCCTATTATTTATTGCTTATTAATTTTGCAACTAGAAAATGCTAGATTTTGGTTTTCGGAATCTTGTAGATGCTACGTGTCTGAAGTTGTTGCTGAAGTTCTTTTTCTCCCTCTTCCTGAAATTTCAGGTTACTCAGGAGGTTGGCAAAGCAAATGGAGCTCATTTGCTTGTTGACGATCGGAGCAAATATAGGTCAATGTTGATCCGTCTGTATTCAACTCTCTGGATGATTGGCGGTTTTGCTTTCGTCATTTACATGGGGCATCTTTATATTTGGGCTATGATAGTAGTTATACAGATTTTTATGGCAAAGGAGTTGTTCAATCTACTTAGGAAAGCGCATGAAGACAAGCAACTTCCTGGTTTCAGGCTATTAAATTGGTGAGCAATATCATTCTTGTATTTTACTTTCCTGATAAATTTTTTTTGCCATTGGACTTCTTCTAAAGGCAATATATTTTACCGAAAAGTGAGTTTGCATTGAAGAAAAATGTGAACGGCATCTTCAGAGTGGTTTTCACATAAAGGACATTGACTGCAAATCTGAAAGCCTCTTTTGTGGAGGTTGTTCTGGGTGAGGCATGCCTCCCTAGCCGCTGGCCAAGAGAAACAGGAGACTTTCAGAGGGGCATTATTATGCCGGACACTCTTTGATGGAAAAGTACCACTGTTGTTGTGAGAAATAAAGAGTATGTAACAAGATTTCACAGAAAAAAGACTGCTGTCCTCTCCAAATGAAGGAATCGGTTTTCTGGTGATCTAGAGCAAAGTTGCTGATCAATGTTAACAAATCACATGTCCTTTATACTTCATAATCATTTAAGTTCCTCCAGAGGAAAAGATAATCCTAGTGAAGTGGAAAAATAAGCTATCATGGCGTTGTGAAGAGAAGAAATCCTGAAAACTGTGCTTTAAGAGATGAGAGACTCAACCAAGCATCCTCCCAGAATCTAATTTTCCTGCCATTGCCAAGTAGAAAACCATAATTGAATTTGTCTCCATAAGAATGCATATGCTTCCAAATTCCATGAGATTCAGTTGATTCTTTGGTGAACCGAGGATTATCCAAAGTGAGCTTTTCAGCCAATAATCTTCCCCATACGTTCTTATCCTTGTTGAATTTTCCATGCCATTTTAAAAGAAGACTTTCATTATGGGACTTCAAGTTCTTTATCCCAACACCCCCGTTCTTCCTCTTTCTGATATCATTTTCCCCAGCCATCGAGAGTTTCCCTGTTAACTCTATTCCATAGGATATCTCTTCTCATCTTGTGAATACACATTAAGATTGACACCAATGCTGGAAAGAGGAACATGGTGCTGGTTTGAATAGCATCAGGAACACTATTTAAGAATGGCTCTTCCGCCTAAGGATATATACTGCTATTTCTAGTTTGCCAATTTTTGTCCATTTTCTCGAGAACTCAATTCAAGATATTGATGGATTTGTGCTTCCCAGATTTATTGTTGGCCGAGAACCAATGTTGTATTGTAGGATGATAGCTAGTTAGTGAATATTTGAAACTTAATTTAACGGAAAGAGTGAACTTTTTGAGAAGTCGATGTGAAGTTCGGGGAAGGCCGCGAAAGGTTCTGTTTCAACATAATCATCCTATAATTAAAAATTAGTATTTAGTGGCGTAAAAGGTGATTAAATTGAAACTAAACACAAAGTTCAGAATGGAGAGAGTAACTTATTTGAACTAGAAAAGAATCATATGGGTTGTTTGGGAGGTCTATTGGTGAAGTCTATCAATTATTAAAATACAGTATAGTCGGTCTGTGAACTTGAGGCCACAGGAGAGTTATGCAGAAGATGTAGGAAATCAGACCAGCTATAGAGGTACTGCTTATTCTAAAGCTTCAATAAGTTCGATAGGTCTCTTCGAATAGTTGCGAATGAAGGGAAAATGAGAATTGTGACTAGCATCCCAAAATTTCCTTAATGCAGCTTTCTTGATTTGGATGTACAAAAGTTCTTGAAGAAGGGTATGTCTGGCTGATCTTCCTTCCAACAAAATCCCTGCACCTGAAAGCTATCCTAAAGTGGCAAAGATGGAGAAATGTCTTGACACGACGGTGAAGGTAGAAATGGACTCGAAATGTTTTTTGGTCGAGGAGGATTCTCTAAAACCAGTAGATTCTTCTTTTGAAGGTGCCCAATGGAGTATTTGATGATGTTACATCAGATATTCCAGCTTGCTCGAAAATTGGGAAACGAGCCTAACAGACATGAAAGTTTTTCAGTAGGAGTTTATGTGTCAGATATGAACAGAATGTTCTTCTGTCCGAATTTCGTTAAGACTTAAAGCAGAAATTATTAAGGTGTGTGAATGCCACCTGGGAGAACACAAGCTATCAGTGAACCAGTTCTGCCCCAACTCTGTTCCCATTTTGATTAGTCGTGCCGTCAAAGTCAAATATCCATGCTCTCCTCTTCTGTGACAGCTATTTCCTCATCCCATTGTAGGATATTAGGGGAAGGGATGAAATCCTACTACACCTGGATTAGACTCTTAGGGACTAGTTCTTCATCTTTGGTTAGATGAAGTTTTAGAGCAACTGGTGACTCTTCTGGCGGATGATAGAGTTGGATGCTGCATCTTGATAAGTGTGCTGGCAAGATTTGAAATAGAAGTTGTGTAATTGATATACGAGGTTCCAATTTGGGTTGATTGACAACATTGCTAAGTAGTTGTGGGAGATTTTCACTATGCAGTCAGAATGTCGAGAAGTCTGGCATCTATGACATAACACCGTATCCTTGAAGATGATGAATAGCTGTAGGCCAATTCTCTTTTCCACATTGGTTATTACAAAATGGAGGGGGAGGGGAGACCTGTTTAACGGGTCAAAAAATTCAAAAATTGAAAAGGTGTAGCAGCTTCCCAATGACATCACTTGGAAAAAGAAAATCTTAATCGGAGTACAAAGTGGTCAGTATAGGATGTCCAAAGCCAGGTTCAGAGCCAAGTTCATCCTATACCATGGTCATTTGGTACAAAGATACGTTGTACATGGATTACAGTGCGTGGATTAGTTATGTAGGGATTAGTAATACATGGACTATTTCTTAATGGGTGTTCTATTCATTGCACTAAATTTGGATATAGAAGATATCATTTAAAATATTTATTTATCTTTTTGAATAAAAAATCAATGAGTTTACAATTATACCCTTAGATGCTTGACCTTAATTGGATTCTAGAAAAAGGCAAGGACAATTTTGTCCTTTTGGTGCTTTATCCATGTATAAGTTATACATAGATTAGTTATTCCATGTTGTTGGTGGTATAAAATAATATACCAATTGGTGTATTAAGTACAAGATTAGTTATACATGATTCAAAATATATACCAAACATTGGATAAAGTTATACCATGATTATTTTCCTTATACATCATACCAAACAACCTCTTAGGGGTGAAGCACGTGAACCCTAACTTTGGTGAAGCATGCGGAATGGCTATCTTGAATAGTAAGTCACCCACATTATATGCTTCCAGCTGTGGTGAGGTCCAAAGAGCAGACTTGGACGTGATGGACCAGGTCCAAGGGAAATTGAACTCGTATCTGGTCTAGGTTAGCTATATTTGAACAAAGAGGGAATTCTCGAATTACTTGATATTGGTTTAGCTAATCTGGTTCATGTGTGGACTTGGGACTATTTTAGTTGGCCTGTGATACACAGACTGAAACCTCCAAGCTGTCAGGCTATGGAAACTAGATAAGCAAATCTACTGTTGCCTTTGCATCACTTGAGCTCACGGTTGCCTCCGTTGAGTCCCTTCACAAGTGATATATATCTGCAGAATGTAGTTTGAGAAGCTTGGGAATTTATATTACAAGATTGACGCAATATCTTAGTGTTTACAGGTTCTCTTTTCTGTTTTTGCTTATTATATTATTCTTTCCAGGCACTTTTTCTTTACAGCTATGCTGTTTGTATACGGACGCATCCTGAGCCAGAGGCTAGTCAACACAGTTACTTCAGACAAATTTTTATACAAGCTCGTTAGCAGATTTATCAAGTATCACATGGTCACGTGTTATTTCTTGTATATCGCAGGTTTGTATGGGCTATTTTACTGTACTCATTCAATGTTGCAATGTCGACGATCACTTTTCCATTTAACAACATCCAAGGCATATCAAATCACAAATTGTTCTGTATACTGTTGCCTTATTTTCTCAAAATATGAATGACTTTGTGATACTGACTGCTGGAATTACTAACTTTTCTGCTGGTTGAATTTTATTGTTTTCCCTCTCATTTTAAACCAGGTTTTATGTGGTTCATTTTGACATTGAAGAAGAAGAGGTACAAGTATCAATTTGGCCAGTACGCTTGGACTCATATGATTCTGATTGTAGTGTTTACTCAGTCCTCTTTCACTGTAGCCAATATTTTCGAAGGAATTTTCTGGTAAGACAGCTTAAATCTATTTCTTCCATTTTGAATAGATTTTCTATTTCATTAGTCTTTCACTTGTCGGGATTTTATGTTATTTTACCGCTGAAACTCTTATTTGAAGACTCTACCCTGCCCTTCGCTTCTTGGACTTGTTTTGTTCTCTTTGGGAAGTAATCGTTACTTTGGACCAACTTCAGGTTTTATATTCTTTCCTCAGCGTGCATATGTCTAGTCGAAAGATAGAGGGCTTCTTTTATGTTTTGGAACTGACACATTATACCACATCTTTTGGCCATTTTCACAAGTTTTTGTTCCACTAGTACTTTTTTCTTTTCTTTCTGAAGCTTGACATAAAATTTATATTTAACAGTGAAATGGAACTTCTTCTTCAACTCACCCCCCCCCCCCTTTGGGATGTTAAGTTGAAATAAAGCAACAAAATTGGACATGGATATAGAACTTCAAATAAAGGTTTACTATAATGCAGGTTCCTTCTTCCAGCGTCACTCATTGTCATCAATGATATAACTGCTTATATTTTTGGATTCTTCTTTGGAAGAACTCCTTTGATCAAGTTGTCCCCCAAGAAAACTTGGGAGGGCTTTATTGGGGCATCAGTATCCACAATTATCTCCGCATTTCTGGTAAGTGGTTGTTTCAGAAAAATGCATGGATTTGTCTCTAGTTTGGAATTTGTGAATTGATGACGGTGTACGTTGGTCCTTCCTTTTTGTATACTGTTATGCCAGTTTATTAAGATAAACTTTATGTAATAATACATGCAACTGACATCTTATGCTCAAATTTGTTCTGTTTTTTGCAAAGATGTATCAAGTGTTGGTTGTTGTAATGTTAGAGTTAAGTGTTAACTGTTAATTATTATTGTTAAGTTACTCCCTCATCGGTTAAATATAAGACGTGGAGAGTGCCTCACACCCATAATGGGTTTCTTGTGTCTAGTTATCACACTCTTTACTTAATTTACTCTCTTTACATTTCGGCAGAGACATTGGTAGCTTCCGCCTACTGGCTGGTGGTATTATACTGTTGGTTCAGTCAGCTCTTTTCCTCTCCTCTTACATAATGTTCTTGCCTCTTTTCGATGACCGGCACCAACCTTATCTGTGGTGATTGTTCCTGCAGCACCGCGTCTCTTTCCGCTAACAGTTTCGGCAGCTCAGCCTCTATATAGCCCTTCCGGCTATTGTTATGTAAAAAACTTCTCCACAAATATTTTGATAACTAAACTTCCCTGTGAGATTCTTGTGATTAGAACATTTTTGAGAATTTTCGGGCAAGTTTCCACAACCATTCAGACGACTATTTACTTTTTATGTTTGGAATAAGCTAACTCAAGTTGGTTTTCTCACCTTGACTTTGAGGGGTCGTGTTAGTGTGAGTGAGTTACAATGTTAGAGATAGTTTAACATGTTAATATTTAGTTAGTCTCTCATAAATATGACATATGGATTGTATGTCTTGTATGGTTTTGTCATCAAATTATCTATGTATTCTCTCCCCTTCTCGTGTTTTCCCGCACCTACTAAAGATTTGTCTTCAAAAAACAATGATTTGAGAAGGATATATGCTTTTTCCCTGTTCTGCTAATTACTTTCTGTTGTGTGCTAATTTGCAGCTTGCCAATATATTTGGTCGCTTCAGGTGGCTAACATGCCCTAGGAAGGTAATGTTTTAGGTTAACATATCTCCCAATTGGCTTGAGAGATTTGCTCCTCTGTTTTGGAAACCCTAAATTCCAAATTGTTTAATGCAGGATTTATCAGCTGGATGGCTTGATTGTGATCCTGGACTGCTGTTTAAACCAGATTATTTTACTGTACCCGAGTGGTTTCCTGCACGGGTAAGTGAATTTCCGTCAAAACTTTGACATTTCTAGTTGTCCTTTTTTTAGAACTACTTGCATATTTACTATTCTAGTGACTTTGGTAAAACCTTGTATGTTCATGTTGTTACTCCCACGCCTCAACCATAGGCCATTTTGTTAACCTGAAAATTCGGCTGCTGGCACAGAGTTAGCCGATGCTTATTCCCCAGATACCGTTGTTGCTTCTTCTCCGAGAAAAGAAGAGTGAATCTTTTATTATTGAAATTGATCTAATGATTTAGTTTGAATAATAAGATCATAAAAGTATTGAAGAGCATAAGGATAATGGATTTACTTTTTTTTAATTGCTACTCTTCCTCTGGAAAAGTATGGAAAACAAACTAAATGTCTGGAAGACCATAAATTTACTACCATTGACAAATCATGGAATCAAAAATAGGAGTAGCAAATTGAATGCTAATTAAATGTGAATTTTTTGGAGGCAAACTAGCTTTAGTAAAATTTGGTTGGTGCAACAACAAAATAAGGAAAGGAGAAAAATGTGAGTGATGCATTGCAGATAGTTTATTTTGTTAGATTGTTGCAGATGGCTAATTATTTTGGAGACATTAAACTTCTAATCATTTCCTAACAATCTAGAAAGCCTATAACAATTAAAAAAAGAACGGAAAAGGTCCCGGGATATCCCTCTACTATTAGAAATTGTTTAAAATTACCCTCCGTTATACTATTGGATCAAAAGAACCCTTGCCGCCTTACTATTCAAACACATATACCCCTTCTTTGACGGACTGGACACTTGACACAGATCCAAAGCTCTTGGTACATCTGGTCTTAAATTAAACTCGACCTGCCCCATTACCCATGACCCATAGCCCATAACCTAACCCTCTTCTTCTTCTTCCACCTTATCCCCTCCATTCTTTTCTTCTTCCATGACCACACCCAAAAGAACTAATATGTAATTAGTATAAATAAGGTGAAATTAAATTGTCTATTTTTTAGGAAATAAAAAACAAAAGTAAAAAACTTATACTAATTCTAAGAAACCAAGTTCATGACTGATCTTCCAAAAACAAATTTAAAATCATACACTACAACTTAACTTGATGGTTATTTTATTTCAAAGCAGTTGTTTTAAAATCACACCCAAAAAAAAAAAAAACCAAAAGAAGCCTAAAACTGCATGATGGAAAGTAGACCAATCTTTGCCTTACAAGACAACCGGTTTATAAAAGAATGAGTGGCGATCGAAGAAACTGAGATAGGATGTGGCCTGTGAGTTGCCCATCAATTTTATCCAACTAAAATTTTGTTGGCATATATTTATAAGGTGAATACATATATATCAGTTTTGTTACACATTAAATTTGGGATTCATAAGTTTAATGAACTCGAAAAAATATCAGATCTTGAAACAAGGATGGTGATGTGCACATTGTTAACTATGCGAAATTGTTCAAGTTAAAAAATTCTATGAAATATATAAATATTAAACCAGTGTTATCAGAGGCGAAAAGCGCATAAAAGCTGTAAGGTCTGTTGGGGCTTTAAGCGCAAACCACAATAAAACGTGGGCTTTAATGAAAAAAGGCGCAACCGGAGAAAAAAATAAAAATTTGTATATATAGTCTAAGACTAATAATTATAAGCATGAATAACAATTGTACGGTGAAAGAAATTGAAAAGGAATTTCGACAAAAGTAAAATATCAATTGTTAATGATGCCTTTTCAGATTACACTCATTCGCAAGTAAAAGTATTCCTAAGAGCTTTGATGCGATACTAAAGCGCCCACAAAGCGAGGCGAAGCGCTCAACCTGTTTTGAGCCTCGCTTCAAGGCTTAAGCGCGCCTTTGACAACACTGTATTAAACATGTGTCATATTTTTAGAAGCAAAAACTTGTTGAGACGATTTCGACCACAATGAACATCCTCACTGTGTGCCAATTTTTTTGGACATGCTTTGAATGTAGCGTAAGTTAGCTTGATGTTGGTGTGTGATAACTAACATTGTAATATTAACTTTACATAAAATATTGTGACAAAGCCTGTAGATCAGTTTTACGTGAACCCACATGCTCCGAATGATTTAAAATTTCTTAAGATGTTATGTTACCATCTTAAGATGTCATTGAATAATACAGTTCATGCGATACAACTGCAAGTGGTTCATTTTGATTGTCCTAACACTCACAGGAGATTATCCAGCAATTCATCCTTTTGAAAAAAAGGTTTCAAGTTATTTGCCTCTTCTTCTTTATGCTTGCGTTATTATTCCCCTTTTTGAAGTTGATTTAAATCCTTTTTTAGTTGATCCAGCATTGGCATAACCCTTCACTAATTCTTACTGCCGCAGTTCCCTTGGAGAGAGATCTCTGTTTTGCCTGTGCAATGGCATGCCTTGTGGCTTGGCTTGTTTGCATCAATCATAGCGCCTTTTGGAGGCTTTTTTGCTAGCGGCTTTAAGAGAGCCTTCAAGATTAAGGTTCAATGTTATTACTTCATCTTGTTTTTTAGTTTCCCTAGCGGGATTGTTACTATTATGTTGCAGTCAACAAATTTTTTTCTCTATGCGTAGGATTTTGGTGATAGTATACCTGGACATGGTGGACTCACAGATAGAATGGATTGTCAGGTGAGCTAAATGAAATATCGTCTTCTATACCTTGTTAGCACGATTAGTATTTCCATAGACCGATAGATTTTTCTTTCACTTCTACTACTACTCTGGCCAGTTAGTAGTGCTTTCTAGTTGTAATCCGAACTATCAGTTTGTGATATATTTCTTATGTGTATGTTTATGCAGATGGTGATGGCTGTTTTCGCATATATCTATCATCAGTCTTTTGTGGCCCCTCAGAACTTGTCAATTGAGATGGTCTTGGATCAGGTACGTGGCTCAAGTGACATGAATTCCATGTAATTTCTTGTTGAAGCATTTCTGGTTGATCTGATATACTTGCTCTATATAATACAGATAATAATGAACCTGAGCCTTGATGAGCAGCGAGATCTGTACTCGAAACTTGGGCAAATCATCCAGGAGAAAATGTTTGGAGAATCCTGAGCACATATTGTATATGTTTTCTTTTTTGTTACCGTCGCTGCTTTTGACATTTTGCACACTGTACAGTGCTGTCACCCTTCGGCCTCCTCCTCCTCCTCTCTCTGTCGCTCTCTATTTTGTATTGCTGGTTTGTTTTTCTCCTTATATTCTTTAATAGTTCAGTGGGTTGCTACTATATTGATCAAATTATAGGCAAGATTAAAACTGCAGAAAGCTAGATATTGTTATGACATAATATATTGCTACTATATTGATCAAATATGATTAATTCAAAAGTTGCATTCAGCTCCCATGTTCTGCTTCTTGTAGCTTATGAAAACTGTTCTTCATAATATTCAATTTTTCAGGTGCTATCTTTGTCACTTCACCATATTCTGGTTCAAATAATTGGAAGTAGAAACACTTATAGGAGGATCCATGATTTAAAGTTTGTAGGTTCACAACCAAATATATATATATATATTATTTTGTATTTGCTGATTGTTTTAATTATTTTTATGCACTTTCTTTTGTATTTTTGTTTTCTTTTCTTTTGTATTATTTAAATTAGTCAATTTCCTACTTGCACTAATTTTCTAATATATATATATATATATATATATATAATGTTTTTTGGTATATAAAAGCTATACTCGCTCTATCGAGATGCTATTTCACGGTAGAACTATTGTGAGCGATTTAAAGTTGTTCAACGTCATCTTAAAGAGTTGAAATATAGCAAATGAGTGGATAAAGTACTTTGATTTTGTTTAACAAGAACAAGGAGGCTTTCAAAATTGTGGAAACTGTTCTAAAATTAAACTTAGTAGTCTTATATGATGAAGTCTTGGAGAATGATAGAGGATACGCTTAGAAACAAATGATTTAATCAAAATAGTTTCATGAGAAATGTAATCCTTGAACAAATGTATCTTATCACCCTCGTAGAGTACATTATAGTAGCGAACACATTAACCTCAAGCGTATGGCGTAATGGCCGGTGAAGTAGGTCGGAGAATTACAAGATCTCGGGGTTTGAATTCCAGCGAAGGCAAAAATACTAGCGGTGATTTCTTCTTATTTGTCAAAGTTTTGGAGGACATAGTTATTCAGTACATCTTCTAGAGGAAGGTAGCAAGTATGCCGTAAAATAGGTACCCATGAGATTAGTTGAGATGGATGCAACCAGACTTGAATACTCATTAAACTATAAAGAGCCGGTTTGGCTTAGCTGATTTAGAGTAGCTCATACGCATTAGGTGCTGAACAACACTTTTAAGTGCTAAAGCTAATTTAAAAAATAAACAGTTACGTGTTTGGATAAAAATGCTGAAAGAAGCTGAAGAACTGGGTATACGAAGAATTTTGTTTTAAAAAGAAGTATTTTAGGAATAGAATAGTAAATATTTTGGTCAAACCTAAAGTGCTTATAAGCTGAAAGTTGATAAGTTGGGACCTTGGGGGAGACCAACTTATGATTTTTGGCTTATTTTTAGCTTATAATTACTTTTAATTTTACGGAAAAGGGCCTGATATACCCCTATACTATCATATATTATTCAATTTCATCCCCCGTTATACTATCCGTCCATTAATACCCTTACCGTCCAACAAAGTTGCAATTTTACCCTTATTTTAACGGATGTGCCACGTGGCACCATCTTAAGAGACTAAGACCCACTACCCTAAATAAACCTGACCCGCCCCATTCCCCTGCCCAACCCGCCCCAATACCCAAAATAAATTCCCTAAAACCAGACCCAATTCCATCGTAAAAACACAGTTAAAACATCAAGTTCTAGGGCTTCTTCATCCTTTCCATTTCTAAGTATTCAAGTTATCGGAAACTGCTGTAAAATG
The DNA here is from genome assembly GCA_032618575.1 of Nicotiana noctiflora. NCBI lineage: Eukaryota > Viridiplantae > Streptophyta > Magnoliopsida > Solanales > Solanaceae > Nicotiana > Nicotiana noctiflora. The sequence continues at coordinate 162,640 of JASVEL010013057.1, forward strand.
TCGGAAAATAGTTGTTCGTCGAAGAGAATCTGCCGATGTGGGGAAGTTGCTAATCACTTTACTTCAAAAACTCTCTTAAACCCTGGTAGAAGATTTTACAAATGTCCTAAAGCTGAGGTATTTTGTATTTCTCTATTTTGATTCTTGTTATAATTCCCAACTTTTATAGTGGTCAAAATTTGAAAATATTTTATTGTGGTTTGAGTAGGGTGAATGATGTGGGTTTTGGGAATGGCATGATGAAGAGTATCCCGATGCTGCTTTAATTGCAATTAACACTGTAAGATTAGAGGCTGCAAATCGTGAGATTAAGATGTTGAATGTTTCTTTGGAAGCTCTTAAGATTGAAAGAGACGAGCTCATTGATAAGATTGAACTCATAGATACTATGAAGAATTGTGAAGTTAAAAAAATATGGAATTGGAAGCAAAAGTGGTGAAGTTGAAGATGGTCATCGCAATTTTATGCTCGCTAATAGTCGGATTTGCATTCTCCTATATAATGAAGTGAAATTTTGTTGAAATTGTAGGGCTTAGGGGAATGTCGTATCAACATTTGTATTGTAATGACATTGTTAATGTTACTGCCCAGTTGGGTGTTATGTTATTTGGAGGATCCTTTTGCAGCTCGAGATGTTGACAAACAAAACCTTTTCTTTAAGCAGCATGGTATTGCATTGTTTCAGAGCTTGTTTTCACTGTTTTATGTTCAATGACAAAAGAAAGTCAACTGCATTCTTGTATTCACTGATATCATTCACATATACTGCAAAGTGAATTTTACTTCATTCGATGCACTGCCAGTTACGCAGTACATGTATTAGATAGACCCCCTTGACGTTTCTCGGGGGGTTGAACTCTTGCTTGAAGATAGACCCCCTTGACGTTTCTCTTCAGCTGCTGCTTGCGACGCCTTGGTGCACTGCCAGTTACGCAGTACATGTATTAGACTAGATTACGAGATACTACAAATACATCCTACAGGAATTCACAAAATAAAATTTTACACAATTATTGAATATTCTGAACTATAAAGTATATTTGGGGTACAACTGAAAGGCAGTAGAAAAACTATAAATCTTGGTGCTACACTTCCACCTATAAACCCAACTACTACACCTTATATTCCTCATTTACCGAATCAGCTTCGAATTTTCCGACCCGAAAAAAAAGAAGAAGATCAAACTTCCTAATGTCTTCTCCTCCGCCGGACGCTGGAACAATTGCCGCCGTCACCGTTCGACCGTGGCCGTTATTCATCGATACCGCTGCCCTCAGCCTCCCAATATCATTCTCCGACGCAACATATCGGATCAACAAAAACTTACGTTATTTCGCCGGTAATTACGTGCTAATCATCCTCTTTATCCTATTAATCACCCTAATTCTCCGTCCAATTTCACTCGTGTTGTTCCTAATCATCTTCGCCGGTTGGATTTATCTCTACTTCTCCCGTAATGAGCCGTTGGAGCTTTTTGGCTTCGATGTTGATGATAGGCTCGTGTTAGGGTTTCTGAGTTTAGTGACTGTCGTTGCGCTTCTGGTTGCTCATATTTGGACGAATGTCGTCGTTTCAATTGGCTTTGGGATTGTGATTCTGTGTGTTCATGGTGCACTTAGGGCTCCGGAAGATCAGGAAGATTCACCTTATGGTGCTTTGCTGTCGGAAAGTCCCAGAGGGGATTATACTATTGTTTGATCTTTCATGATTGAATATTAGGGCAACATTTGAGTTGGGTAGTGTAACTAGTATTGTTAAATTGATGGAATTGGTTTTGGTGAATTCTTTAGAAATGTGGAGAGTTGAATTTGTGAAACAATTGCGGATTTTACTTCTTTGATGTAGTTGAATTTCCTTGTTATGTGCTAGAGGTAAACTAGTTTTAACCTGGCTGTCAGTCTACCGCAGGCTTGGGAATGGCAATGTGAGCAAAGCTCGTACAGTTGTTATTGTTGTGCTAGAGATAAACAGTGTTTTTCGGATTTAAGTGGTAGCTGCATTGCCATTAATATGATTTGGATGGTTAATACCTGTCCAAGAGGGAATGGTACTATTTGTTGAATTTCAATGTCGATTTAGTTTTTTTTTTCATTGGGATATGGTTGAGTATAGCCAAAATTGAGTTGGTAGTGTAATTAGCATTGTTTAACCATTGAAATTGGTTTTGTTGACACTTTCGTGATGTGGGATGTTGAATTGATGTAAAGATTGGGGCCTTTTGTCTCTTGTTGGATTCTATGTTGGGAAATAAGCTGGTGCTGTTTTTCATATTCTGCATAGTGATTGTTTTTGGTTTCAAGTCTCACTGCCACAAAAATGATTGCATGTGCTTGGTCTGTAACCAATTATGCCTGCACTTGAGTAGCTGTGTTGCAAATTTAAAATGAATATCTAAAGTGTCTTCTTTCTAGTAGTAACTTAATCTTTAGATGAGGTGGTTCACATACTTCAATGAGATCTACTGTGAGATTGAGTTAATTTGGACTGGAATTGTTGCGTTGCCAATGAAAACTGTTTCTGTGCTTTTTCTTGTGCATGATGTGGACGTGGATGATTGTTTGGTGATTAAAGCATGGTTGATTATCAATCTAAGAGTTGGTTGATTTGGAGTATAGTTTTGGGTTTCCAGTTCTAGATAAGTCTGATTGCCGTATATTGTCTGTATTATGTTTCACTGGTTCTACAAGCTTGGTCTGTTAATTGTTTTTTCTTGTTATTTATAGGAGTAGGATATCTGTTTCAATATTATACTAGTTCGTAACCCTTTATTTTTTTAGTCTTCTCTAATTGTGTTAAAGAAATAGTGGGTACCAAGACTTGTGTTTAGACTTTAGAGAGGGAGTACAGAATGAAAGATGAAGGTAATGTGGGATAGTTTGTTTCTTGTTTAAAAAAAAGGTACATGCGTGGTGTGATTCTGCTTGGTTTCTACTTTCCTATTTGCTTGTTTGTTTGATAACTCAATTTTTATAGTGCCAAAGCGTGACCTGATTTAAGTTTGGTTTGGAAACCTCAAGGACCGTTTCCATTCCCACTTTGTTTGGAACGTCAAAGACCCCCCCTAATTGAAGAAACATTGTTGACTTACTTGGAAGTGTTTCTAGCATTTTGATCAAAGGACCCTGCAGTGTTGAAGAAAATTTTGGTACAAAAGTGCATATTAGCTTTTATTGCTCGAAACCCCTTCTACCTCAATTTGCAACGTGTGGAGCTCTTATATCGCTTTCTTTGTCGACCCATCTTCACTTGCTTTGTGTAAGGTAATTCTTATACGAAAATTGTCTGTTGTTGAGGACCTTTTTGCCTTAAGTTTTCCATCGTACATATGGTTAAAGGTAGCCTTCTTCTGTAGGCTACTGATAAACTCTCTCTTTATTTTATACTTCCTCCGGTCCAAAATAAGTGATTTTCTTTTGGATATTTTTACACAGATTAAGAAATTCACCTTTTAGCATTAATTAGCAATGAGATTGACCATATTAACCTTTAGTGTCTCACATAATATTCCTAACGGCTAACACATATTCCAACAATATTTATTCCAAGACCATGTAAGAAAAAAATAATTAATTCATTCTTGAAATCTGGAAAAATTACTTATTTTGGACCATAAGAAATAGGCCAAAAAATTAATTATTTTGGACAGGAGGGATTAGCTTGTTGCTAAAAACTTTCCCAACTTAAATGCACTGGTTTTATATCTACATTTGGTCTTCCAATACGCATGATTTGTGTTCAGATTGTTTCTTTCGGTTGCTAATTCGCATCATTCTACTGTTGGATTGGTTAGACAAAGATTTTTCTTGAACTCTGCAATGACTCGACTTGATCCTTTATTACTTTCTTTTTGAGCAGAACTTAACTATGAGAAAAATGCGATTTTGAAATGGAAATTGCCGTTAGAATGAAGGTACTTGTCTGAGAGTAGTTTTGAGATTTTTCTTGGAAGTTGGAACTGTGAGTTTGGTAACTTGCTGAGCCACTAGCTGGAATCAAACTACTGTGTTACTGTCTAATTATGCTGTCGCCATGATTTTGATTTCTGAATAAAGAGCAAAGTAAAAATAACGGAAAACCAAGTCGGATTTGTTAAATTGTTGTGCACTGTCATATTGGTTGCTTAAAATGGGTAAAAGACGAATGTAAAACCTTGGTGATTGCGACATGTATGTAGAGTTACTTTGACGGATTATTGAAGAATTTTCAACAATATTAGTTATTAATCAAGACTAGCTGACCTTTCAAAAGTTTGGCTGAATGGGCTAATAATCTAGTTTTGATTCGACTAAGGAACAATACATGCACTGCACGTCTTTGTTAAACATCTTGATTAGTATGAAAAGACAAATATCAAAAAACTTATATTCAAGCATTCTTGTGTGTGTGTACTTAATTTTTTTGTTACACTAGCTTAGTTTGTACCTTTTGTTTAGTGTTAACCATGATAACACTTCATTTTAGCTTTTAACTATTAAGGTTAAATTGCTACAACAATAGATCACCCAACGAAATTCATAGGTGGGGGTCGGCATCTGAAGAAGGCAGTGTGTGTGCAGACCTTACCCTAACCTTATGAAGGTAGAAATGTTATTTTCGAAAGACCCTCGGCTCGAAAACAGTAAAAAATAAAGCAATAGAAATACAATAGCAACAATAAGGTAATTAGACAATAGAAGCAACTGATACAACAAATAATAATATAGATCTAGGGATATGAAATTATAAGAAAAGTGCCAATCCTACTGAAACTCATGACACACATTATAAAAACAAGGGACTAGGAATATGATACCTGACTACTACTGGTAGTAGTAGTACTACTACTACTATTGGTAAGACAAGGCAAAACTCAAGACTATCTATCAACTCTCCACCCTAATTCCCAATCTTCACACCTTCCGAGGGTTTTGTCATCGGGAAGTTGGAGCAGAGCCAATTTCTGCCTAATTATCTCATCCCAGTTCTTTTTAGGCTTCCCTTTACCCTTTCTCTCAACCTCTCACACCTCCTAACTGGGATATCAAAGTCTCTCCTCTTCACATGTCCGAACCATCTTAGCCTCAATTCCCATAACTTATCTTCCATGAGAGTCACACCCACTTTGTCCCTAATATATTCATTCCTAATCTTATCTTTTCTCGTATGCCACACGTCCATCTCAACATCCTCATTTCTGCTATTTTTATCTTTTAGGCATGATATTTCTTGACTGACCAACACTCTACTCCATAAGACATGGTCGGTCTAACTACCACTCTGTAAAACTTGCCCTTAAGTCTATGTGGCCCAATCCTATCACACAACACCAGAAGAGAGCCTCCATTTCAACCACCTCGCTCCTATCTGATGTGCGACATCCTCGTGAATCTCCTTTGTTACTCTGTACTATAGTCCCAAGATATTTAAAACTATCTCTCTTGGGGATGACTTGTGTATAGCTTCATGCGTCCCAGCACTAAACTTACACTCCAAGTATTCTGTTTTTGCCCCGCTCAACTTGAAACCTTTATATTCGAAGGTCTTCTGCCACACCTCCAGCCTAGCGATAACTCTGCAGTGCGTCTCGTCAATCAACACTATATCATCTGAAAATAACATACATCAAGACACCTCCCCTTGGATGAATCACGTTAATACATCCATCGATAGAGCAAATAAAAATGAGCTAAGAGTTGATCCCTGATGCAACCCCATCACCACTGAAAAATAATTCGAGTCTCCTCCCACGGTCCTCACCCGAGTCTTAACTCCATCGTACATGCCGTTAATCACCTTATTATACGCTACCGGAGCGCTGATAACCTCCAAACATCTCCATAGAACCTCCCTAGGGAATTTGTTGTAGGCTTTTTCTAGGTCAATAAATACCACATGCAATTTATTCTTCCTCTCCTTATACTGCTCCATCATCCTTCTCACAAGATCGATGGCTTTTGTAGTCGAACGCCCCGACATGAATCCGAATTGATTCTCCGAAGTAGACACACTCCTTCTCACATTCCTTTCCGGTGCCCTCTCCTAAATTTTTATGGTGTGACTCAGCAACTTGATATCCCTATATTGGTGCAATTCTGGACATCAGCATTGTTCTTCGTACAACAGGACCATCAAACTCCACCTCCATTTTTCCGGCATCTTTTTTGTCCTAAAAATAACACTAAATCAGTAAGCCACTCAGCCTACCCGGCTTGCATCCTTCCGAAATTCCACGGAATCTCGTTTGGTATAAACATCGGGTGATGAGTAATACTTCTTTATTGAAATGACTCAATTAGAAAGACAGGGAAACAAAAATTTAAAGTATTGATCTTTGAGTTCTTGTCCGAAAACATCCTTTTTGAATGTACACATTAGCTTATAGAGTAATGAAGTATCTCTAGAGCAGAAAATATTCGTAACGGTTTTTAGAAGTGATCAAGCTTCATCCTTCCGTTCACCACCAAAATATAAAGAATAATGATGTTGAGGGACCTTTAATTTTGAATTTTCATGTGCAAGTTTTCTGATTTTTAAAATGACGTTGATTTTGTGCGAGTGGTTGACTAAACTAATGTATGAGAGTTGTTCACTTCTAAAAAGATTAATTATGTTTTTTGTTTATGGGATAATTTAAGGATATAATTTATGTTGTATATATACTTTAGAGATGTTGCCGTCAAAAACTCGTAGATGCTTTGCAATTGTTGACATTGATATAGCCAATAATATGACGCCTATGACACAAATGTTGGTATACGTGTATATGGTCAAAACTGGGCTTGTCCTTTGTGTAGTATACGATAGGTCAAGGTTCGACCTCGTGTTATATCGAATCACGATGAAAAGATAGGTCATCGAGCTCGTGACACAGAGACCGATCAAGATAGAGATCAAGTAAGGTCGAGAAAAACTTACCAAGCCAATTAACGGAAAGCCAAAATATCCACAACCGGGCGAGGATCATGGCGAAAATTCCGTCACGTATCAAGAAAAGACCGATTAATTAGCTAATCATGAGATTTCTTACCTCATATAGTGATCATTTGTAAAACATATATTTTCTATGCAATACAAAGCAATATACTGTCATTTTTCAGCTTTCATTATCTTGCTACTATGTTCATAAGTCTGTGGAAATATTTCTTGGTTCAAGGATGATTGAACTTGAGGGCCAAGGCTATTTAATTTGTGTGGTTTGTATTTATTCCTTTATTGTCAATTTCAATATTAATTTATTTTTCTCAATTTGTACCAAGTTATATCACGTATCCTTAAAATCGCATATAAATTCAACTGTTACCCGATTTTAAAGTAATCAGTTTAATGCCCACCGTGGAGTTAATGATAATAGTGGTTATCTGGTACCAACTTTTATGACACACATTATTTTACACTTGTCCTTAGAAGTATCTTTGATTACAGGACTAGAACATGTCAAGCTCTTGGTCAACACCTTTATAAAGATAGCCAAACGGCAAAATAAGTTAATATATATATATATATCATTTACAAAAATTTAGAAGATAAAATCAGTTACAAAAATCTTAGGAGGTATAATTACCAAAATTTTTAATTTTATTCCACTTCCCATTACACATAAATAGACTGAAAGAAGAGGAAAGACGCTATTCTTTTTATCATCAAAAGCTATAACATATCGAAACAAAAAAGAAGAAAGTATAATGAAGATTTATAAGAGTACTATAAGACAATAAAAAAGTTCCATCCAACGTTGAATAAAGCAAAATTAGAAAAGAAATAAATGAAATTACAAATTATTATTACATTTTTATTTCGAGTAATGTTATTTAAAGGATTTGAGTTTTTAAAATGACGTCATAGCCTAAAAAATCTTACACACTTTCATGAAAAATTAAAATCAACATTAGGATATATATAATCATAAATACCCATTTAATTGGTATGATAAAATTCTAAGTGATAATTACAATAACAATGATACATAATTACCTGCATTTGGTACCAATAATCTTATGAACAAAAAAATTGTGAAAACCTGCAAAAAGAGAAACAAAAAGAGAGTGAGAGGAGAGCACAGTTATTAAATAATTAGATTCTGAATAGTTTGGAACACAAAGAGATGCGAGGAATGAAAAAAAAAAAAAACAGTTCCAATAGTGGGACGGTTTCGATTAGTGAATGGTTTATATTCAAATTTGCAGGTTAAGTTTTTTTTTTTTTTTTTTTTTTGTTTTTTTTTGTTTTTGTTTTGTGTATACCTATTTTCTTAGTTTAAAATAATTTTAACTCCAACTATTGTAGTTAAGCCAATTGTGATTTTAAATAAATTTGAAATTCCAACAAAGTTGGAGAATTGGCCAAAAAAATTACACATGTCAATTTAGTGTTATGCCATTTGTCATTGTCACACCCCTTTTTTATACCAAAAACAAACTTTTCCCACTAAACCCTCTTAAATAAATAAAAGAATTTAGTAAAAGCTTGAAAAGGGTTTTTCAATTTTGAAAGTGACAAAAATGTGTGTTTAAAAGGAATTAACTCAGAGTCGCCACCTGACAATTGATTTCGGTGTGCCATGCCACCGTTTTTTAAATGATTTTCCTTTAAAACACTTTAGACTTCAAAACTAAGTCTGCACCAGAGATTCGGGTAAGGGGGTTCATTTGACTCGGGGAGAAGGTGTTAGGCACTCCCCAAGTCCCGTGAAGATCACGGTTGCGTACTCGATCAAGTTGGCTTTTAAAACATTCAAATTGAGGTAAAACACATAGAAATAAAATAAACACACAAGAGACTCGAGGTCGTCCCCACCTAATAAAAGGAAAAAAGAAAAAACTAAAATTCTAAATTATCCTACATTACTTCTTCAACGATGTTCGCCACGGCCTACAAAATATTTACATGGTTCTTCGGGGCATACCCCGAATAATAATATGTACATATCCCTCGGGGCATTCCCCGAATAAATTAACTACGGGAACGACCTCTCGCCTCGAAACCAATAAAAATCCTAAGGCTTGCCTACCCGGTGATGACGGCCTAATCATGGTACTAGCGAATGGTATAACAAATAAAGTAAGAAGAGAGAATTAAATAAATAAATAAAAACTCAAATCATACTCATGTTCTTCTACCCAGGTATTTGACCCAATCCCATTTCCTATAATCATGTGAATAAATTAATATCTAACAAGTTCGATCCCTCCCTAACGTGAATACCGTCATCACTTTACCGAGATTGATTCAAATCAATTATCAACTAACCTATAGAAAATCACAGTTTCTTTTGAAATTCTCTTTCCTTAAAGATCTTATAATTACCTTAAAAGTATATATCTAAGTTAGGACCAACCGATGAATATCAAATACTCTAATTTAATATTGCACTAAACTAGGAAGTGAACTAGCTTAACAAGCAATGGAACTTCAATTACATACATACACTCCATTTCAAAATATCAAGCAGTAAAGAATTCACACAAATCTTTCATTCAACTATCATATAGGAACATGATTAATAAATAAAGGGTAGGATAGTGACGGACCTCAAAACAAAGCAAATTTAAATCTGAAAATGTTTAACACCAGAAAATTTGAACATCGACAACCTCGACGGAACCGCGAATCTGCCCGGAAACACCTCGAATCGAACTCCAAATCTCAATTGATCTCTGCCTCGGATCTGCCCGTTCTCTGGCTGTGTATATGTGTTTCTAAAGTTCGATGATCGCTGGCCGAAAACGGAAATGCTGGCTGGTGTTCGTGAGTTCAGTTGGGGTGCGTCAATGGTTGACGGCGTGAGATTTGGCGGCGGCGCTAATGGAGATTGGGGGTAGGCGGCTGTATTCTTCTTGTGCTCTAGGTTTTTTGTGTGTTCCTCTGTTATGTTGTAGAAGGTGACTGCAAGGTGGGGGTGGGCGACTAGTTGAAGAAGGATAACGGCGGCCGTTCTTCAGCAGAGTCGGAGCAGAGGCGGCTGCTCTGTGTGCTGTGAAGTATGACGATGGAGATGAGGGAGGCAGTGGCGGTGGCTGTTCTTGGAGATGCGGTAGACTTGGGTTGGTCGCGGGTGAGCAGGCGGCTGGGGTAGTCTCCTAGGGTTTTTTCATTGTTTTGGGTTGATGAAGAAGGAGAGGTTCTCCTTGGGCGCTGGGGGTAGGCGGCAGGGTAGTTTTTTCTAGGCTAGGGTTTTTTTTTGTAATGTTGTGGAAGATGATGAGGGGTGGGCGGCTGGGGTTCTAGTGTAGCTCTAGGTTTTTGTTTTGTGTCCAAGTTTATTATGTGGAGAAGATGAACAGTGGGGAATGGGTAGGCGGCTGATGGTCTAGGTCTGGCCGCTGGCTTGGAGATGAAGGCTGGTGTGGTTGTTAGAAGGGCTAGCGGCGGCAGAAGGTGTGGGGGGGAGCAGGTCGGCGGCTGTAGCCTCTTAGGTCTAGGGTTTTTTTTTTCTTTTGTGTGTTATGAAGAAGAGAAGGGATCCTAGGGTTAGGGGTGTGTGGCTGAAGGGTTCTTTTTGTGTGTCTCCTCCTTTTTTGCTGATGGTTTTCCCCTAGGTATATAAGGTTTTAGGGTTATTTTTTAGGTTAGGATAGTATGGGCTTGAGAATAATAGGCTATATATGAATTGGGCCAAATTTACCTTTAAAAAGTAACCATTTAATGCTACTAGACTAAAACTATTAATTCATAAAATAATAACTACAAAATTATGAAATCATTCCTAATTAATTAAATTAAAATTAAAAACTAAAAGTGAAACTATTTTTGTATTTTTTAATTTTATGATAAAAATAATGTAAAAGAGTAAAAATTAGTGTAAATAGCTATATGAGACCTAAATTAAATATTCTACGCTAAAACGGGCAACATTTCGGGGATGGTAAAAAATTACGTGTCTACAGCTGCCCCTCTTTGACTGAAAAAATACAAAGTATTTTCAGACAAAGAACGACTAGACAGGATTTTTGACCAGACCCTTATTTAAAAGACCAACTAGAAGAAAAGAGAATGTGACCGAGCTCTGGTATCTGAGCTGCCTACATATCCCCGGCTATAGAGGAATCAGGCCACGTGTAGTTCAGAAGTGAATGAGATGATGGAATGTACCGAGGTGGAGAGTCGAGTCGGGTGCCGTCGAGGTTCCAGTCCGCGGTTCCAGCCATTACATCCAAATCAGCAAATGAAAAAGGCTAACTAAACCTATTAACTATGAGTTACAAGATTCCTATCTATGAGTTTTCTGAAGCTTGATCTTGATTCTTGAATGGTTCTTCATGCAGACTTCAGATCTGAACCTTGATGCTCGCTAGATGCAGGTGTTAGCTCTTTTTCTTCTGCTTTTCGGATCAAAACCGGACATGCGATGCTTGTGACTTTAGACATGTCTTGAGCGATCCACCTCTTGTCTCGGACTCTGCATTTTGGACTCACCTCCCTTTTCTCTCTCTTTTTCTTTTTTCTTCTATTCTGGATTGAAATTATTTCTGAAATGATTTCCCTCGTTGTCCAGGTGGGCGCCTGACATTACAGCAAAACAGACAAAACAAAAGAAAATTTTTCTGCCCCAGTTTGGGATTCGGGCATAGATATGAATGTTAATTGGATCATGCTACCTACAGTGCTCTCAAAATTTGAAAGTTAGATCCCATTATCCAGGAGGGTCCTGAAAACTTAAAATTAAATCCCATTATCCAGGAGGGTCCTAAAAACTTAAAATTAAATCCCATTATCCAGGAGGGTCCTGAAAACTTAAAACTAAATCCCATTATCCAGGAGGGTCCTGAAAACTTAAAACTAAATCCCATTATCCAGGAGGGTCCTAAAAACTTAAAATTAAATCCCATTATCCAGGAGGGTCCCGAAAACTTAAAACTAAATCCCATTATCCAGGAGGGTCCCGAAAACTTAAAACTAAATCCCATTATCCAGGAGGGTCCTGAAAACTTAAAAGTAAATCCCATTATCCAGGAGGGTCCCTGAAAACTTAAAATTAAATCCCATTATCCAGGAGGATCCTGAAAACTTAAAATTAAATCCCATTATCCATGAGGGTCCTGGAAACTTAAAATAAAATCCCATTATCCAGGAGGGTCCTGAAAGCTTAAAACTAAATCCCATTATCCAGGAGGGTCCCGAAAACTTAAAACTAAATCCCATTATCCAGGAGGGTCCCGAAAACTTAAAACTAAATCCCATTATCCAGGAGGGTCCTGAAAACTTAAAAGTAAATCCCATTATCCAGGAGGGTCCTGAAAACTTAAAATTAAATCCCATTATCCAGGAGGGTCCTGAAAACTTAAAACTAAATCCCATTATCCAGGAGGGTCCCGAAAACTTAAAATTAAATCCCATTATCCAGGAGGGTCCAGAAAACTTAAAAATTAAATCCCATTATCCAGGAGGGTCCTGAAAACTTAAAATTAAATCCCATTATCCAGTAGGGTCCTGAAAACTTAAAATTAAATCCCATTATCCAGGAGGGTCCTGAAAACTTAAAATTAAATCCCATTATCCAGGAGGGTCCCGAAAACTTAAAACTAAATCCCATTATCCAGGAGGGTCCTGAAAACTTAAAATTAAATCCCATTATCCAGGAGGGTCCCGAAAACTTAAAATTAAATCCCATTATCCAGGAGGGTCCTGAAAACTTAAAATTAAATCCCATTATCCAGGAGGGTCCCGAAAACTTAAAATTAAATCCCATTATCCAGGAGGGTCCCGAAAACTTAAAAATAAATCCCATTATCCAGGAGGGTCCTGAAAACATAAAATTAAATCCCATTATCCAGGAGGGTCCTGAAAACTTAAAATTAAATCCCATTATCCAGGAGGGTCCCGAAAACTTAAAATTAAATCCCATTATCCAGGAGGGTCCCGAAAACTTAAAAATAAATCCCATTATCCAGGAGGGTCCTGAAAACATAAAATTAAATCCCATTATCCAGGAGGGTCCTGAAAACTAAAAATTAAATCCCATTATCCAGGAGGGTCCTGAAAACTTAAAATTAAATCCCATTATCCAGGAGGGTCCTGAAAACGAAAAATTAAAATCCCATTATCCAGGAGGGTCCTGAAAACTCTAAAATTAAATCCCATTATCCAGGAGGGTCCTAAAAACTTAAAATTAAATCCCATTATCCAGGAGGGTCCTGAAAATTCTAAATTAAAATTCCATTCTCCAGGAGGGTCCTTCAAAACTTAAAATTAAATCCCATTATCCAGGAGGGTCCCGAAAATTCTAAAACTAAATCCCATTATCCAGGAGGGTCCTGAAAACTTAAAATTAAATCCATTATCCAGGAGGGTCCCTGAAAACTTAAAACTAAATCCCATTATCCAGGAGGGTCCTAAAAACTTAAAATTAAATCACATTATCCAGGAGGGTCCCGAAAATTCTAAAACTAAATCCCATTATCCAGGAGGGTCCTGAAAACTTAAAACTAAATTCCATTATCCAGGAGGGTCCCTGAAAACTTAAAATTAAATCCCATTATCCGGGAGGGTCCTGAAAATTCTAAAACTAAATCCCATTATCCAGGAGGGTCCCGAAAACAAAAGAAATTTTTTTCTGCCCCAGTTTGGGACTGGGCATAAATGTAAGTGTTAATTGGACTATGCTACCTACAAAGCTCTCAAAATTCTAAAATTAAATCCCATTATCCAAGAGGGTCCTGAGAATTCCAAAACTAAATCCCATTATCCAGGAGGGGCCTGAAAATTCTAAAACTAAATCCCATTATCCAGGAGGGTCCTGAAAACTTAAAATTAAATCCCATTATCCAGGAGGGTCCTAACTTAAAACTAAATCCCATTATCCAGGAGGGGCCTGAAAATTCTAAAACTAAATCCCATTATCCGGGAGGGTCCTGAAAACTTAAAATTAAATCCCATTATCCAGGAGGGTCCTGAAAACTTAAAATTAAATCCCATTATCCAGGAGGTCCTGAAAACTTAAAATTAAATCCCATTATCCAGGAGGGTCCTGAAAACTTAAAATTAAATCCCATTATCCAGGAGGGTCCTGAAAACTTAAAATTAAATCCCATTATCCAGGAGGGTCCTGAAAACTTAAAATTAAATCCCATTATCCAGGAGGGTCCCGAAAACTTAAAACTAAATCCCATTATCCAGGAGGGTCCTGAAAACTTAAAATTAAATCCCATTATCTAGGAGGGCCCTGAAAACTTAAAATTAAATCCCATTATCTAGGAGGGTCCTGAAAACTTAAAATTAAATCCCATTATCCAGGAGGGTCCTGAAAACTTAAAATTAAAATCCCATTATCCAGGAGGGTCCTGAAAACTTAAAACTAAATCCCATTATCCAGGAGGGTCCTGAAAACTTAAAACTAAATCCCATTATCCAGGAGGGTCCTGAAAACTTAAAATTAAATCCCATTATCCAGGAGGGCCCTGAAAACTTAAAATTAAATCCCATTATCCAGGAGGGTCCTGAAAACTTAAAATTAAATCCCATTATCCAGGAGGGTCCTGAAAACTTAAAATTAAATCCCATTATCCAGGAGGGTCCTGAAAACTTAAAACTAAATCCCATGAGCCACGCTCCCATCTTGGATGATTCTGAATATAATTTTGCTCCATGAACAATGCTTTTCCCATAGGAGGTACCTGTGGACTTAAAACATTTCTTGCTCCTGCTTCAGACAAATAAAATCTTGTTAGTTTGAAAATGTGGTGGTTAGTTTGTGGCATTATTCCTGAGCATCTGCTTCCACCACTGCCATGCTTCATTTTGATTAGCTGTTTCAGGCTAGCAAAGAGTTGTTTGACCTTTTGATTGGAATTACATCACAAAACCTCTGACTTGGATCTCTCACATTCACTTGTTGCATTGTGTTTTTATTTTGAGAGGTGCTGAATCTTTGTATTTTCTCAAAATTCAAGATCCACTCAACTGCCTGATCCTCAGTTATCACCATACTTCTTACTCTAAATCATGTTGTGATGTGCATGCCGAACTCCGCTTTATGCGATTGGAAAGCTGGTGGAAAATTTTAAAGTCATTTCTCACTTGTTCGGACCAAACAAACTCATGAAGGGACTTGAACAAAACGAAAGGAACAAATAAGGGACAAGGGAAAGAGATGATACTTGACAAGGAAATTACGAAGTAGAAACTTATCAGATGTGGATATCAACTCTAATGGCCATGACATGCACCTTCGGACTAAGTGGCCTAATCTCTCAAGAAAGTCTAATATTCAACTCTTGTTGTACATCTTCGCTGTGAAACTGGGCTTCAGCGCTTCAATTGTCCCATTTGATCCACAATCCTCAGTCGACTTGTAGTGCCCCGAAGGGTTTTCACCATCAAGCCTCTCTCATTTTGCTCTTTTTCTCAACTCACTGTCGCCTTACGGTGCCCCTGAGGGTTTTCACCGATAAGACTCTCTCATTTTATCATTTTCTCTCATTATTCTGAGAATAAAGGTATTACCCATGATGCAGGGAGATCATACTTTTTACCAACATCTGATATGGCATCCTCAATGATTGATCGGAAGGTCTTCCTTTGGATCGTAATGTAGGCTTTTGGACAGGGGTTAGAAAGAAAGGGTAGCATGAAGGCTCAAAAATAATTCAAGAAGAAAGGGTTCAAAATTACAACTTTTGGAATCAGGCCTTTTGGCAAAATTAAAACATGCGCCCCAGTTTCATGAAGTTTGGGAAATTTTTTTTGAATTTTTTCTTTGATGGGATTTCTTAAAAAAAACTGCCCCAGTATTGATTTCGGGGGATTATGAAATATTTTATTTGGTATGACCGAACCGTAAGGCTGCCTACGTATCTTGTGGTGACAAGAATCAGGTCGAACGTAGTTCAAAGGACTACTTTTTATTACTATTTCTTTTTCTCTTTTTTTTTCTTGTTGTTTTTTTTTCTTTTTCTCATTTCTTTTTCTCTTTTTTTTTTCGGTCCTGACTCTATTTCTGATTCCAAAAGAGGGGTACGAAACAAAAAATTAGGGCTCAAAATGGGTAGCAAAGGATAAAAGTGTTTGGGTAGCCGAATAAAAAGCCTTCGTCATACCAATCTCTGAGACTTCCAAGTACAAGCGTGCAATTGAAGATAAGCAAAGAAATCATGCACAATATCTACTGATGGCATCATCACAAACACAAAGTGCCGACAAGCAATACCTTTGTCTCAATGAATGATCCTTGCCAATTCAGAGCAAACTTGATTCAACATTATCTTGATGTGGAAGAATGTATTTCAGCACTCACTGATTTACCTCAAACTGCTTGAGAAACATTTCCTTGTTGTATGCTCTTATCAACCTCTTGATTTCCAGACTCACTGCCTCAGTTTCACTCAATCCAAACTTTAGTTTTTCTCAGAATGCGTGAATCTTTACTTGTTTCCTCATATGCCTCTTTTGTCATGTTCAAAAATGTGTCATTGCTTCACGATCAGACTATCTTTCAAGATCCAGCTGAGAATTATGTGTGCATGTCATGTCACTTGAGTTAGGATGAAGAGAACTATAAGGGAAAAAAGTAACCTAAACAAAACTGACCAAGACTAACAGAAAACATGATATTGCATTAGACAGATGGTGAAAAGGGTTTGAACAGAACAAGAAAAACAGACATGGGTTGCAACCTTAGAACAATCCTAAAGAACATTAGACGAGTTACTACAACTAAACAAACTAGACAAAATGAGAAGAAGAAGAGTTTGAGCCACAAGATAATATCTAGACTATAACCCTGAAATAACCCGGACAAGCAGAAATGACAGTAAAATAAACCACCAAAACTCCTCCCTGGCCAAACAAAAAAGGAGTGTCTTTCCAATTACCAAACTCAACATTACTAGATTGCACATCAAAATTACCGGGACCTTCACCAATTTCAACATCATGAACTTCAGCCAACAACTTCCCAAGAGGATTCTCACACTCCATGTCACCATGCATCTTTCCCACAAAACTTGCATCATCATGTGCAGGTAAAGAATTCTGTGCAATGTTTGGGTATCTGGAGCTGGGAATGCGGTTGTTTTAACTGGTGGAGCATGGAAAGTTTGGGAGGAAGCGCCGGGGTAATTGTGGTAAGGGGTGAAGCCTGGTGCGTGTTGTGGGGAAAGATCCACGGTAGTAGGAACCGAAGGTGGAGGATGTCCCTTAATCCAGGCTTGATACATTTTCACCATCTGTTGTTTCAACATTTGGACCTCATCTTACAATTTAGACTCCGACATCTCAACCTCCCTCGACGGGTCAACAACTCTTATGTCCAACTCTTTGCCAGTCATGGCTTCCTTGCTTTTTGACATTGTGTTGTGTGGATTAATTGCCAAAGTACCACAAACTAACCACGCTCTGTTATGATAACAATGGAAGTAACAAAGAGGAGCAAAACAAAGCCAACATGTTAGCGTTAGGACATTTATCAGATAGAAATATCACATTACGTGCAATGCCCCTAGCAACAATTAACGATTCTAAAATTGCTTCGAGGGTACGAAGGTCATTTGGCATCATCCCCACTTTGTTCATTTCAACCTTCTCTTTTCTTTCATTTCTAGCACTTCTTGGCTTTCCCGTTTTCCTTCCTTTCCTTTTCTCTTTAGTTGTCACTCTTTTCTTTCCTCTCCTTCCTCACATCCACAATTCATTATTTTTTTTCTCTTTTTCTTTTTTTCTTTTTTTTTAGTTTTCAGAAAAATGATTCGATCGAACCCTGTGTAGGTTGCCTACGTATCATGCCCCTCATGAATCAGATCAAGCGTAGTTCTTGAAAGTAATAGATAAAATAAACTAAGAAGCAAAAATCTTTTTTGGAATTTTTCATTTATAATTTTTTTTTGGTTTCTCAAATACAAAACATGAAATACTATAACAAAAGACTCGACAATCTTAACTAAACTGACAGACTCGATACGACTGTACAAGACTAAAAACTAAAAGACAATCATAAAATAGACTAAAAGAAATTAAAAAGTTTCTACAAGCAGCTCGTGCATGCACTGGTCTTTGACTAGATTGGTCTTGAAGTATTTATCATGCTCAAATTCTAGCAAATCGCTCCTTACCTGAATAGGAAAAATAACATTAAATAGAGTTAGTGACTCAAGACTCATGCAAGAAAAAAAAATTGGACTATTTTTGAAAATTAACCACATGGCCAAGAGTGGCTATTAATGCAGACCCAAGAAAGGTGAATATGAAAATGCCCAAAAATTAATGCTTATATGGACTTACTTTCGGGTAGGGGTAAGGCCTGTGTACGTATTACCCTCCCCAGACCCCACTTTGTGGGAACATACTGGGTAGTTGTTGTTGTTGTTGTTGTTGGACTTAACTTTCCATGATTATGACCCAAAAATTAATTTGAAGAAACAACCCATTTTACAAAAATTGCCGATATGGCCAAAAGTGGCTAAAGATGCAAATTCAAAAAGGAAAGACATTAAATTGATATGATACCTAACTGTGGACTCAAAATCCTAAGATATGGGTTTATTGAACCACTTTCGCAAAAATTGCCCCATTTCGCAAGAACGACCGATGTGGTCATAAGTGGCTAGACATGCAAGATTTGGCTAAGACCCCGCAAAGCCAAGAACCTAGGACTTACTAGGATGACCGGACCCTATGTGGGTTGCCTACGTATCTCGCCCCGAGAGACGAGAATCAGGTTCGCGTAGTTCGGAAAGATGCAATTAATTTGTAAAAAGATATATTTTATCATTTTGAAAAAGATGGAAAAATGTAAAATCTTTTTGGATTTTTTCATTTTCAATTTTTTTGAATTTTTGAAAAATAATGGAAAAGTGTAAAATATTTTTTGGATTTTTCATTTTCAATTTTTTTGGATTTTTGGAAAATAATAAAAAATGTAAAATCTTTTTGGATTTTTCATTTTTAATTTTTTTTGAATTTTTGAAAAATAAGGAAAAAGTGTAAAATCTTTTTGAATTTTCTTTTTCTTCTTTTTTTGGATTTTTCTTGAAAAGTTGTGAAAGGAAAATGCATCCCGACCCTATTTTCTTCATTTTTTCACCCTTCTTTCCCGAACATCGGTCCGCCAAATAACCTTTTTACCCTCAAAGATGCGACATTTAGCACATAGGATGATTACATGTCATTTTGGGCCACGGGCCCATTTTGACCAAATTTGGACAAGTTTCCTACAAAGGGACACGGTACTTGGGACCGAACCCTGCTAGGTCTAAATGACATGATGCAAATAAAAATGAGCTAAAGGCTGACCTACGGTTGGGTTCACTAACAAGGCGATTCGGGGGAGCGTATGGTCGATGGTGGCTGCTCAAGCTTTCCACCCACTCCATACGTCCGACGGCCCCCCCTCCTAAATAAAGGGTGACTCAACAAAGATTTCGTGCACGCGACGCGTGCTCCGAGACTTGTTTCAGAAAGAATTGACAAGGTAATGCATATGATGACAGTTATAAAGCAGTAAACACATAAAGCAAAAACTGTAAACAAATAAGCAACTAGCAAATAACAAAATATAAAAACATAATAAAAATCAAATAAAGCTAATGAAAAAGCACAAAAAACCTCAATCAAATATTCTAAAAGCCAACAAAATCAAGTACTAGCTCGAACCTGCAAGTCCCCAGCAGAGTCGCCAAAGATGTCACACCCCTTTTTTTATACCAAAAACAAACTTTTCCCACTAAACCCTCTTAAATAAATAAAAGAATTTAGTAAAAGCTTGAAAAGGGTTTTTCAATTTTGAAAGTGACAAAAATGTGTGTTTAAAAGGAATTAACTCAGAGTCGCCACCTGACAATTGATTTCGGTGTGCCAAGCCACCGTTTTTTAAATGATTTTCCTTTAAAACACTTTAGACTTCAAAACTAAGTCTGCACCAGAGATTCGGGTAAGGGGGTTCATTTGACTCGGGGAGAAGGTGTTAGGCACTCCCCAAGTCCCGTGAAGATCACGGTTGCGTACTCGATCAAGTTGGCTTTCAAAACATTCAAATTGAGGTAAAACACATAGAAATAAAATAAACACACAAGAGACTCGAGGTCGTCCCCACCTAATAAAAGGAAAAAAGAAAAAACTAAAATTCTAAATTATCCTACATTACTTCTTCAACGATGTTCGCCACGGCCTACAAAATATTTACATGGTTCTTCGGGGCATACCCCGAATAATAATATGTACATATCCCTCGGGGCATTCCCCGAATAAATTAACTACGGGAACGACCTCTCGCCTCGAAACCAATAAAAATCCTAAGGCTTGCCTACCCGGTGATGACGGCCTAATCATGGTACTAGCGAATGGTATAACAAATAAAGTAAGAAGAGAGAATTAAATAAATAAATAAAAACTCAAATCATACTCATGTTCTTCTACCCAGGTATTTGACCCAATCCCATTTCCTATAATCATGTGAATAAATTAATATCTAACAAGTTCGATCCCTCCCTAACGTGAATACCGTCATCACTTTACCGAGATTGATTCAAATCAATTATCAACTAACCTATAGAAAATCACAGTTTCTTTTGAAATTCTCTTTCCTTAAAGATCTTATAATTACCTTAAAAGTATATATCTAAGTTAGGACCAACCGATGAATATCAAACACTCTAATTCAATATTGCACTAAACTAGGAAGTGAACTAGCTTAACAAGCAATGGAACTTCAATTACATACAGACACTCCATTTCAAAATATCAAGCAGTAAAGAATTCACACAAATCTTTCATTCAACTATCATATAGGAACATGATTAATAAATAAAGGGTAGGATAGTGACGGACCTCAAAACAAAGCAAATTTAAATCTGAAAATGTTTAACACCAGAAAATTTGAACATCGACAACCTCGACGGAACCGCGAATCTGCCCGGAAACATCTCGAATCGAACTCCAAATCTCAATTGATCTCTGCCTCGGATCTGCCCGTTCTCTGGCTGTGTATATGTGTTTCTAAAGTTCGATGATCGCTGGCCGAAAACGAAAATGCTGGCTGGTGTTCGTGAGTTCAGTTGGGGTGCGTCAATGGTTGACGGCGTGAGATTTGGCGGCGGCGCTAATGGAGATTGGGGGTAGGCGGCTGTATTCTTCTTGTGCTCTAGGTTTTTTGTGTGTTCCTCTGTTATGTTGTAGAAGGTGACTGCAAGGTGGGGGTGGGCGACTAGTTGAAGAAGGATAACGGCGGCCGTTCTTCAGCAGAGGCGGAGCAGAGGCGGCTGCTCTGTGTGCTGTGAAGTATGACGATGGAGATGAGGGAGGCAGTGGTGGTGGCTGTTCTTGGAGATGCGGCAGACTTGGGTTGGTCGCGGGTGAGCAGGCGGCTGGGGTAGTCTCCTAGGGTTTTTTCATTGTTTTGGGTTGATGAAGAAGGAGAGGTTCTCCTTGGGCGCTGGGGGTAGGCGGCAGGGTAGTTTTTTCTAGGCTAGGGTTTTTTTTTGTAATGTTGTGGAAGATGATGAGGGGTGGGCGGCTGGGGTTCTAGTGTAGCTCTAGGTTTTTGTTTTGTGTCCAAGTTTATTATGTGGAGAAGATGAACAGTGGGGAATGGGTAGGCGGCTGGTGGTTTAGGTCTGGCCGCTGGCTTGGAGATGAAGGCTGGTGTGGTTGTTAGAAGGGCTAGCGGCGGCAGAAGGTGTGGGGGGGAGCAGGTCGGCGGCTGTAGCCTCTTAGGTCTAGGGTTTTTTTTTCTTTTGTGTGTTATGAAGAAGAGAAGGGATCCTAGGGTTAGGGGTGTGTGGCTGAAGGGTTCTTTTTGTGTGTCTCCCCCTTTTTTGCTGATGGTTTTCCCCTAGGTATATAAGGTTTTAGGGTTATTTTTTAGGTTAGGATAGTATGGGCTTGAGAATAATAGGCTATATATGAATTGGGCCAAATTTACCTTTAAAAAGTAACCATTTAATGCTACTAGACTAAAACTATTAATTCATAAAATAATAACTACAAAATTATGAAATCATTCCTAATTAATTAAATTAAAATTAAAAACTAAAAGTGAAACTATTTTTGTATTTTTCAATTTTATGATAAAAATAATGTAAAAGAGTAAAAATTAGTGTAAATAGCTATATGAGACCTAAATTAAATATTCTACGCTAAAACGGGCAACATTTCGGGGATGGTCAAAAATTACGTGTCTACAGTCATGATAATCTTGCTTTGCTTCTCCTATTCTATATACATAGATAGATAGATTATATATAGATATATAGTTTTGATTGAGTAGTTCATTTTTTATTTATACTTTTCTATTTTTAATATATCTAATTATATGATATCTATATTTATATTCAAATAAAGTAACCAATTAAATAAAAACTTTAAGAAGGTTTTTTTTAGAGGTAGTTTATTTTATCTTAATAATGGCACTTTTAATTATTAATATTTTTGTTTTTTTAATTGTAGCAATTTTTCTTTTTAATTTTAAGATAACTTAAAACTCCAAAGTGAAACTTATCCCCAATCTGAATGAGTGGTTATTTTTTTTATTTATATTCTCGTTTTTTAATATAGCTATTTATAATACAACTATATTTATTAATTCAAATAGAGTAACCAATTAATTCAAAATTTAAGAAGTTTTTTTAATTAATAAGTTAGTTTATTTTGTCTTAATATTGCCACTTGGCTTTTTGTGGTTATGCCACTTGTCTTAATAATGTGATTTTGCCTCTCCTTTTATTATATATAGATATTTAAATTACTGCACTGAATATATATTTTACAAGCTTTATTTTCTTTCATTCTGAATTGTGTAAATACGTTTTTAAATTTTTGAATTTTTATAGTTAATACTAAAATTATTGTTACAAACAAATTATTCTAATTAATATTTTTTTACTATGCTCATTATTTTGTTCTTCCAGTATTATATATGCTTGAATACCTTTTATTTTTTTAATTTATAAATAATATTTATTTATTCTATAGGTAAGTCCATAATATAAATTAAAAAGTGAAAATCATAATATCAAAAGTTTTAAAAAATAAAAAAGAAGATAAATGTTTATAATTTAGAGGGTAAAATAGGTATTTGACAATCTAAAATTTAGAAAATTTAGTTGAGTGACCTTTTGAGTGCAATATGCATAGTTCAAAGACTTTATTGTTACAAACGAAAGTAAAGTGATTTTAAAAGCTAATTTTGGATAGTTAAGTGACTATGTGAGTAATTGACTCGATTTTAATATATAAGGGGATATAGTGATAAAAAAATAATAATTTAATGAGGGGTTTTAGGGTGTTCACTCAATATAAAAAAGGTAAACCATGTAGTTAGAATCACGTGCCTTGCACATTGAGATTCATATTGATCGTGAAAAACATTTGACTGTCTAACGGCAGGGGTTGTTCCACTCTGACGGCGGGGGGTGGCACAACCATTCTATCATGGTTAAAATATCGTGGTATAGTTAGTTTTCATACTAGTCAATGAAAAATAGTTACCGTTTATCAAGTCAATAAAAAATATCCACTATTTTACTGCAACAGGGACCGGTCCAGTATAATATATGGGAGTTCTGGTGCATTTGTGTACGAACTCCAGCATATTATGCTGGACCGGTATACTTTGCTAACTCCTGTAAAATTTGTGGGAGATTGGAGCATCAGTGCTCCATACTCCAGTATATTATACTGGACAATTATACTTGCTGGAACTCCCGTAAAATTTACGGGAGTTCAAGCATACTTAGGCTGAAACTCCCGTAAAATTTGCGGGTGTATTTTTTTTCAGATTTTGAACAGTGTTTTCGCTCAGATTTAAAGTGGCTAAATTTCGATGATTTTTAAAACTTGACTATTTTTCAACGACCAGTGGTAAATTTCGATGACTTTTAAAACTTGAATTTCTCCCATTCTATCCTGTGGTGAATAGTTTCTTGATTTTTAATGTATGACATTAGTTTTTATGAATACTTAGAGATGATTTTGGTCAACTTCTAGCAAATGTTTGATAATTTTAGTCACTGTAGCCAATTATCATGTTTATGACATTTTTTTTAAGTCACTGTAGCCAATTATCATGTTTATGACACAAAAATAGTGCTGACATTGCAACTCGGATTAGTGGATATATGCAATAAATTCTGTAATTTATTTGTTTATTTCATGCTCAATGTTAATATTAATAAATTCTGTTATTTAGTGACTTGATTGTGATGACATACTAGTTAATTTTTATTTGATGCATATGTATCACTAGATGCGGGTAAGTTTTTGGTAATTTATGTTATGTGACATATTTGCTCCTTAAGAAAATGAAATTTTCATAGCTATAAATTTCACTAAATTACAGCTAACAATTGATCGTCTAAGCCATAAGGCCGAGAAAGATATCAATTCCGTTTAGATGAAAATTCCTTATTAGTTGAGATCTCTCAAGGAAGTTTTAGGATTAAGGATAAGAAATCTATTTAAAAGGATACTTCGCCTTTATAGAACGTATAACAATTTAAAATATGTAATTTTTCAGGTTTAAACATGCCTATGAGCAAAAAATTGTAAGTAGACAGTATTTAAGAAAATTTTGTAGAATCATGACAGTAATAAGTAATTAACAAAATGGCATTTAATTAATTAACAAAAGTAGTACATAATTAATGTCAATCCTTAAAAGAACTTTAATGTTATAAAATAATAAAAGAAGAAGAACAATATTGCAGAGAAAGAGAAAGAAAGAATTCTTATTGAATTTTGGGATGATTTACAATGGGATAAGAGCCCTCTATTTATAGGAGAAATATGACTTAGTCACAAAGTAAAACTATCCACAAGATAGACATTCACTCCAAATAGAATTCTATTCATAACATTCCCGCTTGAATGTCTACTCAATAAGTAATGTGCCTCATTAAAACCTTAACTAAAATAAAACCCAATGAGAAAAGAAATCTAAAAAAGGAAAAAGAGTACACATATCTAATAATACGCCTTTTGGTTGCCTCGTTAAAAACCTCGCAAGGAAAACCCAGTGGGACAAAACCTTGTAAGGGAAAAAGAGTGCAACGCGCATTAACTCCCCCTGATGAGAGCATCAATTCACATCCTTAATCCTTCGCATCCCAATCTTGTACACTAGCTTCTTGAAGGTTAATGTCGACAAGGATTTTATATCAGTTTCAATATATTTTCATAACGACATAACATATAGATCTCTTCATTCATATATTTAGGTACCTGAATCTCTCATGAGATTTTATGAAATGTTATGTCATATGATCTTTTAGATCACTTGCCTCCTTTATTATGATCATTTTGATCATTTGCTCATCTTCTTTGTCAAGAAGTTTATTTGAAACTGATTTGTCTATACGCTTTAAGCTTACCATAGACTTTGTCCTTCTAGGACTTATTATAATATGAGCATTTGCAGTGAGAATATAGTTACTTTCTTTGAGTCAGCAAATGCGTCTGGCATGCTTTGCAATAAATTGCAAATGAATTATCCATTTATGAACTTCAAGTTCATATTATTTTATTCGAGGATTTAGATGTATAAATGATAATTCATTCCATGTAACTTTTTCTCAACTGTTGTATCTTGTCTCCCCCTCATGTTAGAAAACTAACTTGTTTCCTCAACTTTGAGAATCCATCTTTGTGCGTTATGGTGTTAATTAAAATATTACACTGCACATAAATAATAATAAGATGGAATTATTTTGTTCCTGACCCTGAACCAATTGTGAGGAGAGAATGTAATATACTTACGTATAGAATCAATATCAAACTGTTATATTTGTTCTCATAAGCAATAATTTAGCTATTAAGTGGAGGCACTCAATAAATCATTTTGCTAAACCAATTGTGATGTAGACCAACTTATCAAGATGAACTTCTTGAATAGAAAATCTGGAAATTATGCTCTAAATTAAATGATTGAGCAAGTTACCTCGCACACACCGGCCAGGTTGCGGGTTAATAATAATTGCACATGTAACCATCTCATAGATGCATCTTATGTGGTATACATGGCGGGTGAATGAGCCCATATTCACCTTTGATATTTCCAGCATTCATGGGATTCAATCCCACTTTTAATTGGTATATTAATTAATGAGAACAGACATATAAAAGAATTCGTAAAGAACTTTCTAGTTCTTTAATATTTACCCATGTGAATTCTATTTATTTCTGCACATCATACTTAAATTGATATAGGTAAATCAATTATGCCAACTGAATAAATTATCAATATTGATAAATTTCATATTTACACCATGATGTGTGCAATTATGAATAAACTCCAAGTTTATTATGATATGGGTTTTATATCAATAAAATATATACTTCATTGTGGTATTCTTTTGTTTATGTAGTACAAATTGGAGATAAAGCGAGTAGCTTTTTACATACATATTATCCCGCTACAAGTTGTAGTAATAGAAGATATTAAATCTTTCCTTTATTTATAGTCTCAATATAATCAACCGCTTTCGCGTATACTTTGGAAACTGAATAAGTTTCTTTGAGACTTACTACAACACAATACCTTATTGGTAATTAATTGTGTTTCTCCAAAATAGTAATAATTGGCTCTTCCAGAGCTCTCAATTAATTTTGTACTATCACAGATCCATCAACATCCATGTGGTGAATATCTCTTTTAAAGAGAAAATTATACCATTATGTGTATGGTCAAAATTATATGCAAGATCTGTTTCTAGCATTACCATTGTCTTTTAATAATCACAATACCAAAATATTTGGCGTACAATAGGTACGTGATCAATGACCATTCATGTCATAATAATGATATTATTTATGGAATCATCTCAAACCTTCTTCTAGAGGTGAGTGTGGTGTAATCACTACCACTAGCACATTTATATTCTTCCAAAAATGAATATATATTCATAAATAAGATGTTTTCTCATTCACATCATGAATGGACTATAGTCATATGTATGTGCTTTATAAAATCTCATGTTAAATCGGTAACAAAATTGACTAGTCATCTGTATGTGCTTTATAAAATCTCATGTCAAATCGGTGAAAAAATTTGAATAAAAAGCTATTGTTGATATCTGGTTTTCGCGAAGAGGAAAGTGAAAGGCTGATGGATTTGGCCTTTACGAATGCTTAGAGGAAGTCGTGAACACGAAGGGGTGGGATGAGCTACTACGCGAACGCGGGACAGAGATCGCGAATGCATAGAAGGAAAAGCTGGGCCTGAGGTCATTGGCCTACGCAAACGGGAGACCTGGTATGCGAACGTGAAGGGGCTGGGTAATTGGCCTTTACGAACACGAGCAACAGGCCACAAACACGAAAAAGGGCGGACCTGGGTTGGGTAGAATGTTTAAAATCAGGATTTGAGTTTATTACACCCATTTTTCTCTTGGCTTAAGTAATTTTGGAGCTTTTGAAGATGGGGTTCCGTCATGCAACATGAGGTAAGTAATTTATGCTAGCTTTAAGTTAAATACAAGGTTTATATATGGATTTAGACATGAAAATTTGTAGAAAACTTGGGGTTTTAAGGGAAAACCTAGAAAATTGATATTCTTGAAATTTGACCTTGGATATGGAATTAAGAGAAAATTATATATTTTAGTTCGTGAGTTCATGGGTAAACCTTATCTTCAAAAAATTTTGAAATCCGTGCAAGTGGGCCCGAGAGCGTTTTTCTCAACCTTTCGACCGGGGTTAGGAATTGTTATAAATTGGATTTGTAATAAGTAATTGAGTTTATATAAATGGATTTGCATAATTATTGGCTAGTTTTGGAGCATTTAGCATCAATTAGAGTCGTCGAAAGGGCGTGGAATGCCAGTTATGGATCTTTGGGGTTAGGTGAGTCTCCTTTCTAACCTTGTAAGAGGGAATTGTCCCCATAGGTGAGTTAACCCTATTGCGATCGCATAGACCAAAAATCAGGCCCTGGTAATTCCTCTTACGCGATCGCTTTCACAGACCATGCGATCACATAGCTCTACTTCCTCACACTACGCGATCGCATCACTCTCCCTCGTGACCGCACTAAGCAAGTTCCTCTACCTATGTGATCACACACTCCTTTACTTGATCGCATAGAGCGAAATTCTCTGCAATTTTTCTGCTGCATTATCACGCTCAAAATTCCCCGTTGGCTATCCGAATTCACCCCGAGGCTCTCGGGACCTCAACCAAATGCACAGATATGTTCTATTGCTTCATTCAAACTTGCTCGTAACATAAAAATTCTATCATAAACATCAAAATCATCGAATTACTACAGATTCAAGCCTAAGTTAAACTAAAACTTCCGAAACTTGCATTTGATTTAAAGCCCGACCTAAACACCTCCGAATGATCTGAAACTTTGCACGCATATCCAAAATCACCTAACGACGCTACTACAACTCTCAAAATTATATTCCGACACTCGGATCAAAATATCATCTACCATCCGGAATTCGCCAAAATCCAATCTTAGCCAATTCAAGCATAATTCTACACCGGACCTCCAAATTCAATTTCGATTGCGCCCCAAAGTCATAAATCATCCCTTGAAACTAGTCGAATCATCAAAAATTCATTCCGAGCCTTCTAACTCATAAGTCAACATTCGATTGACTTTTCCAAACTAACATTCCCATAAAGAGACTTATTGTCTCATTTCTAACCAAAATCTATCCAAATTACTTCAAATTTTTCAAACACATATAATAAAATATATAGAAGTATAAAACAGGAAAAAAAGAATGGTAATTCCCGTGACGACGGGTTCGGTCGTTACACATTCTTTTATTTACATTGTAAAGATTTTCTTTTACTAGTAAAATTGAAGGAAAATCTTGGTTTTCAAAATTGTCAAAATGAGAATTTAATCAAGTAATTTGGTTGGATTGCCTAATAGCAGTGTCCATCGCCATCATGACACTTAGTGGATTTTGGGTCGTGGCATCTTTCACATCTAAAATCCTATAAGTGTAGTTTTTTGAAAAATTATAGCTAGAATTGAATAAAACGAATTATTGTTAAAATAAATGTAATATTATAGGGTACATGTCTATGTTTATCTAAATAACAAAAAAAGAAATTTACAAAATCAAATAAAACTTTACTTACATATATGATAAAGTAAATATACATGTTCGAGAAAGAAACATCACAAGTTGGTCAATATTAAAAAATGTTGTTTCTTTTTTCTTCTTGAAGAATATTTGATTGAAGAGTCAATTTGTATAAATATCTCAAAACTTATCAAACTCATTCCGAACTCGATCCGACCAACCCGATACCATCAAATACGGATAACAAAGCATAAAGAATCAGAAATAGAGAAAACGGGGCGGTATCTCATGAGACGATTGGACGGGTCATCACAAATAATCAACTAATTTAACATATAATGATTCAAAGAACAAAACTTTTGAAAATATAGGGTATTAAAAATTCAAATTGTTGTGCTAGAGATATCGATAAACTTAAAGTGGAGTTATGCTGAAATACATCCGTATTTGATGGTATCGGGTTGGTCGGATCGAGTTCGGAATGAGTTTAGATGAAAATTCCTTTAGTAAGATTTAGACTAGCTATCTCTCCTCTTTCAAGGATGTTTTACGATTAATAGTTGAGGGTATACAATTTTTTACCTTTCGACATGCGTAAATCCTCGTATTTAATTAAATCGCAAGAGAACCAAATACAAGAAGGTAAACTTTATGAGTAGAGTTACCCAAAATACGCGTTGACCATTATTCGGTTATAATCAAATTGCAAGTAAATTGTCTGAATCTACCGTTGGGAGTGGGGTGGGGTTGGGTAGGGGTGAAATCAAAATTTTCAATAAGGGTGTTTAAATATTTGCTATTGGACTATGTAAGGGTGTTCAAAATCTATTATTAATCAATAACAAGTAATATTTTACCTTATACGGAGTATAATTTTCCGGCGAAGGGTGGTCAGTTGACCACCGTTGAATGCATGTAGCTTCGCCCCTTGGTTGGGGGACTCAGGCGAAGTAACATTTATTTACAACTTGTTTGGATGGTTGTTACCCATTTTATCATATTGTATTGTTATCCCAGAACAATATTTATTTTGATTGGTTGTATTGTATTATTAAATCTGTTGTTCCGGAACAATGAGAAGTCCCCTTTTTTAAAATAACCGATTTGACATGGTGGGGTTGTTTCCTATTTTTCTTTTCAATTATACCCTAACTTATTACTCCATAATTATATTTTATCTTTTACCTTTTTTTTTTGTTTAAACTCTAAATCTTCAACCAATAACCCACTTTGTCTTCGTCCCTTTTTTTCCCAGAACTTTGCCGCTTCCAACTATAACGTAAAACGTGTTTTGCCTTCTTTTTTTGTTTTTTTTCCTGATTTGATTTTATCTCCAATTCTAATTATCTTTGTTCTGTCAATTCTCGTTCCTTTCTTTATTATAGTTCTTTAATATTTTATTTTTTGTCTTGTTATTATTATTATGATCTAGTTAGGAATGGAGTGTACTTTTCTTTTTTTGTTAATATATTAACTCGTTCCATCGATTTTGTTAGAATTTGCATGATTTTAATTGCCTAGTCTATTTATAGAACATATTTGATGATAATGAGTAGAAAGAGATTTTCTTAAATTATTTTTATGCGTAATTCTTGATAAATTTAATATTTAAATAATTAAGGGTATTTTAGTAAACTTATCAGTTACATTACAATGCTATACAATCAAATCAAACAACAAAATATTATTTAACAATAGCAAACAATATAATCTATCCAAACGTTGTACTTATAAAATGATACGGTACGATAAAGTGTACAATACAATACAATACAATACAATACATTATAAAATGACGGGTAATAATGATCCAAACAGAGTATTACCCAGTTGTACCCATTTACCAAATTCATCCCAATAATTTTACGCTGTATATACCTTTAGAGGTCTAGAATTTACATTTTGTATATGTATATTTCTATACCCAAAATACGTGTTGTATAAAGTTATCCGGTGGAATAATCAACTGCGAGTAAATTGCCTGAATCTACCGTTACAAGGTATAAAAAAATAAAATAAAACTTTATATGACTATTCAGGCCTAGTAAGATGATATATATTTACCCAATAATTTGTCTCAATAATTTTACGCTTTGTATACCTTCAGAGGTCTGCAATTCAACATTTTGAATATGTATACTATTGCGTAATACAAGTGAGAATAGTAGTATACAATATTTATATATGCACAACGTATATACTTGCGGGGTATTTACGTATTTTTTTCTTAAAGATATAAAGTGTAATATATATACATATATTACACTTTATATCTTTAAGAAAAAAATACGTAAATACCCCGCAGGTATATACGTACTGGAATATATTTTTTGACCATTTTCATTGGAAAAAAAAAAATTAAGATGGAAAAATAGAAATAAGAAAAGCCGATAGAATACACGGGGTTTTTCAGTGGCTGAAGCTGCTGGTATCATATACATGGTGTTAAGCCATGGAGAGATAGTTGAGTTTGAAACTTATCATTTATACAAACCAACTAATTTTGTCCATATTATTATTTCTAATCCAAAACCCTTTTCTCATATTATTCCAATAATCCAAAATTCAATTTACTTCTTCCCAAAACCCGCCGCTTCCCTTTTCTATATATCCCTTTTTCTTTACACACATAACCATTTCACTCTACAAAAAAATCAAGAAAAAGAGGTACTACTAATGTTGCCCCCCCCCCCCTCCCCCTCTTCTCTCGCTACCTCTTCAATGTATTTTCTCCCTTTTTTACTACTTATTTTTTGTGCATTTTCTTTTTCTTTTTACATGATTTTCTTGATTTTATGTTTTAAGGATGTATATGGTTTACATGCAAAGGTTGGAAGGTTTATGTATACAACAACGGAAGTAGGATTTTTGCCAAGGGGATTAAAAAAAAATTAAAATGCCTCACCAAGGATTTAAACCTGTATTTTTTTTATGTTAAGGGAATTCAAAATTCTATATATATGCAGTATAACTTTCCGACGAAGAATTCAAATCCCTTGATTGCATGTGGCTCCGCCGCTACATGTATATATACATTAGTTTATAAGGAAAGGACTGATTTAGTTTCCTTTTTTATTTTTAGCAGTTTATGAAGGAATTAACATGGATTTGGCTACACGGCAAGCGAGTATTAAGAGTGTTTTGACATGCGGAATTTGCAAAAAGCTATGCAAAAAAGTCACCATAATTGAAGAATGTTGTCACAGATGTGAGAAAATCTTTACCTTTTTTTAATATTAATTGTTTTAATTTAATTTTCTTGGATTTTGTTTTTTGGTTTTCACTGATGTTGATAAATCATGTGTTCTTGTGATTTCAAGATCTTGATTTTTCTTAATCTTTTTTTTTTTACGTTCTTTCCAATGTTTTTCATTAGAGTATATGTCATTTTCAAGGTTTATGTGATCTAGGTTTTTGCATGGACTTTTAATCTAGCACATATCATGATTACTGATTAATTAAGTCTTTAATTTTAATTTTTCTTGTTGGATCAATTTGTTGCATTTGGCCCTAGTCGAGAAATACTGGATTAGATAATTTTTATGTCGAATTTTTGTAGCTATCAAAGGAGTTGAAGTTATCATTTGCACTTTGGGTTAAATCCAAAGAATCTAGTAAAAGCTGCATGGGTTTATGAAGTTTTCTGATATCTGATTAATTTCTTTTTTCATATCTGATTAAATAATCTTTAAATTTTAACAGTTTGCAAGAAGTGCATAACAAAGAAGATAACAGAAGAGAAATCACATAGTTGTCCAGTATGCAACTTGGATTTAGGCTGTGCCCCATTGCAGAAAATCAGGTATTATAGCCTTAAATTCATAAACTATTGATTATAAAGTTATATATTTACATAAAAATGCAGGGTAAGGTTACGTACAATAGCCCCTTGTGATCTGGCCTTTTCCTGGACACACCGTAATAGCGGGAGCTTAGTGCACCGGGCTCCCCTTTTTTTGTACATAAAAATAATATTACTGGACGTAATTGAATGATTAAAATTAAGGTTGAACTTCGTTTCTTGGGTTA
The DNA here is from genome assembly GCA_032618575.1 of Nicotiana noctiflora. Taxonomy (NCBI): domain Eukaryota; kingdom Viridiplantae; phylum Streptophyta; class Magnoliopsida; order Solanales; family Solanaceae; genus Nicotiana; species Nicotiana noctiflora. Next base: position 195,612 of record JASVEL010013057.1, read on the forward strand.
ATATAACATTCATTGTAACAAACTAAAATGGTACTGGCTATTTGGATCTGGTTATGAGCTTAAGATTTTGAGCAAACTTGCTGATTCTCTTCTAGTTTGCATGGAGTTTTTTTCCAAGCACAGTAGCAGTTCTGCTAATTAACAGAATTTGAAGCACTAATTAGAGTGTAATATATAGTTTGGACATTCTTTTATCTTATTGTACTTAGAAGATCATCTTCTTTTACACTCAAGCGTGCGACCTAACGATTAATAAAGTTGGTGAAAATCATAAGGGATCAGATAAAAGTGATTTTTCCTATATGCATATGGTGGACAGAGTCTCTCAGTAACTGTGCTGATGGGAAGTAGTAGGTACATGACGAAATAGTCAAGGTGCACCCGAACTAGTCCAGACACCATCGTTTATCGAGAAAAGGGATAATTTTCTTTTGATCTTGGCTTTATTTTCCATTTGGTTGTTTTAATAGCTATACTTTTCCTTGAGTTTTCTAGAATGAAGCAGAGAAAGAAACACTCATGAACTGCTAAAACTAATGCCAGTTTGGTTTTGGCCAAAAGCAGTAGAGAAACAACTAGATTTTTGACCTTGAGAATAGCACTTGTGTCACAATGGCAGATTTAGCACCAGTTGTGCGAGTTAAACAGTACAAATATATATAACCTTAATGCTTCCTTTACAGGCCTGATAACCAAGTCCAAGAGATTCGCGACATATTCTCTAATCGAAGAAAAGAATACATTGAGCGTGGAATAATAGAAGGAAGTTCCAAAAAAGGCGAAAGCAAAAAGGTTGCTGAGGATAATGCTGCCATGCTGATTGATAATCCATTGCCTCCTACTAGTTCAAGGAGAAAGGAGAAGTCCATCTCTTCCTTAGTGAGTACTAAGCCTGAAGTTTCAAATCATCAGAACGTTCCGAGTGGAAGAAGAAAAGGTCATGCTCGAAATGCTAATGCTCCTCGTTTACAAGATCCAATTAAATTTGATCTTAATGTTGAGCACACGTTAAGGGGAGATCAGTCAGGAAGTTCAAGTACTCCTCTTCTTTCAGGCAAAGCTACTCAAAATAAAGAACAGGTTGGTGGAATTGTAGTTTATTGTTTTACTCATATGTCTGTTATTTTGTAATTTTCCTCTAGTCTCCCATTGTTTTTGCTGATAAGAATCAACCTCTCTACCTTCACAAGGTAGGGGTAGGGGTAAGGTCTGCGTACACGTAACCTCTCTACTTGTAGTTGTTGTTTCAATTTATCAAAATAGCAACTTGATGCTAGACAGGCTAAAATGTTCAAAATATCTGCTACTGAGATGTGGAACTTTTAGTCCATTCATTCTCTTTTAAAAGGCATTTGATAACAATTTAAGGAGAAAGTAACATGGTTTTAACTTGGCATGGCAGACAAGTTGCTGTAACAAGTTCTAAATATTTTGTTGACAGTAAAATCAATATCAATAAAAAGTATTGAATCGTATGACCATCTCATCTAAAAGCTTAAACAATTGGTAAATGCATGAATCTTCAAGATTGCCCCCTCATATGCGAGGTTGATTCTTTTTCATCAAGCACGTCGAAATTCATCTTGATATGGCAGTGAAACTTGAATTAAGAAACTTTGGGTGCTCTAATACGATGTTGAATGTGTGACTTTCATATAGTCAGTCCAAATGCGAAGAATGACATAACATATTTCAACCCAGCCACAACATGAGACTGACGATGGCCTTTTATTTCCTTATTAATTTGTATACATTTGTTGCTTTTCTAACTCCTGTCATCACTTTTTGAAGGTGGAGAGTCCTAATGCTGCTGAGACCTCAAAGAATGATGTCTCAAAGAAACCTACTCCAAGAAAAGGCGAACCATTGGATGGTATGAATGACCTATGGGAACCACTAAATACCTTGGTAATTAAAGGTGTGAGTTTAGGCAATTCCAACAAATCCAAGTCCATAGAGCCTGCCTCAAACTTCGCTCCAATAGTCAATCTTGAAGATGAAGATGAAGACGACGAAGAAGATGACGAAGATGATGAGGAGTACGTCCCTTCTAAAACAAAGGAAAACAAAGTTAGCAAACCAAATGTTCAAAAAGAGGAAAATAGGTCAAATACTAATGCAGCTGCAGCACCATCAAGTACTTCAGGAAAAGGCAAAAAAGGACGCCGTGGCAGAAAGAAAAAAGAAACACTTCCCTCTGGTGGGGGATCAAGTAATGCGCCAGAAGTACGAGTTACTAATGAGGCCACAAGCAGCCGTAAAAAGAATGAAAGAACCAGCCCTATTTGGTTCACTTTAGTTGCATCTGATAAACAGTGAGTTTCTGCCTCAAGTTCAAAAGAGTTCCTTGATTTTATTCTTGTAATTTATAGTAGTAGTAATTTATAATAAGATGATTTCGTTCTTGTAATTGTTGTTTCAGGGAAGGGCATTCACCCTTGCCACAGATTCCATCCCGCTACATAAAGATCAAGTAAGTCCTTTTATTACCCACCGAACAACCATTAATCCTTATGGTTTATAGTTTTTATCATCGTTTACTTTTCCAAGGGTCTATCGGAAACAGCATCTCTACCTTCATAAGATAGGGGTAAGGCTGCATAGGGCCGTACACACTACCCTACCCAGACCCCACTTGTGTTTTTTTTTTTTTTTGTTTTAGTAACTTTTCCAAAGGAGCTCTTACCAGCTTCCATGAACATGTTATCTTTTCTGGTTAAATAGGGATGTGAATATGCCTGCTTCATACATAAAGAAGTATCTTGCACAAAAACTGAGTCTCCAGAGTGAAGACGAGGTAATACCTTACAACGACTTCAAACTTTATTTTATTAGCTTCTGCATGACACTTGGGAGTTTGAGATGTGTTAAATGTGCGTAGGTGGAGATTCGCATATTAGGGCTTCCGATTCTTCCTGCATTGCCATTGTACCGACTAGTAGAGCTGTGGTTACGTGCAGCACCAAGCTCAGAGATTAGAAAGGCAAAAGTTGGAGGTTCTGCCAAAGATTTTGTGATGGTTTTAACATATGCTCGCAACCTTAGACCTCGGCCTCATTGACCTTTATCATTAGTGTACTTTGTTGTACAAGTTTGTGGTTCTATTATCCCAAATGTATTTCAGTTTCTCCTTTCTCTTTAATATTCATTCATTGGATATTTGCAAGGAGAAAACTAAACTAGTTGTCGCATCATGTTATTACTTTTGTATGCTTGCCGTAAACTCAGATGCTTTTGGTTTAGGTTGTTTTCCCCTATTTGTCTGTTGTTAAGACTATAATGTCACTTGATTTTATGTATAATTAAGCAAAAACTTGGTATACAAAATGTACTGTTTCATTTCTCCAATATTAGTTAGGTTGCAATTTTAGACAGGTGTGTCAAGATCTAGGAGTTCACCAATGCATTGTTCTGCAATATCTCATTTTTAACCACCCTAAGTTAGAGGAAGATTCAGGATTTAATCTCTACGAGTTCAACTTTTAAGGTTCTTGTCGTTGAATTCATTATATTTTAAAATTATAGATTCATATATATATCCACTATTTCTTGCAATCTTATATATATATATCGGCAAGGCTTTTGAGCTGGTGATTGCGAACTCGTTTTTTCCGAAGAGGGAGGAGCACCTGGTTACTTTCCGAAATTCGGCAGTGAAGACTCAGATCAATTACCTTCTCATCAGAAGGTGTGATAGAGGTTTGTGCAAGGTTATCCCATGAGATTCCCTCGCGACTCAGCATAAGCTTTTAGTGATGGACGTCGGTATTATGAGGACGAGGAAGAAGAGGTATGTTCGGGGCCGACCAAGGATTAGATGGGGAACTTTAACCAAGGATAAAGCCCATGAGTTGGATGAGAGGTTAGCCTCCATGGGAGCTTGGAGGAGTTAGTGGGGATGCGCGCACTATGTGGTCAACAACGGAGAACTATGTGAGGAAGGCGGCAAGAGAGGTGCTAGGGATATCGAAGGGTATTTATGACAGGCACCAAGGCGATTAGTGGTGGGATGACGTAGTCCAAGGTAAAGTGGAGGTGAAGAACATAGCGTACGCAAAGTGGAAAGAGAGCATAAGCGAGGAGGAAAGGAGAGCGAATAGAGAAGGTACAAGGTGGCAAGGAAGGAGGCAAAGCTGGCGATCACGGAGCCTAAGAATGTAGCGTTTGGCCTCATATACGAGGAATTGGAGGAGAAAGGCGGGGACAGGAAGTTGTTTCGGTTGGCTAGAGTGAGGGAGAAGAAGGGCTGGGATCTGGACCAGTTAGGTGCATCGAAAATGAGGATGGTCGAGTATTGATGGGAGAGTCATAGATCAAGCAGAGATGGTAGAGGTACTTCTATGGTCCTATGAACGAGGAGGGGGCCGGGATGTTGCTCTAGGGGACTTAGGGCATTTGGTGAGTCTCCGAGATTTTAGGTATTGCATGCGCATTAAGGTGGAGGAGGTCGTGGGAGCTTTGCACAAGATGTGGAGGGGTAGAGCGACTGTGCCAGATGAAATTCCGATGGAGTTTTGGAAGTGTGTGGTAAAGCAGGATTGGAGTAGTTGATTGGGTTGTTAAAGGCAATTTTTAGGATAAAGAGGATGTCGGATGAGTGGAGGTCAAGTACAGTGGTACCGTTGTACAAGAACAAAGGTGATATCCAGTGTTGTAACAACTATAGGGGCATCAAGTTACTTAGCCATACAATGAATGTCCGAGAGAGGATGGTGGAAGGGAGGGTGAGGAAGACGACATCTGTATCTAACAATTAGTTTGATTTCATGCCGGGTCGCCCCACTACAGAAGCTATGCACCTTATTAGGAGGTTTGTGGAGCAATACATGTATAGGAAGAAGGACCTGCACATGATGTTTATTGACTTGGAGAAAGCGTGTGACAAGGTCCTCACGGAGGTGCTCTGGAGATGTCTTGAGGCAAAGGGTGTGCCGGTAGCCTACATAAGAGCAATCAAGGACATATATCATAGAGGTAAGATTAAGGTTAGGACTGTGGGAGGCGACTCGGAGGATTTTTCGGTTGTTATGGGATTACACCAAGGCTCCGCGCTTAGCCCGTTCTTATTTGCCTTGGTGATGGATGCATTGACACACTATATTCAAGGGGATGTGCCATGATATATGTTACTTGCTGATGACATAGTTTTGACTGATGAGGCGAAGATCGATGTTAACGAGATATTAGAGATTTTGGTTTTGTAATCACCTTTCTATCTACTCTAGCCATCAATTTTTTCCAAGCCATAGGGACGTGGGGTTGTACCGACACATTGCATTTTAAAAAATAATGCAACTAAACATCAATCAAAATAAATGTTTGTTTGAACTGTTTTCTGTAACTCAAAAAAACATACTTGTTGTGATAATTTCCAAAGGATGCTAAATTTTTATCTGAAAATGCAGTTAATTTTGAAGGACAAAATGATATATAGAACTTCAAACAAGAGGCTGATGGCTTTGTTTTCTTAGTACCGCCTAATATCCACTAAGCTGGATACATGATTTGACCAGTTTAATTGCCAAACAGCGTAAAAATTCAATTTTGGTGTTTAAAACGTAAAACACAAGCGAATTAAAGGTCACATGTAACAATAAATCTGTTCAATTCTGCGGATCTCATGGCCTTATATATATATATATATAAGCGAATTAAACAAGTTTCATGTCCCAGCCTACTTCCCTCGGCTCAGCACTAAGAGAGATAGCTAAGTTTAATTCGCTTTTTGAGTGTTCTTAGTGTTCTTAAAACCAAACCACCACCCCACACTTTTGCTTTTGCATATTTTCAATATCATTCTAGTGCTTAGTGAGAGGAAAAAGGTTTCAAACAGCAGGCTATTCAAGCAATTGGGTAAGGTTCACAATATGGTTGCCAAAAGAAACAGGCTTATAGGCTCAACGGGGTTAACTAAGATGTAATGCATTTAGGTGGGTTTGCTTTATATGTCTGACTAGGGGTGGCAATTTGAGCCCAAACCCATCTAACCCGCCCAACTAGCCCAAAGATTAATGGGTTGGGCTACAACCATTTTAGCTCATGGGTCAATTTGGGTTGAGTCCAAGTTAACCCATTATTTTTTATAGCCCATTCTGACCCATTTAACAGCCCAAATACAACCCATGAAACTCACCCCAAACAAAGTATCTCAACCTAACTTATCTAAAAAATTATTTAGTTGCGCAAACCCCCTAAAATAAATTTTAGTTTTTATTTTTATTTTTAAATTTTTATTTTTTATTTTCCAGTTTTTCTGCTACCCCACCGCACCCCACCCCACCCTACCAATACCCCCAACACACACGGTGCCAAACCCCTAAAAAAAATTTACTTTTTATTTTTATTTTTAAATTTCTATTTTTTATTTTTCAATTTTTCTACCACCCCACCATACTCCCTACCCCCTACCCCTACCCCTACCCCTACCCTGCCACGCAAAATCCCTAAAAAATTTATTTTTTGTTGTATTTTTAATTTTCTATTATTTTATTTTTCTACACCTCCTACCTCTACCCCTCACATGCCCCCCTCCTCCCCCCACCCCCACCCCGGGCGCAAGCCCCCAAAAAATATTTTATGCAAGATGAGCATGATTCTAAAATATGGGTCATATTGGGCGGGTTGGATTATGACCCATTGTTTAGCCCATCTTGACCCAGCCCATCTTAACCCAAATTCACTTTGGGTTGGGTTGGGCATTGACCCATTTATTGACTAACCCATCTTGACCCGCCCAAATTCAACCCAACCCGCCCATTTGCCACCCCTATGTCTGACTCAATAAAATGCCTATATCACTTCTAAAACTTAATGAAGCTACTATTTCATTTCGCAAACACACAGGGCAAGTTCTCTAGGCATCAAATATAAAGCATGGAATACAGTAAAACTCTCACACACATGGCACATGACTCACTTCGGATTAGTTAATGAAGACATTCTCTTTTGAGTGTTCAAGTTAGATACAAACATACAATTTTTAAGGTACTTAAACAGGATTCAACCCTTGAAGCTAAGTGTTACACTCTAGTGTCTATCGTGCTCAGGTGTAGAAACGCTAAGGGTTTTTCCTTTGATTTTAGCTCGTAACCCATTAATCCTAACCTAAAACAAAAACAAAAACTACCTATACCCAGTTCAAGATAAACCCTTAGAAAAGAACTGTAGCCCAAAGAAAAACCAAGGGGAAGTTGCTACACTACCTAAAAATAAAATAAAAAATCTTTTTGATATTTTCTCTAGACTAACTTCCCTCAAGAAAATTTTCTAAAGGATCCGTCATCAGGAAGAGTCTCCATATTCCATATTTGTGACTTAGTCCCTCAAGAACCCGGCCGAAAGAAATCCATCGTCGGGACAAGTCACTTACTATTTTCACTTGCCTAATGAACTATTATGCTAACACCAACACAATCAAAGCAAGACAAAACAACCAAATAAATAGTTAATTATTACAATTACAAACATACAATGGAGTATCCCTATCCCACACCCCACACTTAAAATGAGGACATGTCCTCATGGCCAAGTAAAGCAGAATAAGGAAAAGGGAATTTCCCTGACACTCAATCCTGATCGGAGACCATCGGCGTCTATATTACATACCATACCCAATGTAACGAGCCAACCCATGATCCTTTTTTCTAATTTCTTAGGTTGTCATTTCATCAACACGAGTTCCCAGGTCAGTCACCAAGATTTGTATTGTAGCTATTTCTTGCTCTATGTGGTCTAACCACTATCCTCGACTAGCCCTAAACGGGCCTGCAATATCCTTAGCCTATGGTTGAGCTGGATGTTTATCACCTATAATCTCCACATCATCATCTACCTGGTGTGGTTCCTCCGCCTCCGCGTCTTCACCTTCATCAGAATCATGTCCAATCAACTCCTCAGCCGCTACCACTTCCTTGCCTGTGGTGACCCTCTCATCCGTGAAAGGACGTACTAAAGTAATTCGACAATCGATAGCAAGGTTACTCGACACATTGGTCTGAAGACACAAACTGGTGACAAAGGACGGGTATTATAAACCATATTGTTGAACCCAGACTCGCTGGAACATTTCATCATGTATTACTCTGGCCACGTCGAATGGAGCATTATTTATGAAACACCAAATTAAGCACCCTCGAGGGATGTTCACTTTGGTCAGGTTCTTGGAGGGTAGGAGTCAGCTATTTATGAAGTATAACCAACATTTACCCTCAAACTTGAGGGCCAAGGAGTGGAACGTTTTCCCATATTTGTACCATTGCAAAGTGGCTCCCGATTGACATGTGGTGTCGGTGAATATTGACCAGGAAGTATGTATTACACTGTACGATTTGTATGCATCCACGTACACCAAATTTAGTGGAGGAAGCATGTACAGATTCCGGATATTTTCCAAAGAGGCATCTACTAGTCTCTTGCGCTCTGTAACCGTATAGTCCTCATGTTCCGGTAGGTTCGCATAGAATTCCCTAACAAGCATGACATTTACAGTAATAGGCTCCTCAAAAAATATGTCTAGGTGTCTCCACCTCAATTCGAAGGGTAAATTGGGGCAGGTTATCCCTAGTGCGTTGGGATCCATGGCTTGCTCCGGCACAACGGTTTTGGCCTCTTTTTAATGAAACTGTCCTAAGCCTTGGCAGATACGAACTTTTGACTGTTGAAAGGCCTGGTATCGACTGACTTCCGAGGTCTTCCCCTAGTGTCGGCTGTAGCCGAGCTGCTGGAGGAGGTTCCCGTTGCATGGCATTTGCGGGGAGGCATGGTACCTACAAATAGTCCAACATTAGTTCTAAACAATTGGGTGACTCAACCGTGGCTACTCAGACTTCACAACTGGGTTGGTCACAACATATCCTCATAAGAGGCATTTAATAAACACATGGTGGCAATGGCTAATTTTAAGCCCAAACCATCCATTCAACACAAGGAACACCACTACAGTAACCCAATAACACACAATACACCCACACTTTGTATGTTAAAAGTTTTCAGCCATACCTAACAACTAACAAATGTTTCCACCCTAAAATAAGACTGCATTCTACTATACAAAGCAAAAAGAAAGCAAAGAAACTAAAAAAATGAAATTTAGAGAACTAAAAACAAAATCAAAGGGAGAAATACATACAAGTAGAAGAGGTGAGGGAAAAATTGTAAGGAGTGAGGAAGAGAGGGAACGTGGTGCTGTATATGGCTGGATATGGAGGAGGGGGAATAGATGAATAGATGAGGAAGAAGAAGAAGAAGGGAGGGTTTAGGTTAGGTAGTAGTGTGATAGGAGAAAAGGAGTAGAGGAATTTAGAGGGGTGGGACGTGTAGGGTTTTGAGTTAAATGGGGTAAGAGAAGAAAATAACAAAAAAATCAATAAAAAAAAATAAAAACTCGGGACTTGCCTGGACTAGTGGTAATTAGCTATCTACATATACCATTTGATATATTATGGATTGTATATACGTTTTCTTATATATTACCGGGCGTCATAACCAAAATAGGAGCCCGATACAAGTCTTATATATTATTTAAGCGCCTCCTCTAAAGTTTGGTCGAAAACGAACGTCGTTTGACGTATTTCGGATAGGTTTGGGTTGCATTGTGCTCGTTTTCTTATGTTTCGAAATCGTTTCTTCAAGCCTAAATGATATCATATTGAACAAATGAGCTTTGATTACTTTTTTGAATGTAGCATTAGATCCGTATCGTAATTACGGACTCGTAGCAAAAAGGGTCATAGAATTTGGACACCGTATGAGGATTTTATAGCCATTTTACTAAGGTTGCCTAGATTTTCAGGTTATTGACGAAATTGCCCGTGGCTGCGCATTAAAAACTTATCCTATTTGTAAATTTTAAAACCTACATATCTCCTTCATTATAAGGTCAAATCTAGTAATTCAAAAGCCTAAATTCATATTTAGAATTTCACAAGGAATCCATTTGGACCAGTAAAATGCGTGAATAATTTACCTATAATGAGCAGGTCGAGTTTTCTTTCAATTTTTGAACTGGAAGAAGCTTCTGAGGCGATTTTTAAGAGACAAAATCAGTGGGCATCACAGAGGTAAGTGACTTGATTATTAAAATTCCTTTATGGGTGATTATAAACCACAATTCCATTCATTAATTCATGAAAATAGTAGAAAAATAAGATTTTGGGGCCTGTAATTATGAGACTTTTAGGGGTCGATTTGAGGAGTCAAACGAACTCCGATTTTGGTGTTCTTTATATGTACGGACTCGTGGAGAGACGAGGAATTCGTTGGTATAATTTTTAGAATTTTTTGACCAAGAGGGCCCGGGGTCAAATTTATAATTTTTGCACAACATGTTAAAAATACTTTAATTAGGCAATTGGGCTGATTTATTGAATAGTATTGATGATATTAAATAAATTGTTATAGATACAATTGATTGGATCCAAATTCTAAAGAAAAAACATTGCTTTAGGATTGAGTGGACCATAAGCCGTCGATGCAAGTGTTTGATCTATCCTAACTTGAGGGAATATGAGTAGAGTATAATAACTTGCTAATTACTAAATGATCGAGTGCGCTGTATAAGCGTGGTGACGAGCATCTATACACCGGAGTCTAGCATAACCGTGAGTCGTTCGTTGGTACATGTTGTAAGCTAATGTGGAACTTTCCTAAGTTATATTATTGAGCCCTTGCCGAGTTGTGAAGGTTGTGTTATTGTTCCCTTGCTGGGACCTTGTTGTGTTGTAGTTATTATTCCCTTGCCGGGATATTGTTATGACTGTTGAGTCGACTGATCCATAATGAAAGCACCTGTAGATAGAAGCCGTTTGTCGACCGGTGGTTACTCTCTTGTCGGGATGGTACTTGCCATTTATTTTATTCTTCTTGCCCGTTGATTGTGACTGTTGTTTGGGTGAGGAAAAGTGATGAAGCACGAAGGGTGATGCGTGCCAATTTTAATTAAATCATGCACGAAGGATCATGTCGTGCCATGAATGTGAGGATGAGAGTAAAAGCACGAAGGGTGATGCCGTGCACTTTTATTTGCTTATTTGGTGAGGATGAGAGTAAAAGCACGAAGGGTGATGCCGTGCACTTTTATTTGCTTATTTGGTGAGGATGAGAGTAAAAGCATGAAGGATGATGCCGTGCACTTTTATTTGATTATTTGGTGAGGATGAGAGTAAAAGCACGAAGGGTGATGCCGTGCAACTATTAAATTTCTTATTTTGTGATAACTGTTATTGCACTCTGTTTCTATTTCACTGATGAATTATGTGTATTTAATTGTGACTCCACATCTTGGGTAGAGGATTTATGTTGAGTATTTCACACTTATATTCAGATTTATGAAGTAGACTTCCGAAGTTAACATTATTATTATTATTATTATTATTATTATTATTATTATTATTATTATTATTATTATTATTATTATTATTATTATTATTCTGGTTATTAAATTGATAACAAGATGATAATGTTAATGGAAAGATATTGAGTAAATTGGCTTGCCTAGCTACCACGAGTAGGCGCCATCACAATCCCGATGATGGGGAATCCGGATCGTGACACTCAGGCATATTAGTGTTCCTTGAATAATTAAAAAAAGATAGGTAACTATCAAACACAATTAGGATGTGTTCTGTATTAGTAGGAATTGTTGTAACAACCAAGTCTTTAAAGTGGTAAGAGATCCGATTTGAAAATCTTATATTGGAAGCAAGAAAATTTAAGTTTTGCGAAATTTAATTTAATGGTGCTCCTCATTATATTTTTCCTTCCCATTTTGTAGTTTCGAATGGTTGCCATGCATGGCATAAGTACTTGTACTCCGCCTGTTTACAAGGCAAGTAAATTAAAATTGAGTACCATCTGTTGCATCATCATAACTTTTCTTTCCTTTGACTTTTGGTACATGAGTACCATCTAGCTACAGTAGTTCTGATTTTTAGCAAAAGTTTCAAATTGTGATATACTGATGTTCATATAAAAAGAATGTGCATATGGATTATAGATTGTCTTAAATGGGACATTGGAAAACAAGGTGGTTTTGGCCAATGGTCAATGGTTGAGGCAGAGATTTCTGCAGCCGGCTTACGAGGATGAAAGGCGGTGCCAGCAGCCGTGTAAAAAGGAATGAAGTAACATGACAGATTATTGATTGTGAAGGTATGGTGAAATGTGATCATCACTTGATTTTGCCTCTTTTGAATTGGTTTCTGCAATTGATAAAAGACAAAATCAATTAAGAGCATGGATTTCGATTTGAAATTAAGTTATATCAGTAGTTTTTTTTTTTCCTATAGGAGTATTTTAAAATGTTATCACAAGTTAGTTACCATGTTAGTCGACCTGACCCACCTGACCAAACGTCTAACGGTCTAACCCAACAGCTAGTTTCATCACTTACACAGGTGGAGCCACCGCCGGAAAACCTACCACAGTGCCAAACCCCAACGAAACAACCAACAAACACCTTCTGATGCCATTCAAATTTCCAATTCCTCATATAACAACACCCAAAATCACATCCAACACCAAAAAGCTAACCCAATAGCTAATTTCATCACTGGCACAGGCGGAGACACCGCCGGAAAATCTACCACAGTGCCAAACCCCAACGGAAACAACCAACAAACACCTTCTGATGCTATTTAAATTTCCAATTCCTCGGATAACAACACCCAATATCGCACCCAACACCTTAATCGAAATCCTTTCCCAAATATTTCTAGCAACCCCAACCCAAAACCTGCCATACAAATTACCTAAGTCAAGGTGACCAACAATGCATGCAACCTCAAAATAGCAAATGATTGCCTGAATCTAAACTTCCTAAACAACAGAATGAATTAGCCCAAGGGAGTAATTATAACAAAAGCAAGCAAATAGTGTCGAAACCAACCTTTGCCGCCACTGTCCAAACCAACCTTCTCCTGACACGGGCTTCATGGTTGAGATTCAACACGGCACGCACCTTGGTAAACATGTTTTCTTCAAAGTAGAGGACTTTTTCATTAACTTAGCTAAAGAGTGCAGTTTCACTGTCATAGGTAAGTTCTATCGAGGTAAACCAACCATGTAGGAAATTAGGAAAATATTTATTAGGCAATTCCAACTCACTGCCTTTGTCAAGATAGCTTATTTTGATCCTAAACATGTTTACCTTGACTTCGCTAATGAAGTGTATTACAATCATATCTTCGCAAAGGATTATATTGATGGCGATGCCCCTATGAAAATACTCAAATGGACTCCGGATTTCAAACCGGAGGAAACATCCATTATCCCTGTTTGGATCCTAATTCACCAACTCCCCTACACCAGTTTAAATGGAATATTGTATCTAGAATCGTCGAAGATGTAGGTGTGGCTATGGCCCCACACATAGTAACATACTCCAAATCTAGAGGCAACATTGTGAAAGATAAAGTTGAAATTGGCCTCCTAAAGCCTAGACTCGATCAAATATGGCTAGGTTATAAAAGACTCGACGGATCTGATGATGGAAAGTGGCTTGACATTGGATATGAAAAAGTACCAAGCTACTATGTATACTACAAAATGCAAGGTTACTATGAGAGCTAGGCAGAAATAAAGATCAAAGACAAAAGGATTAAGGCATAGAAATAAGCTCAACTCGATAAGGAGAAAGAACAAAAAATTGAAAAGCCAAAGGATGATGGCTTCCAAATGGTTTCAAAGAAGAAGGCTGCCAAAGTAAGATTCCAGAACAACATGCAAATGAAAATGCCCAACAAGCCCGATAATCACAACCATAGAGAGCAGAAATTAAATGAAAGTCAACTCCAAAAATACCAAGAAGCAAACCAAGATCAAAGAGCTAAGGCAAGTACTGGCATTGTTATCAAGGCCAATCGAGGTGCAGAAGATTCACTTGATAGAAGATGTGCCAAGTAAAGGAAAAAATAAAGTGGAAGAGGAAATCATACGCAACAACAACTGCAAATTTGGATAGAACATCAACAAGAAGAAGAGGTCCAAAACTAGAGAAAAGAATTGAAACAACAACATCAAAGAAATCCAAGTCCAAAACACTTTCTTGGAAGAAGGCCAACCAAGTAACAAAAAGGCAGACACAGTACACAAATCCTCGGAACAGAAGACTAGCAGCAACGAAGATAATATTACTCTCCTTGATAATGATCAAAATAGTACACACTCTTTCCAGAGGGATTTCAATAATGATAAGGACACTACCAAACTCATTGATGAAGAATCCAATAGTAGAAAGGACACAGAAGCAAACAACACCAAGAATAATCAAATAATTGATCCAGGACCAGGAGATGTGCATAACACATATCTGAAACTTATAAGTGGTACTAGCTTGGAAGAGGATAAAGAGAGTGAAGATATGTACATTACTAACAGCTCTTACATGGTAGAATCTTCCTTCAAGGATGATGGGGAAGAGGATAGCACATAAGATGGCGAATATGAGTATGAAATGAGCATTGAAGAATTTGATGAGTCTGAAAGTGTAGATAGTGAAAGTTTTTAGACCGAGGACCAACCTACAAAGCACACTACTGATGAACATGCTGCCCAACTTATTGAAACCTTCAACTCTAATGCTCTAGTGGAGGTAAATGTAAGCTCGGAAATGGATAAAATTGTGAACATCGGATAATTTGCTTAAGTCTATCAAGAGTACCACTAGAACTAATGTTTCTAATAATCCAGTCTAGGGACTTAAACATCATAATCAATTGGAGAGGTTTTGCTCCCGTGGTTAAGCATATGCTAATACCAATAAGTCAAATCTAGATCTTTTGGAGTAATGAGTTGAATTGTAATGTGGTGGAGGGGTCTAATTTGCAGATCACTTGTATTATCGAATGATGGGATCAAACATCCTGGTCACTTCAGTTTATGCAAAATGTGAGGCTGTTTTGAGAGAAAAGATATAGAATAACCTAAGGGATATCTACTAGAACTACAAGCTATCTTGGTATATTGCAGGGGAATTTAATTGTATTATTGATCCAAGGGAAAAATAGGGCGACAACCTTTATCGAATGTTCAAGAGCATGCCTATGGTACCGTTAATCATGGATTGTGATCTCATTGACCCAAGATTCTCAGAATCACAATTCACATGGTGCAATAGGTGGGTTCCTAATAAGAGAGTTTGGAAAAGGCTTGATAGGGTGTTGGTGAACCAATATTGGATGAACAATTATGATTCTACTAGTGTCAATCACTTGATCAGAACATGATACGACTATTCCCCCATCCTTATCATTGCTAAGAACACATCCCAACCCGCTACACCAAGTATTTCAGATCTTTAGACTTTTGGACTAATGAAGAAGGTTTTAAAGAGGTGGTAAACAAGCATGGGATATAGAGGTTCACGGCTCCCCTATGTGGAAATTCCATCTGAAACTTAAAAATACTTGCAAGTGCATATCCCACTGGTCTAAGACATCTATTGGAAATATTTTTGACAATGTCAAAGATCCGGAGAAGAAGGTGGAGGAATTGGAGCATAAGATCATTACAAACAACAATGAGTATGACAGAGTCGAGCTTAACCGTATTAATGCTCTTATTATCAAGGCCTATAAACATGATGAGTCAATATGAAAGCAAAAATCTGGGATCAAATGGTCTGTGGAAGGGGAAGCTAATTCTAACTTCTTTCACTCATTTGTCACGGGCAGAAGGAAGAGGTTGACTATCAATAAGATCTGACTTAATGATGACAATTGGATTGAAGGCGATGATCATATTGCCAATGAAGCTGTATTATTTTTTCAAATTCAATTTACTGGAGAATATAATGACTCCAATTCCTCTATTGTTAATTGTATACCTAAAGTAATTTACGAAAGGGACAATGCAGATCTTACTGCTAATCTTGCTATGGAGTAATTGAAAGCAGTTGTATTCTCCCATCCAGTCCACCCGGACCAGAAGGGCTCTCTAGGAAATTTTATCAGTCAGGTTGCGACATTATTAAGGAGGACCTATTACTAATGGTTTCTGATTTCTTTGCTGGCAACCAAATTCCAAAGGTAATTACTCACACCTACCTGATCCTCATTCCTAAATTGGACAACCCTCAAGCTTTCAATGAATTAAGGCCTATTAGCCTTAGCAACTTTTCCTGCAAGATTATCTCTAGCCTAGTGAATCAAAGGAAAAGTCCCCTCATGAACAAGTTGATCTCTCCTTATCAAACAGGTTTCATTAAGAGTAGATCTATAACTGAAAATAATATGATGACTCAAGATATGGTCCACAATATTACAAAGCCCTCCATACACGGGAATGTGGTTTTAAAAGTAGACATGACTAATGCATATGATAGAGTCTCATGGGAATACTTGTGCAACATTATGAGACACTTTGGGTTCAACGAAACCTGGATGATATTATTTGGAGACTTGTTTCTAATGTCTAGTACTCTATTGATATCAATGGAAGTAGACATGGATTTTTTAATTCTATTAGGGGTTTAAGACAAGGGGATCATCTATCTCCCTCTCTCTTTCTTATTGGGGTTGAACTTCTATCGAGATTAATGGAATCTTTAAATAATCATGATTTTATCCCATTTTTGATAGATAATTGTAGTCATATTATATCTCATCTATGCTATGATGAAGATACAATTTTGTTTTCCTCAGCTGATCCGGAATCCTTAAAGATGATAATGGATAAGATGAGGACCTATGAAAAGATCTCAGGACAATTAGTAAATAAGTCAAAATCTAGTTTTTAGGTCAACTTCAAATATGATGATCCAAGAGTCAACCAAATCATGCAGACCACTGGTTTCAAGCATTGTAAGTTTCCAATGAAATACTTAGAATGTCCTATCTACATAGGGAGAAAAATATTTGTTTACTTCAACAACATGGTAGCTAACATAGCAAAAAGACTCCAAGGCTGGCAAGGTAAATTCCTATCCTATGGCTGCAAAGATGTTCTTATCAAAGTTGTTTTGTAGGCTATCCGCTCCATATTTTATCAGCAATTCACCCGCCTAAGATGACTTTCTACCAGATTGAGAAGATCATCTCTAACTTCTTCTGGGGTATGGATGGTAATAAGAAAAAGAAGCACTGGATTGCTTGGAAATACATGTGTTGTCCAATAGAGGAAGGGGGAGCTGGCTTCAGATATCTCACAGACATATGTGATGCCTATTGTAAAAGGTTCAATCTTGTTGCAAGAAAGAAAGCTCCGATCAATCTCATATTTGGAGAAGAATGATGGACATAAAAGCCAAAGTGGAATCTTATATTTCATGGAGGCTTGGAAGGGGGGAAATATCATTCTTGTGGGACTCCTGGACCGACTTTGGACCTCTAGCTCATCTGGTTCAAAATAGCAGGACTCCTAAAAGAGTTATGGTAAAGGAGTTCTACCTTCACAATGATTGGAATCAGAGTAAATTGATGAGAATCCTCCCTTTGCATATAGTCAATTCCATCAAAACCATCCCTTTCAACAACAATAGAGAAGACAAACCCATTTGGACCCCGGATTCTTCAAGGGAATTTTCTTGTAAATCTGCATGACATACACTGAGATCTAAGAGAGGAACTCCTCTTACAAGTATTACTGTTTGGCATAAAAAGCTTCCCTTTAAAGTCTTCTTTTTATGTCTAGAGTCATTTTGGATAAGGTAGTAAGTGATGTTGCTATTAAAAGATATGGGGTAAATATAACCTCCATATGTAACTATTGCCTCACTAACCACTATGAGGAATCCACCGACCACCTCCTTAGTGAAAGTCATAGTGCCAAATTAGTATGGTCTTTCTTCCGTAACTCTTGTGGTATCAGGTTGGTCCAAGGCCAAGTAAGACAGAGACTTATGAGGTGGTGGTTGACTAAGCCCAAAAATGAAGTCCATAAGGCAGTACTTCAATGTCTTCCTTCAATCATATGTTGGCAGATTTGGAAGAACTGATGTTCTGCTAGGTTTGACGAAAAGCACATGTCACCTTGCTTCATTATCCAGCAAGTTATCAAGATGATAAATATGCTTATCCATACGAGATTTCAAGATTTGCAAGTGACAAACATGTGGCATGATACTTACAATAAAATTGAGAAGCCCTCCCCTGCTATCCACTGCCAGATAGTATATGGGCATAAAACTCCAACAAACTAGTATAAACTCAATACTAAAGGTTGCAACAAGGGTAATCCAAGCTCGGCAGGTGGTGGTGGTCTTATCAAAGATCACAATGGTGTGTTGATGGGTGCTTTTGCAGAATTCTATGGAGATTGTAGTTGCAATATTGCGGAAGCTAAAGCTATGAGGCGAGGCATCAAAATGTTTATTACAATGGGCCTCCCAAATTTTGTAGTCGAATCTGACTCGACGATTATTCTAAACTTGATCAAAAGAATCAAGAAACCACCTTGGAGATTCAATAATATTATTTAGAAGATTCAAACCATGACTAAGGATCTTAACTATGTCTTTTGTCACACCTTGAGGGAAGGAAACAACTCTGCTGATATGCTGAAGAATCCAACATTATTTCTATCTTTAATGAAGATGTATCATTGCCCATGAATGTTAGAGCTTTAATTAAGTTAGAAGGTGACGGAATACCTAACTTCAGATAAAAGAAGAACAAGTTCGTTATCAATGACAACATTTAACAATAAATTCCTCTCTAGCACCTTTTTGTACATAGCATCCATGTGTGTTGCTACACATTCTCAGAGGAATCACAACCTTCTTCTTAACCTGTCTAATTTATTTTGGTCAATTATGTATCATAGGGTGCGTCCAATCACCTACGTCATTGTTCTGGAGGCCAAGGTCTATGCCTCCTTAGTATATATATATATATATATATATCATAGGGTGAGTCCAATCACCTACGTCACTGTTCTGGAGGCCAAGGTCTATGTCCTCCTTAGTATATATATATATATATATATATATATATATATATATATATATATATATATATATATATATATATATATAAAGACATGCCTTAACTCCCATCACGATTATGGTGTTAAAAAAAATCTTCGTTCGTGAATTGTTCTTCGCATCTCATGATGTTTACCCAATTTCATGATTTCCTTTGTTCAGTCAATATATATATACGGCATTATTGCTGCTACTCATTTTATTGCTCCTTCCTAATGCTATGCTTTGAATTTTACTTTCAAGGTGATTTAAGGTATTTCATTCTAGTCTTTTGTTCGTGATAGCTGTCCCTTATTTCAGTTTCCATCGGAACTTTGAACAAATAAATAGATAAAGAGCACCAAGAATTTCTTGAATTTGAGTGCAACTTCAAAAAAATTATTTGAGACAAGCCCTAAATACTCCCAAATTTGAAGTCTATCCTTTCATTACATGAGCAGTACTTGGAATTGATACAAATTATTAAACAAGAATGGTGAAGGCAAAAGCCAAATGCCTGGAGCCTGGAGCAATAGTCAGAAACTACAAACTTTTTGATTCTTTATCATTCTATTTGTCTCAAAAGTTCCGATAGAAACTGAAACAAGAGATAGCTATCATGAACATAAGACCAGCTAGAAATACTTTAGCTGACATAGACAGCAGAACATTTGAAGAGTGGGTTTTATCCACTCTTATGAATTTTAAATTTGTTAGTCCAAGGCGATGGTGTACATCTTCTTCGGGGAAATCATTCTTGAGACAACCTTGTTGAAGATCAATCATCCACTGTCCTTTGTGGTGCTTAATAAGCTTTCTATATTCTGTTTCCCACCAGTTTGGTGGAACCAACAAATCATCCTTCAAGAAGTCTGTTGTTTTGTTCACCAAAGTTTTATCCCTACTACTCGCTAGCCAAAACCTTCTTCCTTTCCCATGAAACCTGCTCATATGAACATAGAGTAGTTAGTGGTTGGCCTTGGTATGTCCAATTCAGATGTTTGTGCAACAATTTTGTATCAGCCATAATGAAGCATGATTACTAGGAGGACTTAAGCTATAACTTGTTACTATCAGGAGCAACTGATAGATATTAAATGAGAAGAAAGTTATACTAACCCGTCGAGTAAATGCAGATGAACCTCCAAATTGTGGAAGTATGTGAGATTATCTATATCTTTTAAGAAAGGGGATGTTTTGTGATCCAAAACAAGCTCTTCTCCAACATGCAAATAACACCAAGGTAAGAACAATTCACCAACTTTTTGAACAAATGTAGGAACATTCTCATTTAGAAAAATCCCAGGAACTGCTGGAACTTTGTCATGTTTATTTACTACTCTTAACACCTTCACTCCTAATCCCTCAAGCCTTTGCTTGAATCTGATATTCCCTACTCTTGGCCCTGAGAATGAGAACACACATATAGGGATAACGCGACCATCTTCGCGTACATCTAGTCCAATCTCTGCAATATCATAAGCATTTATTGTAGCTAAAGCACTTCCCAAACTGTGTCCTGTTATTGTTATGCTTATTTCCTCATTCCAGTATCTGTCTATCAGTCGCTTCACTTCAGCCAAAACCTGTTCCCTTGCTGACACCTTACAGAAGTTGCATTCGTCGTCTTTGCTCGTGTAGATTTCCAAGAATCCTGCTTCAACTTTTATGGTTGGATCGCGACTAGGAATCTTGTGATATCTAGTTGGTTTTTGAAAATCCATGAAATCTGCTATCTTTTCAAGATCTGTCACTGTGCCACGCCACGCAATTGTTATGTCACGACGCCCTAAATGTGTCGAATATTCATCATTTGATACTGCAATATAGCCAATCCAATTTGCTTTGTGACTCCATGAATCAGGCCAAAGAGGTATTTTGAAAAAACTCGGTACATTAATATGGTACATGGAATAAATATAGCTGCTTACATAATAACCATGATTTGATGATGACCATCCAAGACTCTGGAAAAATAATCCAGGATCAATTTTACAGCTACCACAGAACTTAGAATCTTGATCTAAATCGAATGCATCGTAACATGCTTGTGCCATCTCACCATAGCGTATTAGCTCTGCTCGTAATAAGGGGTCGATAGGATCAAGCATCCCTTCCCAATCGTTTTGACCATGAATATCTTTCCATTTGTCTGCTAATTTTGCTTCTTCATCGTCGTAAACTTTGTTTTTCTTGTTCTTTATATCTGATATAGGAAAGGAAGAATCATTTTTTGATAAAACCTTGAGAGAGTAATTTCTAGTAGTAACATCTTTTCCTGGCTCAGAGAAAACCAACATAGTGGCTGGACTAGGATTTTTATTGTACAATATCATGTTTGGTTTTTGTACATTTGTGAACAAAGATATCCTGGAATTGGAGATGATCATTGTTTTGTGTAGATAGAATATTTCTTGTGTTTGGGATTATCAATAAGATGAATTGCACTTAGGCTATGCTGGTTGAGAAACTTAAAGATTGTGTGCTTTCAGCCTCTTTGTTTAATGACTTTATATTACTTAAGTCTACTTAAGTCTATCTTTTTTATTCTTTGAAATGAAATATTCATGAATATCATGCCTCCATTGTTGTTTGACTTTCTAAAGTTGACGTATAATTTGGAGTTTCCTATATTCCTTTTATAATTTCCTTGAGTTGAAATGTCATTGTATTTAATCTGTGTCTTCTATTTTATTGGTTTAGTAGTCATTGTTCCAGCTACATCTGAGATTAAATTAAGTTGGTAGTTGGCTTTCAAGTTTATAACTTAATTAGTATTTTTTTTCTTCTTTTTAAACTAGTCCCATTGAACGTACAGATAGAAAGATGACGTTAGCTTTTATCGTGGGAGCCTAGAAACAACAGTAAAGTTTGTTATGTGTGGATTTAAGTCACAAGTTCGAACAGTATAATCAGCCACTTATGTTTGTATCAAGCTTAGCCAATTATATCTCCTAATTGCAGCTGTATCCGAAAACGAAAAGTGTCGTCCTCTTTGAGACGACAGGAAAGGGGGGGCATCGGTCGGGTCGGTTCGGTTTTGGAAATTATCGGTTTTGCCTATCGGTTATCGGTTTACAAATATTATAACCCGATAACCAAACCAATAAGATATTAGTTATCGGTTATTGGCTTATCGGTTATTGATTCTTATCGTTTCGGTTATTGGTTTACCCGATAAAATAAAATTAAAATTAAAAGTGCTCAATTACTCAAACTTGAATATCAAAAAATTGCTACTCCTCTAACCATAAATTTCACATGAGTAGAGAAGATACCAAGACTGGCGGTTAGCAAACAGAAAAAACATAAATCAGAAGCAAACAGAGGCAAAAATCTTGAGCAAACACAACAATTAACAAGAAGCAAACAAAAAATCTTGAGCCAAAACTTATGCGATCGACGAGTGAGGGAGTGAGTCAACGTGACTGGCGGAAAACTGGTGAAGCCCAGGCACTGGCGTGACGTCTGGCGGAGAACTGGTGGTGAGCTTGAGAGTTGAGGCTCAGGCGTCTGGCGTTACACGATACGATTGACTGTTTGAAGTTGGAGGCTGCGGTGAAAATACAATGAGAGAGACAAGACTGAGTGAACTGGAGAGGAAAGGGAATTAGTAAAATAAAACCTTAGTATATTACTTAAGGGTAAGGGTAGATTAGTAAATTACTTCATTCTTATTGGGTTATCGATTTTTACCCAATAACAAAAATGCAAATCGAGATCGAACCGATAACCCAATAAAATATTTTTTACCCCATTACCGAACCGTTAACCCAATAATCCAATAAAAATTTAACGGTCCGGATTATCGGTTTTACCCGATATATGCCCACCCCTAGACAGGAATATGTGTTTTTAGAAAAAGACTCTATTATAGAGTAAAGAAGATTAAATATTTGGGTGGAAAATGTTGACTATTTCTTGTTAAATGGTACACTTATATTCTCGAGGAATTTGTATCTATACTCACTTTTTGTGTCACGTTTTAACTTGTGCTCGCTTTATAAAAAAAATTGCAAGCTTACTCGTTTTTTGTACAACTTTAGCATACGGGGCTGAGGTAGCAAAGAGAATCAGCTCTAGAGCTGAAGTTTTTATTTTAGTAATTGGCAAAGATCAGTTGTAGAGCTGAAGTTTTTATTTTATAACTGAAGGAAGTTTTTGTTTTGTATCTATCCGGTGCTTATGCTTTTAGTAGTTAAATTATTGAGAAGCAAATTTTTAAATGTTTGTTAGACAATAAACAAACTTTGTGCCTTGTCAACCATTGAATTCTATTAAAACTCTTGCATTCAAGAGTGAACATGTGTACTCTAAACCATCTCCTCGTTGTTCAACTCACTAAAAAAGTAAATATAGATAAATGGAAGCGACCAAATAAATCACCACGTGCAATTTTTAACTTATGAGTATTATTGTACCTATGTTCACATTAAGTTGTATAGTTTCTCTTGGTCTCAAACTCTCAAAGGTTAATCATTACGTACAAGCTTTGACGTATGGTGCATGACGTAAAATAGTTGTTAAGCAGACAATTAATATCAATTTATTAAGTAAATGTCGCCATCACAACTTGCTTTCCCTTTTGTTATAAGAAATGGTCGAGTATAGAGGTGGAATAGTTGGCAATCGTATTTTAATGAATCATCTGTAGTTGAACAACTAAGGGTGTGTTTGGTACGAAGGAAAATGTTTTCCATGGAAAATATTTTTCTATAAAATATTTTTATAAAAAATGAGTGATTTTATCACTTATTTTCTCTTGTTTGGTTGGTAAGTGGAAAACATTTTCTATGTTTGGTTAGAGAGTAAAAAATAGTTTTTTTAGAAAAATATTTTTTTTGCAATTCTCCTACCCCTCCCACTCCCACCTCCCCCACCCCTCCCCTTCCCGAAGTCTCTAAAAATTGACACAATCTAAAGGAACTAATGTGATGCCTTACTTTTTAACGCAAAACTCGCGTATTTTCGAATCGGTAAATTTATAATTTCTAAACCCGTAAACTTTCGAACTCATAATTTTGGAACTTGTAAAATATTGAGCCTTTAAATGATAAATAATAAAATTATAAACTGAAAAATATATTTTAAAATTTTTTCGGGGGGGGGGGGGGGGGGGGGGGGGGGGGGGGGGGGGGGGGGGGGGGGGGGGGGGTTTAAATTACAAAAAAAAGTTTTTTTTTAGCGGGGGGGGGAGAGGGGGAAGGGGTAGGGGGTGGGGGTGAGTGGTGCAGAAAAATAAGAAAACAAAAATTTAAAATTATAGAAAAAAAATTAAGGTAAAAGAAATTTTTTTTTGCGGGGTGGGGTGGAGGGGTAGTAGGGTGGATGGTTACGGAAAAACTGAAATTTTTCTAAAAAAAACTGTTTTTTGGAGAGGGGGTGGCGTGAGTTGGTGAGGGTGAGAATGGTTGAGAATGAGCTTTGGAAAATGTTTTCCCTTCTTTTCATAAGGAAAACATTTTCCTCCAATTGGAGGAAAATGAATTGATAAGGAAAATGTTTTCCAAAATATTTAAGCCAACCAAACATGGGAAAATCGGAAAATATTTTCCAGAGAATGTTTTCCTTCATACCAAACACACCCTAATTGTTCGTTTTGTAACTTACATGAATGATAAAAAGCGAAAAGGAAGACTAAGAGCCTGTTTGAAAAGCCATTTTGGAAATGAATTTGTGTGTACTTGGATATAATTACACAATTTGACATGTTTGTTTGATCAAATAATTATTTCGCCAACATAGAATTGAATGTAATTGGATGAGTGTAATAACACTTTCCAATTCTCACGGGGGGAAGGGGGAGGGAGGTGAGAATTGATGGTAATTACACTGTGTAATTAAAATGTTGCTTTTTGTTTATTTCCTTTTTGTTTTTATTTTAATTCATTTTCATTATAACTTTTTATTTCTATTATTTTAATTTTTTAATTTTATTTTTACTTTATAATTTCTTTTAAAATTTTAAAATATATTTATCTTTGCATTATTTATCTTTTATTTCTCTATCTTTACTAATTATGATTCTATGTAATTGCTTATATACATATTTTCTTGTTCTATTTCTGAAACTACACCTCCTAATATTAGAAATAACGAGTCATTAATAAACTTGACATATAATGAGTGATGCACTTAAAGTAAAATTTTGTTGTTGAATGTGGTTATAAACTTATCATGTTTCTAATCTTAAGTTATAGTGGAACTTACTATTATTAAGTTGGAATTTGATATATGTAAAACTATTATTTTTTTTAATATTAAAATTGTATTATATTCATGACTCCAATTTACTTATTTTAGTAGTTTTGGCTCATATTCCATGTTGTCATTTTTTAGTTAGATTTGATAGATTGATCTTGTCAAACGTTTGATTAATGTTATGACACTATATTTATAAATATTAATTTATTTTATCAAACATGAATTCCATGATGTTCTTACAAAACTTATATTTTTAGTTTTTGTAAGTATCTAAACTAAATATGACTAGTTTAAAAAATATATTATAAAAATTATTTTTACAATATTAGTTATAAATATATGATTACTAACTAATGTATATTTACAAAAAAATATACATCTTAAATACCAGATGTAATATTATTTATACTTATAAAAATTTATAGAATATATTTAATATATTAATTTTTATGTTTTAATAATTACTTAATTTAAAATTTAATCTAACTGTGTAATTATACTTGTACAATTAAACTGTAAACTTGTAATTATACTTTAATTATACTATGTCAAACAAACAGGTCAACGTGGTTACACAATTGTTGGATTACCTCCTGACCACTTAAACTTGCATAAGTTTGTAAAGCCGATATATGAACTCTTGGATTTCACATTTGAACACCTCTACTTGAGGAACTGACTAGTGATAAACACATTTGACCATTGATTATACTTATGTGGCAATATTATAACTGATGTGGTCAATTGCGTATTAATAACGGGTATAAAGCGCGTGAATATGATAGGATTTAATAGTAAAAATAAATAAATTCAGCTCTATTTATTCCTTCATATACCCTTACCCTTACCTCTTACGTTTCTTCACTCGTGTTCTCTCCATCCCCTCCCCCCCCCCCTTTAATTGTCGCTACTTGCCCTAATTTTCCCTCAATTTCTCTTCTTCTTCCTTTTCCCTCTCTTTCCCTTTATTCCAAATTAAGTCCATAACAAAAAAATTAATAAATCACATTCCAAAGTTCCATATTAAACCGTCATATTTGTCTATTCTTCAGTTTTTCACTATCAAATCACACTCCAAAAAGTTTTGTATTAGAGAAGGTCTACACCCATTATCAAGTTTGATTTATAGTATGAATGGGCCAAACAAAGTTGAAAAGCAAACATTGTTCGTTGCTTTCTGATTTGCTGACATTATTTGCTGATCTATTGGGAGAAATCGGATCTGATATTGATCATAATAAAAGTTGTTCACTACTTCATGATTTTTCTCATTGGTCTTTAGAGGTGGCGATTTTTATCTTTGAGTCTTGGTGATTTTTTCTTTATAATTTTTTGTGGTAAAATATTTTGCAGATGGTTCATTTTTTTTTTGGTGAGAAGATGATAAACAACAAAAGCGAAAAGTGGGGGGAGATAGAAAAAAGACAATCACCAAAGATATTTGACCGGTTGCCGATGATAAATACTAAAGGTATTCAAATTGATTCCCAGTTAAGGAAGCTTCTTTTCGGTGGGTTCTGCGGGAATGGAAGGGATATGTGTATAAAAAATTAATTTGATAAACAAAAAGGAAGTGGGACCTTGAACATCCAGGTATCAACAAAATATGAATGAATGGATGATGTGGCTATGCAAAATATTAAATTAAATTCATGTCAGCAGCAATTGAGAAACCTGCACCATCACAAGTGCTTATTAGTAGCCATTTTCTCAAGTAAAAGTATACAAATGGGAAATCCAATGTCACGACCCCAATTCCGGTCGTGATGGCGCCCAGCACATTGCTAAGCCAGCCTGATCAATCAACATCAACAACGGAGCTAGAAGCTCTCTTTAACCCATTTAAGCATTTCAAAATATGAAACAATAGTAATACTTATACTAACAATGGGGAAACCAAGTCCCAAAATATACTAACTCCCATAGACCGAAGGGTCAAGAGTCATGAGCCTCTACTGAACATGAGTGTATAAAGGTTTACAAGATACCAAGTGCGGAAAGAAAAGTCAATACAAAATCAAGACAATAAGAAGGAATATCGGGTCCTGCGGACTCTGCAGCTACCTCGAATATCCACAAACGTCGCCTCGCACAGCTACTGGATCACTGCTGAGAGGTACCTGGATCTGCACACAAGGTGCAGGGAGTAAAATGAGTACTGCCAGACTCAGTGGTAATAAACAAGGGTAAGACAATGCAGATAAGAAATCCGCAATAAAGCACTATGTAAAGCTATAATCAGCTACCCTGTCACAGAATCAATATTCACTGTACCTGTTCCAACAAATACCAATAAATAGCATAACAGCTAGCAGATGTAGCTAAATGCAATGCAATGCATGATATGACCGCGACGGCGCGTAGCCCGACTCCAATTTTGGGTACCCGTGCTCACTGTGGGGGTTCAGACTCCGGAGGGGCTCCTACAGCCCAAGCACATCTCGGCGTGCAGTCCGATCCAACATATATCTCGCTGCGGCGCGCAGCCCGATCCACTACTAGTCAGCTAATATGCAGATACAGCCTCGCATGCTCAAAAATAGTTTTTGAAAACTCTTTTATCATTTTTCAGTTGGAAAACAGTAATATCAAGTTCCAGAGATTGGAATTAGCATAATAACAAAAATAGTTGCGGACTAGTAGTAAACTAGCATGTCTATATGATAAGACAATGATAACGATCCTCGCGGGATCCAATAACCGGCTCACGGCCCACATGTATACTCAAACGCCCAAGAAGGGGGTTCCTCGGCTCAAGAGTGGCCATTATCCCACAAGTATACTCAACCACCCAAGAAGGGGGTTCAACGGCTCGAGAATAGCCAATAATACAGTATCAACAGGTCGGACTAATATATAGTCTCCAGTTCATGATCGACCCCGCACTCTCGAGAGTGTGCGTGTCTCGCCGCTATACAGCGTCACAAAGTGGTATACCGGGGTTTCGAACCCGCTGGTCATCACCCACATCTATTACTCACCTCAAAACGGCACGACGACTACTCCGCAATGCCCTTGCCACGAGAATCAAGCTCCGCACGCGTAGAATCTGATCCAATACAGGTAGAAATACAACAAATTAGGCCAATGGGACTACACCCAATCAATACAACTCAATTTACATCAAAATTCCCAAAGTTGTCAAAACCCGACTTTCGGTACGCTTTTCGAAAAATCACGAAAGTCACATATTCGGAACCCTCATCTCAATACGAATCTAAGCATATCAATTTTACCAAATTCGGACTCCATTTGCCCATTCAAAACCTTGATTTTCTAAAGTTCAAGCCTAGGGCTAAATCCTCCATAAATTACCCCAAATTCCTCTATTTTCATGATATAATTGCATAATATTATCAATACTAATCATAGTTTAAGTCCATAGTTGATTACCCGATGATTTCCCTTGAATTTCTCTTCAAAATCGCCCAAATCTCCTCTAAAGCCGAGACCCAAATGTGTGAAATGTTCTGAAATTTTTCTAACTTCGGATACACTTAACTTACAGCGATTTAACTTACAGCGATTTTCGCTTCCGCGGAAGAATTTCCGCTCCTACGAGTCCGTATCCGCGACCAAAGTGGCGCTTCAGCGGTTCCAGGCCTAGCCGCCAATTCCGCTCTCGCAAGAAAAGGACCGCTTACGCGCGTCCGCTCCGCGATAAAACGTCCGCTCTCGCGAAGCCTATCCGCTCGCGCTGCGCAGCCCGCTCCCCGCGGACTCGCCCAGTGCGGTCGAGTGTCCGCTCTCGCGGACCTTCCCATTTTCTTCTCGTCCGCTTCTACGATCACCGGCTCGCACCGGCCGATGCCGCTTCGGCGGAAAATGTTCCGCTTCCGCGTAACCAAGCGCTCCCCGCGCCCTCGTCCACTCTCGCGGACTCGCTCCCGTGCCCACATCCCGCAGGAGCGGAAACAACAGTAACAGAATCCCAACCCGCAATTTTTCCACAATTTCTCCCGTTTAGCCACCCGAAAACACCCCGAGGCCCCCGGACCTCATCCAAACACACCAACACATCTTAACACCTTATTCGAACTTGCTCCAATCCTCAAAACACGTCTAATAACACCAAAACTCATAATTCACATCAAATTCAAGCCTAAATTCCTTAAAACATTCCGAATTACACATTCGATCAAAAACCCGACCAAACGACGTCCGAATGACCTGAAATTTTGCAGGCACATCCAAAATCACCTAACGGAGCTACTGCAACTATCAGAATTCCATTCCGACCCCCGGATCAAAATCTCATCTACCGTTCGGATTTCGCCGAAATTCAACCTTAGCCAATTCAAGCTTATTTCTACACCGGGCCTCCAAATTCAATTCCGATCGCTCCCCTAAGTCACAAATCACCTCCCGGAACTAACCGAATCATCATAATCCGATTCCGAGCCCTCTAACCAAATAGTCAACTCCGGGTTGACTTTCCTTATTCAAGTTTCCTTCACAAAGGCTATATGCCTCATTTTCAATCCAATTCACTCCTAACTCACCCGATAGACTTTAACACCGATATAAAAGCATAAAACATACAATTTCAACATAACGGGGTGGTAATTCCCGTGACGACGGGCCGGGTCGTCACATTCTCCCCTCTTAAGCAAACGCTCGTCCTCGAGCGGGTCAAGAAACATACCTGAAGTCTCAAACAAGTGAGGATATCTGCTCCGCATCTCCCGCTCGACCTCCCAAGTGGCCTCCTCCACGGGTCGACCTCTCCACTGAACCTTAACCGATGCAATCTCCTTAGACCTCAATTTTCTCACCTGCCGTCCCAAAATGGCAATAGGCTCCACATCATAGGATAGATCACCATCAAGTTGAATGGTACTGAAGTCTAATACATGAGACGGATCTCCAATGTACTTCCGGAGCATAGACACATGGAATACCGGATGAACGCTGGATAAGCCGGGCGGCAAGGCCAACTCATATGCCACCTCTCCAACTCTCCTAAGTATCTCAAAAGGACCAATGTACCTGGGACTCAACTTTCCTTTCTTCCCAAACCTCACGACACCCTTCATAGGTGAAATCTTCAACAATACTCTGTCACCAACCATGAAAGACAACTCTCGAACTCTACGGTCCGCATAACTCTTCTGACGAGACTGTGCTGTACGAAGCCTCTCCTGGAT